>JAXQQM020060203.1:42500-437546 GCA_034641835.2 Pinus albicaulis
TTCATAAAAAACAAGTATTGTCTCGTGATGTCAGGCTTAAGATTTCAATTCTAGCTAGACTAGTTGAAATTGGTATCCACAACTCAATCAAAAAAGAGTTTACACTTTTGCTGGAAGCTGAACCATTTAAGGAAGACCCTCAAAATCCATATCTCAATCTTAGGTGGATTGGTTGAAATTGGTATCAAGAACTCAATGGATTTTACACTAAATTACAATGCCATGATATTAAAAGGATATGATATAGAAAAATGAGTTTATTCTTGTTTTGGAAGCTGAACCTAAGAGAGACTCTCAAAATCCTACTACAAATGATTGTGGTTGCAACCGACAAAAATTTGAATGCCAACACAAAAATGGAACCTAAATCGACCAAGAGAACCTAATTATCAAAATCAAGAAGACTGGAAGGCAGGTTTGAGGGAGGATAAACTAACTAAAGAAAATTAAATAGAGAGTTGTTAAACTAATTAAAGAAAATAAAGTAGAGAGTAAACAAGAACAACAAGTTTTCATCGACAAAAAATTACATTAAATTTAAAAAAACACATCAGAAATAAATAAAGTACCTGCAACAAATTTGTTGTAAACAAGAATAGCCCAAAGAGGGTTTGGGTAGCAGTAGCTATAATAAAATAGAGCATTGGAACATGGCAACTCTTCCCTTCCAAGTTCTGGTGAGAAACTCTCCCCTCGGCGGTTCCTCTAAATCAAGAAACAACATTGATCTTACGGAATATACCAAATCCATTTCCATCCTCTTCTATCAATAAACAAATTTTAGACATTGAATTTTTCACACAGAGTGTCTGATTTTCTACATGAAACACTTCACAAAGGCACAAAAATGGAGCTGCTTCCCACAAAACATACCACAAACAAACAATCAATCGAGCACTAGAACTAAAGACTCGAAATTTGAAATTTATAGGTGTCTCCAACTTATTTTGCCTTAAGTAAAAAAAAATTAAAATGATATGCTTGATTCTCTATCCTTCCACCTCCTTTTCCATTTTCTTTATTTTTTTCCATCTTATAGCTTTCACTCACACTTCTTAGAACAGTCTTTTTCTGGCCAACTGATCCATCGTAATTATTTCTAATTTAGGCAAGTCATCCACTCCCACTTCTTGCAACGTATATTCTTTTTTCAGCCAACTCATTCTTATTTTTATTGGTTAAACTTTTTGATATGACGGTTCCTGTATTTTTCTAAGTGAAGAATATTAGGTCACCATCAACTTTTTCACATTTGAATTTCAATTATTCTCAAGCTTTTGTGCATTTCTTGTTTTTTGTTTTACAATATTATCGAGTTTTTGTGTTCTAATGTTTTTTCTAATTATTATTTTTAATATAGCTTCATTATAATTTAAGATTTTTAAAACACTATACGTCAAAGTAAGAATTTAAAATTTAAAATATATTTAAAAACAAAAGAAAATAAAAAATAAAAAAAAAATTTGTAAGTTCAATTTTCTTTCTTTTTTAATTTAACATAAAAGAAAATTATATAGTAATGTTTTTTTTCTAATCTAAATAAAATAAAATTATAATGTAATATTGTTTCTCTTTCATATGCAGTGGTCAAAAAGTTGAATGATACAAATTATATAATTTTATGATAATATTTTATCTCTAGTAAACATAATGATTATATATTAAACAAAAAAAATATTTGAAAGCATTGCATTTCAATTTCACATTCTCTCTAGTCTAAAATTTAAGGTTATATACAAATATTATATATTAATAATATGATATTTATTTTTATATTTAATTTTTTTTGACAAATTAAAAATTTATATATATATATATATATATATATATATATATATATATATATATATATATATCTCGTGTGTGTGTGTGTTAAAATATATATATATATATATATATATATATATATATATATATATCTGTGTGTGTGTGTGTTAAAATTGATAGATGATGATCTTGAAAGTTAAAAACCTATATTTAATGTGAAGTAGTGAAATATCTTTTTCTTTTACAAAATAAAAACACACTAAAAATAATTTTATGAATTAAAATTTACTTAGTTTTCCTGATACATGAGAAAATCATAATAAATAAGTAAATAAAACCTTTTTCTATCATAAAATTAGCTTTAGTATTTTTATGTTATATAAAGTTTTTTTTGTAACTTAAATATATATGAAGATAATTAAAATTTAAGATATAATATTTTAAGAAATAATAAATATAATAAAAAAACGTGATAATGATAATTATAAAGAAACTATGCACTCTTGCTATCTACCAAGAGGATGATAAGAGGTCTTGTGGTTTCCCTTGAATAATAATGATAAGTCCATTTGCATTAAGATATAGCAATCTATGTCATCTTCTTTGACAACTCAAATATGAAGTTTTCCCACTATTTTAAAAAATTACAAATAAAAAATTTAATGTTTATTTTTAATAATGTATTTGATATTAAAAAAAAAATATTGAAAAAAAAAATCGGTTTTATTCATAACTATTTTTTTTGTCTTCTAATTTTGGAAAAATGTACAATCCTTTCTATTTTGATATAAAGTTTGCAATTAACATGTTAAAAAATATTTTAATGTTAATTATAATAAAATATATAATTTGGTATCTATTAGATATGTAGAGGAGGAGAAAAAATAAATTTATATGTTTGTGTGTGAGAGAGAGAGAGAGGGAGAGAGAGAGAGAGATATTTAATCATTTGAAATACATGTGATTTACTAATTCTGAATATATGAGATTTAGTCATTTGGAATACTTATCATTCCTTCCCTATATATGGAGTTGAAATATGTCATTTTGAGAAATATAGTAAATCTATTTCAAAAAAGTATATCATGTTTTGAAAATATTGAAATTCCAGAAAAAATTTGCATCTCTAATAAATATATATACTTGATAAAAACAATTTAATACAATGTTACAAAACATGAAAAAAACATATGAAATAATGATTTATTTTTCCTTTCTTGTTTTAAATATATTATGTTTATGGTTGAAGACATTATGTCAAAATTTCTAATAATGATTCAATTATTTAATATGAGATTCAGAATTATGACATTTTTACTAATAATATTTTTGAATAGTTTATATTTATTTTAATTATAAGTATATTATTATGTTTCAAAAATTAATTTAGAATATATATATTTTTCTTTTTTTTCTAATTTATGTCATACAATTTTAAGTAAGATTTAGATTTGGAAATTGATTTAGATTTGAAAATGAATTTTTGAATGTATAAGTGAATTAAAACCTACAATATGTTATAAAACCTCCATCACATTTCAAGGAAAACTAAATTAAAATTTGTTGCGAAAAAGGTCCAAAACATAGTCCAATTATAATTTATTTTAAATGTATTAATTGATAATATATTCTCATATACATAGTTATTTGTTACCTCAAAATAAAATCTGTCTTTGGCTAATGAAATTTATCACAATAAGCTTGAGCACATTGCTAACAAAAAAATTCCAATTTTTTATTTTTTTTTAAGAAGTCTTGTACAAATGAGTGTTGTTATATGTTTTCCATTAATATTGCATTAAAAAACAATAAAACCATTTACATTAAACAATTAAAAATTGTAATCATAAAAATTTAAATCTCTTTTTACTTATTTAGTATGAGAAACATGTGTAAATCATGAAATTTAGACATGGTATTTAAAATAATATTCGTATTATAATCATTAATAAACAAATAATTTTGAATGCTCATTATAATTAACATAAATGCATGTCAATTTGTGCGATATAAAATTCTAAAACCATTTGCTATTGTAATTATCTACATTTAATGTCATTTAATCTGGAAAAATCTAGTAAAACTTTAAACATTAAAAAAAAAGTTATCTTATTATTTTTATTAAAAAAGGACTTTGTGCTTAGACATGGTATTTAAAATAATATAGGTATTATAATCATAAATAAATAAAATATTTCAATGTTCATAATAATTAACATAAATTCATGTCAATTTGTGCGATATAAAATTGTAAAACCATTGGATATTGTAATTATTTACATTTAATGTCATTTATTTTAGAAAAACCTAGAAAAATTGTAAACATTAAAAAGAAGAAGGTTATATTATTGTTTTGGTTAAAAAAGGATTTTGTGGTTATCAAAATCAATTTTCAACTTCATAACAGTTAATGGCAATTATTTCTCTTGTGGGTAAAAGAAGGGGCTAGCAACTGGAAGGAAGCAGAACCACCTTGAATAAAAAACAGAAAATTACTGCCAGTTCTCAAGTTAAGGCATGACACTTCCTGAAGGAGGGTTTCTTGGGCTAGACTCTAGCCAGTGGAAACCTCAATATATGCTAGTTCTAGATTGGTTTGAGGAGCTCTAGATTGTTGTGAAACAATGTGAAAAATGTTTTTGTGAACTAAATGTAGGGGAAGTGACAAGATCGGGGGAGAATGGACACATAATTTCCACTCTTATTAGAAGATAATTTTCAAAGTTGGGTTTACTTGAATCTTTGAAAAATAATTCAGATAAGTAGAATTCATAGCATTTAGCCTATCTATTCTCTATAAAATTTATGAATGTTGTAGTAAGAAAGAGTAAGTGTGTATATTTTGTATAAAATAGTGTTGGGTTTTCTTTGTTGAATATTTGTTTGCCTAATTTTGAAGGACAAAATTAATTTGGTACCCTGTCTAAATTAACTGATAACATAGCTCTTGATAGGTTTAACCAAATATTTCCATGAAAATAATTCATTTATAAATGAATTTCAATAAAAGAGTCAAATTCGGGTGGAGAAACTGATTAAGAAAGAATTAGGAGCAGTAAGGACATGAGTCTAGTGAAGGCTCGATTATATGAGTTACTGAAACAATATTATATTTATTATTTTTAAACAAATAAAATAACCAAGACCTCACTAAGAATTACCATTGTATACTTCAATGTTTTTGTGGGGTTAGATCCATATGACACAAAAAAGTCCACTAACTGGAGCAGTCATGAAGTTCATGCCTTTGCTAAAATGAAATTGACATCTTTTGACTTGAGCAGAAACTAGAGGAACCTAGTTTTGCCTCACCAGAGAACTCTTGTGATAATATTTTTATGTGGAAACCCATCTTGGAAAAAATTAAATATATTTCCATTTTACTGAACAAGAATAGAAACTAATGAAAAATAATAATAGAATAAACCCGAAGAATAAATATTTGAAAATTCACTATAAAAAATATTTTTTATTTACCATAAAAATCTCACTGAATTTTAATAGGATAATTTTGTGATAACACTTCCATGAAAGCTGGAAAACATAATTAAGACATAGTAAGAAATGACAAGAGAAAACTAGGTGCATTATGTAAGTAATGGAAGGAAGAGAAACCAATGGAAAACTTTATATGAGAACAACCTATTTTCATTCAATACGTAACCTTACAATCACCAAATATCTCAACCAAGGATAACCACTATGCAAATAAAAGAGTCCAGTTTACATACATTATAATTATTCCCTTCTGACAACTAGGAAAAATCTTTTGTGTGTCAAGAGTCTAGATATACAATGATTCATCATCTCTAGGAAAGGGGAAAAGGTCATGGAGAAAAAAAATTATGGTTCAAACCCTAATAGTTTTATGTGAGAGAAAAATACATTAAACTGATGGAGGACCTGACACTTTGGACCAAACCTCAGAAGAATAAAAATACAATTGTACCATGATTAGATAATGCATCAAAGTTACTATTCCATTTAGAGCACATTGAAGTTAGCACGAAACCTACCTACCTCCAAAAAAAAAGAACAATTGACACAACATTATTGAGCAAGAAAACTTAAAAGAAATGGGAAGTACATTTGTAAAAAGGGGGCATAAAAAATAACAGGAAAGTATATAAAGAACTTTGGTGTCTTCCATACCCGAAATACATTGGTTCAAAGGCTCTCTGTTGTATATTAATTAAACAAGTTAAGAATAAAAATATTGAATGTGGCATGCTATAAAATAGTTGTGGCATATAAAATCCATGTTATAAGTATGGTTAGAGAGCGAGTTAAAATAAAAATAATAAACTATAAAATGCGGATGGAGAATAATTGCAACAGTGACTGCTCGGAAAAATTAATGCAGAAGGTTAGACTCTGACTTGATGTTGCTAACTATTAAAATCGTGTTTTATTCAATGAAGAATAAATACAAATCCTCACTAGTTGCAAAACTATACAGCCCTCAACAATTGAGGAACCCTCCGTAAAATTAGAAATGTGTGAATTACCAACAACCGATATGGAATTGTGGTTGTTTACCCTAACTCCCATCTGGTTAATTCAAGTCATTTGATGAGTTTCAAAGAAATCAACCATGGAGAACTAACTAGGTTAATGTCTTGTACTTTGTCTTGATATTATCATAAAGAACATGTGGCTTCAATAGCCATCCATGTAAAACCAAGATTTTAATGACTAGACCTTAAGTTGTGTCTCAGAAACCCTAGAGAAACAACATGTAATCAATCAAGAGAGTAAGTACAATACATCAAGCCTTAAGAGAAAATCATAAGTGCCTTTTATATTATTTTCACTACATTAAAGTTCATAAATATCATATTAGCACTCTAAGGATGGTCTTATCACTTAGAAAAAACGTTGGCTATTAGGGAAAAAACATAAGGTAACCTCTAACCAATGTTTTAAAATGAAAAGTATCCCTTTCAATAACAAGGGGGGTCAGTTCTACAAGTCAATCAAATATGACCAGTTATGTACTTATAACAATGACTAGATATGATTGGATTATTCAAAAATATTTTGGAAAGGGAAGGTAAAATCATTGGGCACATAGTCTCAAAAGATGGGAATTAATAAAAACTAACAAGGAACTCATTGTGAAGTACACAGATCTCATAGGAAATATAGGTACATTTTCCTTAGACAATTTTCATTTTAGCTGATAGTTCAAGGGGGAAAAAATACACTCCAATTGGGCATGAAGGATGAATCCAGGATCATATTTAGAGGAAATGGGCACAAATATTTAGATATATTAGACCAATGACCAAAAATAAGGGTGAATCATGTAACATTTAATCTTATACAAATATTATAATTCCATACATTAACGGTATAATTGAGAAGAAAAAAAATACATAAGGAATAGGATATAATGGAAAAATACATCACATGAATCCACGATATCACAAAAATCCATGCTCTTTATTGTCAAGCTTCATTAATCTAAAACAAAATTTGATATAATGTGCTCCAAAGGGTCCTCAGGTCAAAACCCTTTTCATTACAAACTGATAGTTTATATAACCTAAAATCTGAAAAAAAATAATCTCCTATGAGTATGTAAAATAAAGCTACAAAATAATTTCAAAAATCTAATGAATCTTCGATTGTCTCGAGTGATTGCAACTATTAGTCCTTGAAAGGGGGCATAAATCATAACACGAAACTATATAAAGAACTTTGGTGTCTTCCATACCTGAACTACATTGGTTCAAAGGCTCTTTGTTGTATATTAATTAAAAAATTGAGGAACCCTCCATAGAATTAGATATGTGTGAATTACCAACAACCGATATGGAATTGTGGTTGTTTACCCTAACTCCCATCTGGATAATTCAAGTCTTTTGATGAGTTTCAGAGAAATCAACCATGGAGAATTAACTAGGTTAATGTCTCGTAATTTTTCTTGATATTATCATAAACAACATGTGGCTTCAAGAGCCTTCCATGTAAAACCAATTTTTTAATGACTAGACCTTAAGTTGTGCCTCAGAAACCCTAGACCGACAACATGTAATCAGTCAAGAGAGTAAGTACAATGCATGGAGACTTAGGAGAAAATCATAAGTGCCTTTTATATTATTTTCACTACATTAAAGTTCATAAATATCATATTAGCGCTCTAAGGATGGTCTTATCACTTAGACAAAACCTTGGCTATCAGGGAAAAAATATAAGGTAACCTCTAACCAATGTTTTAAATTGAAATGTATCCCTTTCAATAAGAAGGGGGTTCACTTCTACAAGTCAGTCAAATATGACTGGTTATGTACTTATAACAATGACTAGATATGATTGGAATATCCAAAAATAGTTTGGAAAGGGAAGGTACAATCATTGGGCATGGAGTCTCAAAAGCTGAGAATTAATGAAAAATAACAAGGAAATCATTGTGAAGTACACAGATCTCATAGGAAATATAGGTACATTTTCCTTAGACAATTTTCATTTTAGCTGATAGTTCAAGGGGGAAAACAATCCACTCCAATTGGGCATGAAGGATGAATCCAAGATCATATTTAGAGGAAATGGGCACAAATATTTAGATATATTAGACCAACCACCAAAAATAAGGGTGAATCGTGTAACATTTAATATTATACAAATATTATAATTCCATACATTAATGGTATAACTGAGAAGAAAAAAAATACATAAGGAATAGGATAGAATGGAAAAATACATCACATGAATCCACGATATCACAAAAATCCATGCTCTTTATTATGAAGCTTCATTAATCTAAAACAAAATTTGATACAATGTGCTCCAAAGGGTCCTCAGGTCCAAACCCATTTCATTACAAAATGATAGTTTATATAACCTAAAATCCGAAAAAAATACTCCTATGATTATGTAAAATAAAGCTACAAAATAATTCCAAAAATCTAATGAATCTTTGATTGCCTTGAGTGATTGCAACTATTAGTCCTTGAATTCTTCCTTAGAAGTTAAAAGAAATCTGTCACTAATTGATTTTCCATCTGTTTATCTCATTATTGGTCAAATCCCTTCAAATCTAGAACTTGATCATTGATTTTGTACTCTGGAAAACTATAAATAAAATTTATTTACTCATTTTGATGTCACCTAATCCCTTTTCAAAATTTTGAGTCTATTATAAATCTGCCAACAAAATCCTACTCCTTATGATGCTGAAGGAAATCCTCAAGTTGAATTGATGAGGTGGCTTATCAACAACTATCCATGAGATTTTTAATGTTGAATTATTGAAAAATAGGCTTCAAGAATAATGACACTTTAATTTCCAAAGATTTAACCCTATTTAAGTACATGCTAAGAGTATTTTTGTGAGTGCCTTAAAAAAAAATTAATTGACTAAAACTATGATAAAAACTAGGTCAACGGGGATGTTGTCAATCATAGATTCTCAAAAGTAAGAACCCCTATAGACAAAATTCTTCATCCCAACCTGAAAAAAATTCATTTTCCAAACCTATAACTTGTTTCCTACAACCAACCTATTTTGAAATTGAACCACACTCAAACTAAAAATTTTACACTGTTGTAAACAATCACACTAAAAACCAAACATAAAATAATTTTTTGTCTAACAAGCTTATTGCACACTCATCCTACACTTACCTATTGAACGAATGTTTGATTAAATAATACAAAAATTCCAATACAACTTGTCAGGTAGTTGCTCCAATACTATATCTCCTTGATTGTGCTATTTTCCTTGCTCCACGTAAGTAGATTGTCCTTTCTTACTCTTATCTTTAGCAAGTATAAATCCACCACTTTTTAATTTACTAAATTCTTGCAAATTACATAAAAACTTGAAAATATATTTATTATTGATAAAATATGAAATTTTGGGCCTGCGACTACAAAGGGATACTCAAATTCGTGCAAACCCATCTCACAAAAATGTAAAATAATATCAATTTGATGTGTAATTTTGTTGAAGCAGAGTCCCTTAAGATTACAATTTTGGGTTAAATAATAGTATTTTTTGTAGTTTTGGGTCATGTGCACTAAGCAATGAAGAGTCAAGGGGCTTTGGGGCGGGTCAAAGTCCCTTTATATGTTGTAATGGGTTAAAGGGTAAACCCAGGGGTCTCAAACCATGGTTTGAGAACCATAGTATGAGCGCACACTAAAGTATCAGTAGAAATCTAGATCGAGTAGGATATGTCAGTTTTATTAATGTTAATGCTTTGATGATGGAACTCTGAAGTAAATCTATAATAATTTCATGTCCAAAAGGCTCTTGTTGTCTGTGTGCCCGGAAACCTTGGTCAGGTTGTGTGCAGACCCCACTGGTTTTGTGTGGGAGTAGATCTAAAGAATGGTAAAGGTTTATGTGAACTATGAAAGGATTATGTGAATAATGATGAGTAAAGATCTGTTTTGATAACTCTGTGTACCAAATTCATCTGTTATTCGCTCTGTATTCTGTCTTACGTATCATTTTTGTTTCCTGCATATGATTAATATTATCTGTGATTAGTTTAGCTCCATACTCGTTTTAATGTTGATGAATTATAATTGCATAGATCTATAGCGGTAAAAGTTGAATATTACATTGTTAGAACAGTTAAAGGGATTTTGGATCTACTGTCTGTGCGCATGCGTAGGGTTAACCTCTGTTAATTAACCTAGGGTTTTTGGTTAGTGTTTCTGCTGCACAAGACAGACTATGTAATAAGATAGATTTGAATAGACCCACTTCATTTATTTCTCTGTCATGGTGTGGAAACCTAGTTCCAAAACCCCCCCATACAGCTTCGGTGAGAATTTTGCCTGTGCAAGTAGGTCATTTCTGAAAGGGCTAGTGGTAAGAGGGTTTTGTTGATTACATGCTAACTCTGAACCTAGTTCAGGACCCCTCGAGCCAACAAATTCCTTTGACTACATATTTTCTTCCATGCATCTCAATCTGATGGTTTTCCTAAAGAGGTTGAAAATACTCATATGAAAATTGCTATGGATTACTTTCTAAGAAAGAAAATATCTCTCGTTGCTTTTCAAAATGAACATCCTTACAATCATCACTTTCAAAATCCCTATAATTTAGTGGCTGTTAATCTAATCTGACAAAAATTTCCATATACAAAGCCACGAAATCATGGAAAACATGAAAATCCTCCTACTTATCTATAATATTATTAGTGTATTCCAGTAAACCTATGTGATTCTGCATCGGTCCAAGTTCCTATTTTTCGTTTATGATTTCCAATTTCTCCTTTAGAAACTTGAATGAAGAAAAGCATAAAGGAAAAGAATTACCCTAAACTAATTGATCATTTTCTTTATGTTCAATGTTATTAATGTGATATATAATATGAGTGATTTCATTAGAGTTCTTAAAATGAGATTTCTAGGATAACAGAGATACAATTTGTTGTTCATGAAGGTAATCATCATAATAATCATCATATTCATCATATATAGGGAAATTTAAAATTAAGGCGGCTTTTCAACAAGTTGAAATTTATTCTTTGTAAAAAAATTAACATTGATACTTTAAATAATATGTATGATATTATCAATCCTCTTCTCATAATGAAATGTATCAGGATTCAGAACAAGTCTCTTTTGAACATGCTCATTCTCTTGCTCATATACATCTGTAACTTCATCCACAATATGTTTTGGGAGTTTAGCACATGCTTGAAGATTCTCATTTATTTCCTAAGCATCACTAGACATTTGTTTTAAATTCATAGATTTTGTGTTCGTGAAAAGGAATTAAAAAAAATAATAATCATAAAAAAGTTAAATTGCATTTTATTTCTTTAGTACAAGAAAGGAGCTTAATTGGATGAAATTGATATATGATATTTATAATTATATTAATGTTGTAATTATAAACAAATAAATTATTTAAATATCCATAATAATTAAAATAATTTTATTTCAATTTCTGAGATATAAACCAATTTAAAAGAAATCGTTACCTTTTCTCTTTTGAATATTAGGAAGATGTCTACTTTTTTTATTTAAAAACATTCCAATACAAACCTTGGATGAGATATTATAATATTCATATCAACTAATATATTCCAATATAAACTCTATATATATTTATATAGAGATAGAAATAAAAATAATTTACTTTGATACTATTTAAAATAATTTTATATCAACTTCACATGCCCCAAAAAAAAAAACTAATTGAGTTTAAAATATGATTTCCTATGTTAATAATTATTTTAAACACTATGATATAAGGATTACGTGAAAATTCTTCAATCCTTAATACAACGTTTATACATGGAATAAAAAAATTATTAATGACAAAAAGAAATTCAACGTCAGCTATAAATAAATAAAATGAAGGATATTTTTTATTTAATTAATATGTTCTTTCTAATTTATGGAATAATGGAATGTGTAACTCCATTATTTAATATGAAGTAGTATTGAAAATATATTAATAAAAAGATGAATATTAGATATTGAGAGTGTAATTATTATATAAAAATATTGACAAAAAATAACTTATGATTAAAAAAATTAATGGGGTGTATCTCAAAAAAAGGATACCTATACTTATTTCCTTATTAAAAAATGTTGACATATGGAATATATGGGTGTGGGGTAGTAGGATAAATCAATACTAGTTGTCTTTAGTAATTTCTCTAAAATCAAGCTGGAATTTATGGAAATCACAAGATTGATATTGAAATCACAAGATTAATGGATAACTCTGCACAATGGAAGTTCTATGCAAAATCCAAGTTCACTAGGGTTTTTCTGGGTGTTAAATCCACATATACATTGAAAAAAATAGTTTAAATAACAAAATACAAGATTTTACCTTGAATATGTCCGTCGACATTCAAAAGTCCAAAAATTTTCACTAAAGACTACTCTTAAATCAATATCTCAATGTAAACTAAGTATATATTATATAAATAACTGAAAATAAAAATTATGATTAAAACATTTTAACAGTATGTCAATCAAAATGAAAGAGATGTCCAATTATTTTCTTATTTAGTTTTGTATTGACACACTACATGTTTATGTGTATAATTATCATAAATCTACCTTAACCAAGTACCATATCAAAGATAATAAAGTGGAGTTGCAATCTTTATTTTTAAAAATTTACGATGTAAATGTAAATAAGGTTCTTATTTTAAGAAATTTTTGTTTCCTTGAATTTTGATATACCCAAAGAAAAAATAAATTTGCATTCATAAAAAAATTATTACCATAAAATTTTAATATATATATATATATATATATATATATATATATATATATATATATTAAAATTTTAATTTTAATTTACAGGTAATAATTTTCAATCTACACTATAACCCATATCTTTAGAAGAGTGTTTAATTCCTATGTTTCTCATTTCGACTAAATCATAAGTTTCAATTAAAAATCTCATGTTGCTCCTTCTTGGAGCTATATTTGGATGTCCTCATAAATACATAAATAGTCAAAATATTTAGTGATTATAGAACGAATAAAGATATTTTTCAATATTTTGTTACAAAAAATTGTAAGATCAATTTTGTTTCTTATTTTATTTGAATTATATAGCTTTTTCTCATGGTTTCACTTCAATAAAGAAAGAGTGTCAGTTCACAGCATCCAAGTGTCATTATTAACTTATGCCACAATACGTACAATATATTGATATCTTCCTAAATTTACAATAAAAAATTTGTGATGTTCCATGCATTGGTGAATTTTTAGGAAATTTTCCAAGTAATTTGCAATCATATTATTTAGATATCCATGATAGTACTTATTAGAGTTGTTTTTAGGTGAGACTTTTTCAAAAGTTTTCTATTTTCTTTTCTAACCCAAATTGTGAATTTTACAAGTGATTTATGATCATATGATTTAGATGTCTATAAGTGTGACTTTTTGAAAAGTTTTTCTGTTTATTTTCATAATGAATTGTCTAGAATCTGGTAGAGAGTCATTAAAATCACAATTTCAATGTGTGAAATGTGCACAATAGAAGTTCCCAAGGGGTTTTCCAATGTGTTGAATTCATATATGCAATCAACAAACCATTTTAAACAACAACAACAACAAAAAAATTCCACAATTGTTTCTATGAGAATCATGCAAAAAATTCAAGGGAAACTCCAAAAAGTAACACTTAAAGACAACTTCATACTTGTAAGGCATGCATGCCGATTGAATAAAGAATTATATAGTCTATATAGTTGGCCATTATATTTCTCATTTATTGATTGTTGGTAATGTTTTTCTTCAATATGATATGTTATTAGACTCTCCATATAGAATGGAATTTACTTCTCAATTGAATAATGTATTTTTTTTAGTATTTCAAAAATAATATTCTTTTTAATCATTATATTTGAAATAATTTTTAGTTTAATCTATTTCAAATTTAACTATAAATAAAAATATATATAATTTAAAGTTTTAGAGTTATGTAATATGGATTTCTTTATCGTTTTAAATATAAATTTATGAAACAATAAAATCATATTTTAAGATCATATATATATATTTAGGTATTTTCAATTTTTTCCATTTAAGTCTACAATTTTTAATATAAATATTTGTTTCCATAAACAATGAACCAATGACAATGAAATCATATTTTTTTACTCTATTTATTAACATGTTTGTTTTTTTTATAAAAAAATTATTATTTTATTTAGATGTTATTATATATATATATATATATATATATATATATATATATATATATATATATAAACTAATTGTAATTTATATTTTATATATTTTTTTAATAAGATTAATAATTCGATAATATTAATATTTGTTTTCTTTTTAATTACATAAATACATACTTATATGGTTAAATTTTCAAATGAGTTCAAGAATCCTTCAAGATGTGATGTAAGGGCTAAACAATGTTCCATATTCCTCTAGTTGTAAATCATTATATAAATCCCTCTATTAGCCAAATTATATATCATAGGTATCGAAAATTTCATCATCAAAGTAAATCTACCTCTCTATACTTTGGATATTAGAACTTCTAGTCCACTAGTAAGGAGGTAAGGAAACACCTATAACATCCTCTGCTTCTTGTGATGTCAAACATCTCCCGCAAAATCTCCTTATAATAAAGTTTATGTAAATTGAATATTGAGTAAATAAAATCATAGAGGCATTGCAGAGGACCATAATTAAAGTTGTCATAACAACCAAAACTTATCACATATCTCACTACAACAAGTCCCATATAGACCTTCCCTCTCTTATATTTAATGTCAAATTGTGAAAAGTCATTTTTTTTATAGAATAAAAACGAAAATAATTTTATGAATTAAAATTTACCTAGTTTTCCTTATACACAAAAAATTGTACACAAAATAGTAATAAAACAAAATCACATAAAATTAAATTTATCATTTTTATGTTATATAAAATACCTTTTGTAACTTGAATATATACAAATAATAATAATAATAATAATAATAATAATAATTAAATTTAAGATATAATATTTAAATAAAAATTAAATATAATACAAAATTTGTTAATTATTTTTATAAAGAAGGTATGCACTCTTATCAACTACCAAAAATAACAGGTTGTAGCTTTCCTTGAATAATAAATATGAGTCCACCTGCATTAAGAGATAACAATATATGACAATTGGTTTGATAACAAAAATATGATTTTTTCCCACTATTTTAAAATGTTATAAATAAAATATTTTAATATTTCTTTTTAATAATTTAATTTAAAATAAACTAAAAAAATGAAAGAAAAATAATTGGGTTTCATTCATAACTTTTCTTTTGTCATCTAATCTCGAAAAAAGTACAATCCTTTCTATATTTTAATTTAAATTTGAAAATTAACATACTATTTATCTTTTAAATATTAATCATATATAAAACATATAATTTAGTATGTATTAGATATGTATAAAAAAGAGAAAAACTATATATATATATATATATATGGATAGTAGTATAATAGATGTTCCTAACAAAATTTACCCATTTTTTTTTTGGGATAAATTCTCTACAAATATGTATACTTATATGTTGTATATTAATATTACATTAACAAATAATAAATATATTTACATTACAAAAATAAATAAATAAATGATAATCATAAAAAACAATAAATAGCATTTTATTTCTTTAGTACAAGGAAGGTGTTTAATTGGATGAAATTGATACATTATATTTAAAATAATATAAATTTTGTAATCATAAACAAATAGATTATTTCAATATCCATAACAATTAAAATAATTTTATTTCAATAGGTGAGATATAAACTAATTTAAAATAAATTGTTATCTATTTTCTTTTGAATATTAGGAGGATGTGTAATTTTTTTATTTAAAAACATTCCAATACAAATCTTGGATGAGATATTAGAATTTTCATATCACCTAATATATTCCAATATAAACTCTTTACATATTTATATAGAGGTAAAAATAAAAATAATTTAATTTGATAATATTTAAAATAATTTTATGTCAACTTTGACATATCTAAAGAAAAACTAATTCAATTTAAAATATGTTTTCCTATGCTAATAATTATTCTAGACTCTATTATATAAGGATTACATGAAAATTCTTTAATTCTTAATAAAATGTTATACATGGAATATAAAAAATATTAATGACAAAAAGAAATTCAAGCTGTTCTTTGTAATTTATGGAATAATGGAATGTGTGACTCCATTATTTAATATAAAGTAGTATTGAAAATATATTAACAAAAAGGTGAATATTGGATATTGACAGTGTAATTATTATATAAAAAGATTGACAAAAAAATAACTTATGATTAAAAAAATTTAATGGGGATGTATCTCAAAAAAATGATACTTATACATATTTCCTTATTTAACACTAAGTTAACATATGGAATATATGGGTGTGGGGTAGTAGCATAAATCAATACGAGTTGTCTTTATTAATTTCTCTAAAATCAAGCTAGAATTTATGGAAATCACAAGATTTATATTGAAATCACAAGATTGATGGATAATACTATCGAGTTAAGATGCCTGATCGAAGTTCACTAGGGTTTTTTAGGGTGTTAAATCCATATATACAATAAAAATCTAGTTTAAATAACAAAATACAAGATTTTACCTTGATTATTTCCTTCAGTGAAAAGTCCAAAAATTCTCACTAAAGACAACTCCTAAATCAATATCTCAATGTAAACTAAGTATATATTATACAAATAACTGAAAATAAAAGTTATGATTAAAACATTTTAACGATATGTCAATCAAAATGAAAGAGATGTCCAATTATTTTCTTATTTAGTTTTGTCTTGACACACTACATGTTTATGTGTATAATTATCATAAATCTAACTTAACCAAGTACCATATCAAAGATAATAAAGTGGAGTTGCAAACTTTATTTTTAAAATTTACAATGTAAATAAGGTTCTTATTTTAAGAAATTTTAGTTTTCTCGAATTTTGATATACCCAAAGAAAAAATAAATTTACATTCATAAAAAAATTATTACCATAAATTTTTAATGTAAATTTTAAGTTGTCGAAGCTTTTTGAGCATAGGAATAAAATCTTAAATCAAATTAAATAACTCTTTTCTTTAGGTCCGATAGACCAAAGATTTGTCTCAGTGGACGTTAACCATCATCATCATCATGATCATTAAAATTTTAATTTTCATTTACAGGTAATAATTTTCAATCTACACTACAACTCATATCTTTAGAAGAGTGTTTAATTCATGAGTTTCTCATTTCAACTAAATCATAAATTTCAATTAAAAATCTCATGTTGCTTTTTCTTGGAGCTATATTTGGATGTCCTCGTAAATACACAAATAGTCAAAATCTATAGTGATTAACAATACATACAATATATTGATCTGTTACTAAATTTATGATAACAAATTTGTGATGTTCCATGCATTTGTGAATTTTTAGGAAATTTTCCAAGTAATTTGCAATCATATTATTTAGGTATACATGGTAGTACTTATTCAATTTGTTTTCAAGTGTGAATTTTTTAAAAGCTTTCTGTTTTATTTTCTAATCTAAATTGTGAATTTTACAAGTGATTTATGATCATATTATTTATATTTCTATAAGTGTGACTTTTCGAAAAAAAATTATTGAGCTATCTGGAATCTAGCAGACATTCATTGAAATCACAAGTTTAATGTGTGAAATTTGTGAAATAGAACTTCCCAAGGGTTTTCCAATGTGTTGAATTCATATATGCAATCAAAGAACTAATTTAAACAAAAACAACAACAACAAAATCCACAATTGTTTTCTATCAGAATCATGCTAAAAAATCCAAGGGAAACTCCAAAAAGTAACACTTAAAGACAACTTCATACCTGTAAGGCATGCATGCCAATTGAATAAAGCATTATATAGTCTATATAGTTGGCCACTATATTTCTCATTTATTGATTGTTGGTAAAGTTTGTCTTCAATATGATATGTTACTAGACTCTCCATACAGAGTGGAATTTACTTCTCAATTGAATAATGTATTTTTTTTATTATTTCAAAAATAATATTCCTTTTAATAATTATATTTGAAATAATTTTTAGTTTAATCTATTTCAAATTTAACTATAACTAAGAATATATATAATTTAAAGTTTTAAAGTGATGTAATATGGATTTATTTTTCCTTTTAATCTAAATTTATGAAACAATACAATCATATTTTAAGATATATATATATATATATATATATATATAATGTTTTCCAATTAAGTCCACAATTGTTAATATAAATATTTGTTTCCATAAACAATGAACCAATGACCACGTCATCATATTTTTTTACTTTATTTATTAAGATGTTTGTTTTTTTTATAAAAAATTTATTATTTTGTTTAGATGCTATTATAATTTAATACTTTTAAATAGATAAAAAATAAAAAATACTATTTGGAATTTGATATTTTATATATATTTTTAATAAAATTAAGAGTTATGATAATATTAATATTTTTTTTCTTTTTAATTACATAAATACATACTTATATTATGGTTAAATTTTCAAATGAGTTCAAGACTCTCTCAAAATGTGATGTAAGGGCTAAAGGGTGTTCCATATTCCATGAATTTCTTGATGATCATGTTCAAGACATCAAAAGCATCTCCATTCCAGGAGATCATGACCAAAATGTGCCCTACATGGTCCTCACAAGAGGAAACTAGGTGATGTGGCATTAGCTAGCTAAGTGTTGTCTCTCCAAAGTGATATAGAAGCCATCCCTTGTCACCTCAAGGATCACCATCATCATCTATATTGTGGATGAAGTGATTCTCATGAAATAGTGGCAATGGAATACTAGGGTAATCACATATTCACTCATCACACCATCAATATCTCCAATAATAACAATCATGGGATTAATGTTCTAATATTTAGGGATTCCTCTAGTTGTAAATCATTATATAAATCCATCTATTAGCCAAATTATATATCATAGGTATTAAAAATTTCATCATCAAAATAAATCTACCTCTCTATACTTTGGATATTATAACTTCTAGTCCACCAGTAAGGAGGTAAGGAAATCACCTATAACATCCTCTGCTACTGTGATGTCAAACATCTCACAAAATATCCTTATAATAAAGTTTATGTAAATTGATCATTAGGTAAATAAAATCATAGAGGCAATGCAAAGGACCATAATTAAAGTTATAGTAACAACCAATAATTATCACATATCTCACTACAAGAAGTCCCATATAGACCTTCCCTCTCTTATATTTGCAATGAATACTTGGAAAACTGTACTATGTGTTTAAAAAATGCAAGGGGAAGTTAAAATTCATAGATCAATTCATTAGTCCACTCGCACAATTGTAGAGGGTGGAAATGCGTTGGGAAAGAGTTAAGGGTTAGATGACATAGTCAAGAGGCCAATTACTTGATGTCCAACATATGGAGTGTATATATGTAAAAAGGGATCATTCATGGAGACACGAGTTACCCCTTTTATTGGCATACTATTTCCAACACTCTAATACAACTTAAAAATGGCGATTTATTTCTCATAAAGGTTGGGAAAATACAAGGATTTATTTTTACTTGGGTAGGATCAAGTGCTCTAACAACTAGGTGATGGCTAATCTGGTGGATAGAGCTCATAATAGGTTTTTCCCCATGAGCTATTTATGTTCCCAAGCATATCTTGTATTTTTCTATTTTTTATATATTATTATGGATTTATTTTACTTTATCATTATTTTAGTGGCATAAACCTCCACAAAATGTTTTCCAAACTATTTCAAAGGATGATGATAAGAGAGTGACACTTTCCATGAATACTTACCACCTTTATCAAGAATCAAATAGAAACACAAGTAATAATGGAATGTGTTATGTATGGTATATCATAGGGATGCCACTCCAATTATGGCCTACATAGTATTGCCCTTGAATTACAACCCTCATGGTAGTGTCTTTCTAGGATGGCACATGAAGCCATTTGTGATGTAAGAACAATTAGCAATGAATTGATATAAGTTCACTTTAGCATGAAAATTTTAAAGTTAACTAAGAGTGCAGGGATGAGGCAGATTAATGATTTTTCAACCTCGAGAGGTTTGACCATGTAATTTTTTTTTCAAAAATTCACTGATTGAATGCCCTACTTGATTCCCATAGGCTATTTTATAAGGAAAATGGGGATAAATTAATAAAATTATTTAGCTATCATATAAGTGGAAAGAGTAATATTTGGAAGTGTCAATTTATAATTAAATTAAAGGGTCTTATTAAGTGAATGTGGGTAAAATTTTAAAAAATATAAAATCAATTTATATTATTGAGTAGGAAAAAGTAGAAAAGGAGAGATTCATGGTATTTTTATAACCCATGGTATCGACCTATTGTATTATTACTAACCACAAATCACATTATCTCTATCTCTCCCTTTCTCTCATGCACACTCCCCTTCACCTCTCTCAAGAATCATCCTTCATCTCCCCCCTAATTTTATTGCTCACACCGTCTCTCCCCCTCGCCACCCACCCCCCCCTCTCTTTGTCTCTCACTATCTTTATCTCCCCCATTGTATCCCCAATTATTCTCTAGATCTCTCTAACTACCACTTCCTTTCCCATTATCCCCATCCCTTTATTTGTTTTCCTTATTCATTCCTGCTCCCTCCCTCTCTCTTCTGTCTCTCCCTATCTCTTTTCCTCCCTAACTCTTGTCTCACACTTTCTCTCTCTATATATGTCCCTTCACACTTTACCTCTCCCTCTTTCACTACCACTGTCCCACATTGTCTCCCCCATTAGCCATCTATCCCTTCCCCTCTCATCCTCCCTTCACCTCTCTCTCTCTCTCTACACACACACACGCACACACACACATGTATATATATTTCACTCACTCTCTCTCTCCAACCCTACCACTCTTTATCCCCCTATGTTACTCTCACTATATATATCACTATATCTCCTCTCCCTTATCCATCCTTCCCTGTCTTGCTTCCTCCCCCACTCTCTCTTTCCCTCTCCCACTCTCTCACCCCAAGCCTCCCCCCCTCCCTCCCACCATCCATCTATCCATATCTCAACCCTTCTTCATCCCCCATCTCCGTCTACCTCTCTAACCATCCCCCTTTTTTGATCTCTCTCTCTCTATATATATATATATATATATATATATATATATATATATATATATATATATATATATATATATTGTGTTTCTCTCTCTCTCTCATTCCTCCCTACTCTCTCTCTCCCTCTCTCCCCATTTCTCTCCCCCATCCCCCCCTCTCTCTCTCTCTATATATATATATATATCCCCCACTCTCCCTCTCTCTCTTTAAGACTTTTCCAACTCTCTTCCCTACTCTCTCACTCTCTCTCGCTATCCCACTCTCTCACTCTCCTTCCCCCCCACTTCCCCCTCTCTCCCCTTCCACCAATCTCTCTCTCTCTCTCTCTCTACGACCTCCCCCCCCTCTTTCTCACTCTCCCTCTCCCTCTACCTCAATCCTCCTCTCTCTTTCTCCCTCTACCTCTGCCTCCCTCCCTCCCTTTCACTCTCTCTCTCTCTCTCTCCCTCTCTCTCTCTTTATCACTCTATATTTCTCTCCCTCTCTTTCTCCCTCTCGATCTCCTACCTCCTCTATCTCTCCCTCCATATTTCAATATACCTCTCTCTCTCTCTCTCTCTCTCTCTCTCTCTCTCTATCTCTCTCTCTCTCTATCTATATATATATAGATATATATATATATATATATATATATATATACTCCCTCCCTCACTCGTTCTCTCTCATTTCCCCCACTCTCTCCCCCTCTCCCCTCTTCTGTCACTCACTCACTCCCTCTCATTATTTCTCCCTCCCCCCATCCCCCTTTATCTCTACCCTTCTCCCCCCCCCCCTTTCTCTCTCTCTCTTTCCCCCTCTCTCTCCCCCTCTCCCCATATTTCTCTCTCTCCCGCTCTCTCTACCCTTCTCTTTCTCTCTCTCACCCCCCCTCTATTTATATCCCTATATATATATAGCTTCCCCACTCCCCCCCCCCCTCTCTCTCTCTCTCCCACTCACTCTCCCTCCCCCCTCTCTCTCCCATTTTAGATCTCTCTCTCTCTCTCTCTATCTCTCTCCCTTCCTCCCTCCCTCCCTCTCTCTCTCCATCTACCCCCCCTCTCTCTCTCCCTCTCTCTCTCCCTCTCCCTCCCTCCATCTCGCTCTCTCTCTCACTCTCTCTCCCCTCTCTCTTCCTCCTCCCCTCTCCCTCTCTCTCTCTTTGTCACTCATTTAGTCACTCTCACACTTTCTCCTTCCTCCCGCTGCCCTGTCTCTCTACCCCTCTCCCCCTCTGTCTCTCTCCCCTATCTATCTCCATCTCTCCCCCCTCCCCCTATCTCTCTCCCACCTTTATCTATCTTTCACTCCCCCTCCGTCTCTCTCTTTCACTCTCACTCTCCCACCCTCTCTCCTTTTCACCCCCCCCTCTCTCTCTCTCTCTCTCAGACCCCCTCTCTTTCTCTCTCTCCCCCTCTTTCACTCTCTTTCCCCCCTCTCCCTCTCCATCTCTCTCTCCCAAAACATATCACTCCTCCTCCCCCACTCTCTCTCCCACTCTCTCTCTCCCTCTATCTCTTCATCTCCCCCTCTCTCTCCCCCTACTTTTCGCTCTCTTTGTCTCCTTCTCCTTCTCATTCACCCTCCTCTCTCTCTCTCTCTCTCTCTCCCTCTCTGCCCCACTCTCTCTTTATCCCTCCTGCTCACTCGCTCTCTCCCTCCTTCCATTTCTCTCTCTTTCTCTCTCTCTCTATCACTCTCTCGCACTGTCTCCGCGCCCCCCCCCCCGGCTCCTTTCTCTCCCCGCCCACCGCCCCGCCCTCCCCGCCGGCTCCTCCTCCGCCCTCCTTCCGCCCTCCTCCCGCCCCTCCTTCCGCCCCCCCTTTCTCCTTCTCCCGCCCCTCCTTCCCGCCCACCCCCTCCTTCTCTCTCCCCCCGGACTACCCCCCCCGCCCCCCCGCCCCCTTTCTCTCTCTCCTTTCTCTTTCTAAAATATATGCATGCACTTAAAGTGAAATAAAAAACCTTAACAGTATATCTAATTTATACAAATTATTTAAGGAAACATTATTTAAAAAAAATTATGAGAAAGTTTATATATATCATGATAAATTATGATAAATTTTGAATTGACTTCACCTCACCATATTCCTTATAGTAAATTAAATGTAACTTCAAATAAAGTGACTATAACTCATTAAGGATTTTAATTAGAAGACATAAAGGTTATTAATCAAAAGGTTGTTTTTTAGATTTCTAATCATCTTTGCACCAATTGTTTTAATTGGTTTATTTAATATTAGTATAAGCTTTCACTCTAATTTAATGTAAAATTGATTAATTATTTTTTCGTTCACATGGAAACAAAAAAAATAAATTTAAATATACTATAAACTGCTAGAATTTGGAGTAGGTTTTAACCCCACACACACACACACACATATATATTTCGTAAAAGTCCCATTACATTTACTTCAAAACTATAATAATATATGCTCTTGGCAACCGCTCCTCATCCAAGCCATCTTCCAAAATATAACCTTATATTTATAGTTTTGACCCTAAGGAGCGCTGAAGAGCTTTTAGAGTGGATACATCTCACTAGTAAAATGCGAATACAATGCAAATACAAATACAATATAGAAATACTTGTTATTGCGAATCCAATGCAAATACAAATACAATATAGAGAAACTTCTTATTTCATCTGTGCCAATGACACCACCCTACAAACAAGATGATTTTCATATCATCATTGTCATTATTCATTTACCCTTACATCTAGCTTTCAATTCCAGGTAGCAGGATTTGCACAGACCATACAACTAGGGTCAACATCATAGCTTGAGATCGATACATCTTAGCTTGAGATCCATTAAAATTATTACCTGTGAGGCATACCAAGTTGCGTGTTGAAATAAAATTATCATGGATTGAGATAAAATTACTATAAATTTTTAAAGCATTAGATGGAAAAAGTAATGTGGACAATTTATTGTGGACACCAAGGGAAGGAATAGCATTTTAAATTGAAGGTGGCATGTTTACTGATAATCAACATCCCTCGATTTAAGTTATTCTTTTCAGTGTTGGAAAAATGAGTACCTATTGTACCACGTAACCAAACCCTAGAACTTAGAATTTATGTGCCACTAAACCAAACCCTGCGACAAAAAAAAAATTCAATCTTGTGCATTTTTTAGCCTATCTTGGCATCCATGATCAACTTCGTTGCAACTTAAAATATGGATTCTTTTGAAGATCTTAACCCTAGGGTTTATGTTGATTGATGGAACGATAGTAGTATAATAGATGTTATGTAGGGTGGGAAAATATATACGCGTTGAACATGAAATTTCATCTAATGTCTTCCTGCTCAGATCGTAATATGAGATGCCAACATTGAATAACCAGCCAACATGAAATCCATTCAACATTCCAACCATTTTTTTGATATTGGTTGTAGTGTGGGACTACACAAATTAGATGAAGTATGGCTGCACATTGCCTATGTTCTAGATGTCAGGCCACTATTGAAAATGGAAATGAATAATAGTGGACAACCTTCCAATTAATTGAATTTTATCAAAAACAAGTATTGTCTCCTGATCTCAAGCTTAAGATTTCAATCCTAGGTGGACTAGTTGAAATTGGTATGCACAACTCAATCAAAAAAGAGTTTACACTTTTTCTAGAAGCTGAACCATTTAAGGAAGACCCTCAAAATCCATATCTCGATCTTAGGTGGATTGGTTGAAATTGGTATCAAGAACTCAATGTATTTTACACTAAATTATAGTGCCATGATATTAAAAGGATATGATATAGAAAAATGATTTTATTCTTGTTCTCGAAGCCGAACCTAAGAGAGACTCTCAAAATCCTACTACAACGGACACAACTCAAAATGATTGTGGTTGCAACCGACACAAATTTGCATGCCAACACAAAAATGGAACCTAAATCGACCAAGAGAACCTAATTACCAAAATCAAGAAGACTCGAAGGTAGGTTTGAGGGAGGTTAAAATAACTAAAGAAAATGAAATAGAGAGTTGTTAAACTAATTAAAGAAAATAAAGTAGAGAGTAAATGAGAACAACAAGTTTTCATCGACAACAAATTACATTAAATTTAAATAAAAACATCATAAATAATTAAAGTACCTGCAGCAAATTTGTTGTAAAAAAATAGCCCAAAGAGAGTTTGGGTTTGGGTTTGGGTAGCAGCAGCTACAATACAATAGCTCATTGGAACATGACAACTCTTCCCTTTCGAGTTTCTCTAACAAACTCTCCCCTCGATGGTTCCTATGAATCAAGAAACAACATTGATCTTATGGAACATGCCAAATCCATTGTCGTCCCCTTCTGTCAACAAACATATTTTGGACATTGAATTTTGCACACAGAGTGTCTGATTTGCAACATTAAACACTTCACAAAGGCACAAAAATGGAGTCGTTTCCCATAAAACATACCACAAACAAACAATCAATAGAGCACTAAACATAAAGACTGGAAATTTGAAATTTATAGG
Source organism: Pinus albicaulis (assembly GCA_034641835.2). Classification (NCBI taxonomy): domain Eukaryota; kingdom Viridiplantae; phylum Streptophyta; class Pinopsida; order Pinales; family Pinaceae; genus Pinus; species Pinus albicaulis. The sequence continues at coordinate 68,324 of JAXQQM020060203.1, forward strand.
TGTTTCCAACTTCTTTTTCCTTGAAGTAAAAACAAAATATGATATCCATGATTCTCTATCCTTCCACCTCCTTTTCCATTTTATTTATCTTTTTCCATCTTACGGCTTTCACTCCCACTTCTTACAACAAAGTATTTTTCTAGCCAACTCATCCATCGTAATTATTTCTAATTTAGGGAAGTCATCCACTCCCACTTCTTACAACAAAGTATTTTTATAGCCATCTCATCCATCGTAATTATTTCTAATTTAGGGAAGTCATCCACTCCCACTTCTTCCAACGAATATTCTTTTTCAGCCAACTCATTTTTATTTTTATTGGTTAAAATTATTGATGTGACGGTTCCTGTCTAAAATAACATTATAAAATATATATATATAACTATTTACTTGTGGATCTAATGGCCTAAACCATTTCAATCATCTAACATTTGATCTAATGGTTCAGACATGGACACAGTGGCAACTAGGTGAGTTGTTTTCAAATAAGAATTCCTTACAGAATAATTAATATAGCTTCATTAGAATTTAAGATTTTTAAAACACTATAAGTCAAAGTAAGAATTTAAAATTTAAAATATATTTAAAAACAAAAGAAAATAAAAAATAAAAAATAACATAGCATAAAAATTAATTGAAAATTTGTAAGTTCAATTTTTTTTTTTTAATTTAACATAAAAGAAAATTACATAGTAATTTTTTTTTCTAATTTAAATAAAATAAAATTATAATGTAATATTGTTTCTCTTTCATATGCAGTGGTCAAAAGGTTAAATGATATGAATTATATAATTTTATGATGATATTTTATCTCACGTAGACATAATGGTTATATATTAAACCAAAAAAAAGACTTGAAAGCATTGCATTTCAATTTCACATTCTCTCTAGGCTAAAATTTAAGGTTATATACAAATATTATATATTAATAATATGATATTTATTTTTATATTTAATTTAAAAAAAAAAAATTCATATATATATATATATATATATATATATATATATATATATATATATATATATATATATATATATATATATATATATATATATATATATACATGTTAAAATTGCTAGATGATGATCTTGAAAGTTAAAAACCTATATTTAATGTCAAGTAGTGAAATATTTTTTTCTTTTACAAAATAAAAACACATTAAAAATAATTTTATGAATTAAAATTTACTTAGTTTTCATGATACATAAGAAAATCATAATAAATAAATAAATAAAACCATTTTCTATCATAATATTAGCTTTAGCATTTTTATGTTATATAAAATATTTTTTGTAACTTAAATCTATATGAAGATAATTAAAATTTAAGATATAATATTTTAAGAAATATTAAATATAATAAAAAAACTTGATAATGATAATTATAAATAAACTATGCACTCTTGCTATGTACCAAGAGGATAATAAGAGGTGGTGTGGTTTCCTTTAAATAATAATGATAAGTCCGTTTGCATTAAGAGATAGCAATCTATGTCATCTTCTTTGAAAACTCAAATATGAAGTTTTCCCACTATTTTAAAAAATCACAAATAATGTATTTGATATAAAATAAAAATAAAAAATTTTGAAAAAAAAATCGGTTTTATTCATAAGTATTTTTTTTTGTCTTCTAATTTTACAAAAATGTACATTCCTTTCTATTTTGATATAAAGTTTGCAATTAACATGTTAAAAAATATTTTAATATTAATTATAAATAAAATATATAATTTGGTATCTATTAGATATGTATAGGAGGAGAAAAAATAAATTTATATGTGTGTGTGTGTGTGATTTAATCATTTGAAATACATGGGATTTACTAATTCTGAATATATGAGATTTAGTCATTTGGAATATTTATGATTCCTTCCCTATACATGGAGTTGAAATATGTCATTATGAGAAATATAGTAAATCTATTTCAAAACACTATATCATGTTATGAAAATATTGAAATTCAAGAAAAAATTTGCATCTCTAATAAATATATATACTTAATAAAAACAATTTAATACTATGTTACAAAACATGAAGAAAATGTATGAAATAATGATTTAATTTTTCTTTCTTTTTTTAAATATATTATGTTTACGGTTGAAGACATTATGTCAAAATTTCTAATAATGATTCAATTATTTAATATAAATTAATTGGTTTGATGAGCTCTAGATTCTTGTGAAACAACGTGAAAAATGTTTTTGTCAACTAAATGTAGGCGAAGTGAGAAGATTGGGGGACAATGGAAAAGACTTCCACTCTCATTAGAAGATAATTTTCAGAGTTGGGTTTACTTGAATCTTTCAAAAATAATTCAGATAAGTAGAAGTTATAGTATTTAGCATATCTATTCTCTATAAAATTTATGAATGTTGTAGTAAGAAAGGGTAAGTGTGTATATTTTGTATAAACTAGTGTTGGGTTTTCTTTGTGTAATATTTGTTTGCCTAATTTTGAAGATTAGGAAAGTTAAATGTTGGAAAAAATTATTTTGGTACCCTGTCTAAATTAACTGATAACAAATCTCTCGGTAGTTTAACCAAATATTTCCATGAAAATAATTCATTTATAAATGAATTTCGATAAAAGAGTCAAATTGGGGTGGAGAAACCGAGTAAGAAAGAATTACGAGCAGTAAGGACATGAGTCTAGTGAAGGCTCGATCATACGAGTTACTGAAACAATATTATATTTATTATTTTTAAATAAAGAAAATAACCAAGACCTCACTAAGGATTACCATTGCATACTTGAATGTTTTGGTGGAGTTACATCTGGATGACATAAAAAAATCCACTAACTGGAGAAGTCATAAAGTGCATGCCTTTGCTGAAATGAAATTGACATCTTTTGACTTGAGCAGAAACTAGAGGAACCTAGTTTTGCCTCACCAGAGAACTCTTGTGATAATATTTTTATGTGGAAACCCATCTTGGAAAAACTTAAATATATTTCCATTTTACTAAACAACAATAGAAACTAATAAAAAATAATAATAGAACAAACCCTGAGAATAAATATTTGAAAATTCACTATAAACAACATTTTTTATTTAACATAAAAATCTCATTGAATTTTAATAGGATAAGTTTGTGATAACACTTCCATGGAAACTGGAAAACATAATTTCGACATAGTAAGAAATGATAAGAGAAAACTAGGTGCATTATGTAAGTAATGGAAGGAAGATAACCCAATGGAAAAATTTACATAAGCACAACCTATTTTCATTCAATACATAACATTACAATCACCAAATATCTCAACTAAAGATAACCACTATGCAAAAAAAAGAGTTTAGGTTACAAACAATATAATTATGCCCTTCTGAAAACTACGGAAAATATTTTGTGTGTCAAGACTATATATATACAATGATTCATGTTATTTAGGAATGGGGAAAAGGTTGTGGAGAAAAACCTTTATGGTTCAAGTCCTAACAGTTTTATGTGAGAGAAAAATACATTAAACTGATGGAGGACCTGACACTCTGGACTAGACATCAGAAAAATAAAAATACAATTGTACCATGATTAGAAACACATCAAAGTTCTTATTCCATTTAGAGCACATCAAAGTTAGCATGAAACCTACCTACCTCCAAAAAACAAGAACAACTCACACAACATTATTGAGCAAGAAAAATTAAAAGTAATGGGAAGTACATTTGTAAAAAGGGGCATAAAACATAACAGGAGGGTATATAAAGAACTTTGGTATCTTCCATACCCGAACCACATTGTTTCAAAGGATTTTTTTTCTATATTAATTAAACAAGTTCAAAATCAAAATATTGAATGTGGAATCCCCTAAAATATTTGTGGCATATAAAATCCATGAGATAAGTATGGTTAGAGAGTCGGTTAAAATAAAAAATAAAAAAACTATAAAACGGGGATGGAGAATAATTGCAACTGTGACCGTTCAGAAAAATTAATGTAGCAGGTTACACTTTGACTTGATGTTGGTAACTAGTAAAATCATGTTTTAGTCAATGAAGAATAAATAAAAACCCTCATTGGTTGCAAAACTGTAAAGCCCTCAGCAATTGAGGAACCCTCCATAGAATTAGAAATGTGTGAATGACCAACAATTGATATGGAATTCTGGTTGTTTACCCTAACTCCCATCTGGTGAATTCAAGTTGTTAGATGAGTTTCAGATAAATCAACAATGGAGAATTCACTAGGTTAATGTCTTGTAATTTGTCTTGATATTATCATAAAAAACATGCGGCTTCAAGAGCCATCCATGTGAAACCAATTTTTTAATGACTAGACCTTAAGTTGTGCCTTAGAAACCCTAGACCGACAACATGTAATTAATCAAGAGAGTAAGTACAACGCATCAAACCTTAAGAGAAAATCATAAGTGTGTTTTATATTATTTTCACTACATTAAAGTTCATAAATATCATATTAGCACTCTAAGGATGGTCTTATCACTTAGACAAAACCCTAGCTATAAGGGAAAAACTATAAGGTAAACTCTAACCAATTTTTTAAATTGAAAAGTATCCATTTCAATAAGAAGGGGGGTCCCTTCTACAAGTCAGTCAAATATGTCTGGTTATGTACTTATAACAATGACTAGATCTAATTGGATTATTCAAAATTTGTTTGGAAAGGGAAGGTAAAATCATTGGGCACGAAGTCTCAAAAGCTGGGAATTAATGAAAACTAACAAGGAACTCATTGTGAAGTACACAGATCCCATAGGGAGGATAGGTACATTTTCCTTAGACAATTTTCATTTTAGCTGATAGTTCAAGGAGGAAAACAGTCCACTCCAATTGGGCATGAAGGATGAATCCAAGATCATATTTAGAGGAAATGGGCACAAATATTTAGATATATTAGACCAACCACAAAAAATAAGGGTGAATCCTGTAACATTTAATATTATACAAATATTATAATTCCATACATTCAAATGGTATAATTGAGAAGAAAAAAAATACATAAGGAAAAGGATAGACTGGAAAAATACATCACATGAATCCACGATATCACAAAAATCCATGCTCTTTCCTGTCAAGCTTCATTAATCTAAAACAAAATTTGATACAATGTGCTCCAAAGGGTCCTCAGGTTCAAACCCTTTTCATTACAAAATGATAGTTTATGTAACCTAAAATACGAAAAAAAATATCTCCTAAGATTATGTAAAATAAAGCTACAAAATAATTCCAAAAATCTAATGAATCTTTGATTGTCTCGAGTGATTGCAACTATTAGTCCTTGAACTCTTCTTGAGAAGTTGAAAGAAATTTGTCACTAATTGATTTTCCATCTGTTTATTTCATTATTGGTCAAATCCCTTCCAATATAGAACTTGATCATTGATTTTGTACTCTGGAAAACTAGAAATAATATTTATTTACTCATTTTGATGTCACCTAATCCCTTCTCAAACTTTCAATTCTACTATAAATCTTCCAACAAAATCCTACTCCTTAGGGTGCTGAATAAAATCATCAAGTTGAATTGATGAGGTGGCTTATCAACAACCATCCATGAGATTTTTAATGTCGAATTCCTGAAAAATAAGCTTCAAGAATACTGACACTTTAATTTCCAGAGCTTTAAACCCATTTAAATACACGCTGAGAGTATTTTTGTTAGCACTTTAAAAAAAATTATTTGACTAAAAATGTGATAAAAACTAGGTCCATGGGGATGTTTTCGATCATAGATTCTCAAAAATAAGAACCCCTATAGACAAAATTCCTGATCCCAACCTGAAAACAAATTCATTTTCCAAACCTATAAGTTGTTTCCTACAACCAACCTATTCTGAAATTGAACCACACTAAAACTAAAAGTTTTACATTGTTGCAAATAATCACACTAAAAGCCAAACATAAAATAAACTTTTGGCCAAGAAGCTTATTGCACACTCATCCTATGCTTACCTATTGAACAAATGTTTGATTAAATAATACAAAAATTCCAATACAACTTGTCAGGTAGTTGTTCCAATAATATATCTCCTTGATTGTGATATTTTCCTTGCTCCATGTAAGTAGATTGTCCTTTCTTACTCTTATCTTTAGCAAGTATAAATACATCACTCTTTAATTTACTACCTTCTTGAAAATTACATAAAAAGTTGAAAATAAATTTATTATTGATAAAATATGAAAATCTGGGCCTGCTTACTCACTCTAAAAAGACTACAAAAGGATACTCAAATTCCTGCAAACCCATCTCACAAAAATGTAAAACAATATCAATTTGATGTGTAATTTTGTTGGAGCGGGGTCCCTTGAGACTGCAATTTTGGGTTAAATAATAGTATTTTTTGTAGTTTTGGGTCATGTGCACTAAGAAATGAAGAGTCAAGAGGCTTTGGGGTGGGTCAAAGTCCCTTCATATGTTGTAATGGGTTAAAGGGTAAACCCAGGGGTCTCAAACCATTGTTTTAGGACCATAGTATGAGTGCAAGCTAAAGTATACGTAGAAATCTAGATTGAGTAAGATAATTTAGTTTTATTAATGTTAATGCTTGATGATAGAACTCTAAAGTAAATCTATAAAAATTTCATGTACAAAAGACTCTTGTTGGTTGCGTGCTCGGAAACCTTAGTCAGGTTGTGTGCAGACCCCATTGGCTTTGTGCGCGAGTAGATTTGAAGAATCATAAAGGTTTCTATGAACTTTGAAAGGATTATGTGTATAACTAATGAATAAAGATCTTTTTTGATAACTTTGTGTACCAAATGCATCTGTTATTCGCTTTGTATTATGTCTTACGTATCATTTTTGTTTCCTGCATATGATTTATATTATATGTGATCAGTTCAGCTGCGTACCTATTTTAATGTTGATGAATTATAATTGCATATATCTATTGCTGTAAAAGTTGAATATTACACTGTTAGAACAGTTAAATGGATTTTGGATCTACTGTCTGTGCACATGTGTAGGGTTAACCTTTGTTAATTAACCTAGGGTTTTTGGTTAGGGTTTCTAGTGCGCAAGACAGATTTTGTAATAAGATAGATTTGAATACACCCACTTCATTTATTTCTCTCTCGCGGTGTGGAAACCTGGTTCCAGAACCCCCCCATACAGCTTCGGGTGAGACTTTGGCCTGTGAAAGTAGGTCATTTCCGAAAGGGCTAGTAGTAAAAGGGTTTTTTTGGTTACATGCTAACTCTGAACTTGGTTCAGGACCCCTCAAGCCAAAAAATTCCTTTGACTACATATTTTCTTCCACACATCTCAATCTGATGTTTTTCCTAAAGAGGTTGAAAATATTCATATGAAAGTTTCTATGGATTACTTTCTAAGAAAGAAAATATCTCTCATTTCTTTTCAGATTGAACATCCTTACAATCATCATTTCCAAAATCCCTATAATTTAGTGGCTGTGAATCTGATCTGACAATAATTTCCATATACAAAGCCACAAGATTATGGAAAACATGAAAATCTTCCTACTTATCTATAATTTTCTTAGTGTATTCTAGTAAACCTATGTGATTCTGCGTCAGTCCAAGTTCCTATTTTTCATTTATGATTTTAAATTTCTCCTTTAGCAACTTGAATGAAGCAAAACATAAAGGAAAAGAATTACCCTAAACTAATTGATCATTGTCTTTATGTCCAATGTTATTAATGTGATATATAATATGAGTGATTTCATTAGAATTCTTAAAATGAGAATTTTTTGATAAAGGAGATACACTTTGTTGTTCATGAAATTAATGATCATAATAATCATCATATTCATCATATATAGGGAAATTTAAAATTAAGGCGACAACTTGCTTTTCAACAAGTTCAACTTTAATCTCTGTAAAAACATTAACATTGACACTTTAAATAATATGTATGATATTATCAATCCTCTCCTCATAATGAAATTTATCAGGATTCAGAACAAGTCTCTTTTGAACATGCTCATTCTGTTGCTCATATACATCTATAACTTCATCTAGGATACGTTTTGGGAGTTTATCACATGCTTGAAGATTCTCATTTATTTCCTAAGCATCAGTAGACATTTTTTTTAAATTCACAAATTTTGTGTTCGTGAAAAGGTAAGAAAAATTTGAATGTAAGGTTGTTAGTATGTATTAGATATGTATAAAAAAGAGAAAAAGTATATATATATATATATATATATATATATTCAAAATAATATTTTATGGATAGTAGTATAATAGATGTTCTTAACAAAATTTACCAAATTTATTTTTTCTTTGATAAATTCTCTATCAATTACTATACTTTTATGTTGTCTTTTAATATTAAATTAAAAAATAATAAATGTTTTTACATTACAAAAAATAAAATAAAATAATAATCATAAAAAAATTGAATTCATTTTATTTCTTTAGTACAAGGAAGGTGCTTAATTGGATGAAATTGATATATGATATTTATAATTATATTAATGTTGTAATTATAAAGAAATAAATTATTTCAATATCCATAATAATTAAAATAATTTTATTTCAATTTGTGAGATATAAACTAATTTAAAATAAATTGTTATCTTTTTTCTTTTGAATATTAGGAAGATGTGTAATTTTTTTATTTAAACACATTCCAATAAAAACCTTGGATGAGATATTAGAATATTCATATCAACTAATATATTCCTGTCACCTTCACCCTTAATTTATTACTACTAAAAAAAAAATTTCTTACCTCTATAATATATCAATATAAAATCATTTATCTCAATACAAAATCATTTCACAATACTATGTAATATTCATACCAAAGATATTAACAAGCATTCATCATAGTTGGTGCCGAGTTCAATATTTCAGCTATAGTTACATTAGATCACATATTATACAATGGTATGATTAAATTCTATGCATGCATTAAATCTGCCACTCCTTGGGATTCTAAATGGACGTCAAATGATGTAAATCATACAGTGATAAAATTGCATGATCATATGCGTATCAACCCTATTTTATGGAATATATGAAAGGTTTAATACTAAGATACAATAGTGCCCCACTTGGCATTAACACCATCCCTCCATGGAGATATTTCAACTCCATTTATTTAACATTAGTACTGGGATTTACTGACCCTGGAACAGCTATCGATTGCCTCAGATTCTTCATGGTTCTCAAGGAGAACTCCAAGTTCACTACGGTCTAACTGAGAGTTATGAGATGGCTCACTGATTCTTTTGGCGGGGTTCAGAGCTCGAGTTCTCCTTTCAGCTCTCCGCCTCGAACCCTATTAGGTTTTCCATTTCCTTACTGTATTTCTCCACTGCTCTGCTTTCAATGCTTTATTTACTCGACCTCTGGTGGAATGAGCTGCTCCATTGACTTATTCAGGAGAGTTCCATTTCTTTGTCTGTTACTACCCTAAAGAGAAGTGTGGCACTTTTATTATACTCATATCTCTGCAGATGCAAAGAGGGTATGGCACTTAGCAGGGCATCAAGGTATGAATATCTATGGTTTACTTTTTCTGGGTTTACTTCACTTCGTGCTTGCCACAGGGTTGAATACATTACATTTTTTTTAGAAATGTAAACTTTGTTGTTTAATTGCTTTTGGAGAGTCAACGAATGAAGTTTCCCCTATTCAAGTAACTATTCACGCCCTTCAATACTTAACTCAGATATGTCAGTTTAAATGTTATCTTTAAGCTTATAATCTTGATTCTCATCACTGGGTTGTGCTATCATGTTACAGGTTAGTGATTTTAAAAACTTGTCAACCCTCTAGTAGCAATTTCCACTAGCATTCCTTTACTGTATTCATCACGACCTTGGCTAATGACTCTATTCTCTACTACCCATGTACCCTGCCCTTCGAAGGGAACGATAACCTAGGTTGTTATAGTCTTCTATTCTGCTCCTTGATTAATGTTTTCGTTTTTCTTATGAAAATGTATAATATAGTGAAGAGGGTTTTAAACCCGGGCTAGGGTTTACAGAATTTGTGGCAATGTTTTGTTAATTAGAAGAAGAAACATTAGGGTTTTTCCCAAGATTTATATATGTGAACCCACATAGGTTTTCTTAGCTCTGTTTAGCTCTCTATTGCATGCCATATTTTTACACTTCAAGTCTGAGCCCTCGTATGTAATGTTATATTTCATTCTGAAATGAACTCTTACTTTTGCTAGAATTTAACAGTTTATGACTACACTTTTTGGGGTTAAAAGTTTCCTTGTTTCGATTCTCAGCATTTTCCTATTTGCATGTAAATTCTTGTAAGCTACAAATAGTAATTTGGGCCATTCATATTTTCACTGTTGAATATTTTTATAAGGAACGAATCTACAGAATAAGCTCAACTTTTGTTTTCCTATAATTTTCTTTATGAGGAAAAGAATTTTTGTGCCAAGTTTTACTGGTTCAGGTTTCCATACCATCGTTCTTTTGAGTTATTTCTTTCACAGAGTTTTAGATCTTAGTTTCTTTTCTATAATACTTTGTTAGATTCCGTGCTATGGTGACCGGACCATCGCAAGATAATGTCCGTGTTTAGTATAGTTTTAATGGCTATGGACAATGTATCTTGGTTTTGGGTTCACACCCAGAACTAAGGTCAACAGTCCGTCGACTCTGTTAATACCTTAATCTAGATTGATTTGGTCTATATTTCAGAGTTACAGTTGCATTTTTCTACAACGTTTTTCTGCATTCTTTATGTTCTATTTGTGTTTACGCTACAGAATCTTTCTTGTTATTTTCAACTGTTATATATATATCAATTTTCTTTTATCTTTTTCACAACATTTAAGGAGTAGGTAATACTTCGACTTGTTCTATCAAGTATTGACAACAAAGTAAGATTGAGTATTAATATTAAATTGTTCTGTCCTATCATAACGACAGGAAAAAGTATTATTACCTATAGATTTTCATTTCCTGCCTCAAACATATATATACATATACATATACACACACACACACACACACACACATATATATATATATATATATATATATATATATATATATATATATATATATATATTTGAACAGAATAGTATCTACTCATTTGTAACATTGTGTACATTCTTTCTAATTTAGTATTAACTTGCTTAAAATTCACAGTAATACTTATCTGATTAGGCAAATTCAATCTGTGGTCCTCCCAACCATCAAGGGAGGTATTACGTCCTCCTCTTGCCCACTAGCTCTAGAATCTGGATAGTGCCCCAGGTTAACAGTGGAATAGATTCTTTTTTTGCTATGACCTCTAGATGGCTAATCCAGTCAAACTCAAAAAGTCTAGTTTCACAAGGGTTGCTGTGAGATATTTTCAATTGATCATAAAAAGCTCTAGAAAATACTCCCCTTTACCAAAAAATAGCACTGAAGCCCTACTCCTCCCCTGGGATCCATATTTATCCTCAGAGGAGTAGGTAACCGTCTTTCCAATTGTCCCCAACCACCTCCTATTCTTGGAAACATTTTTACCAACAACTTTTATGTACGTATTTTGTATTTAAAATATGTTTCCTACCATTAATTAATTTCTTCTAATTAATAAATCTTCAAATTAATTAACTTTCTTAACCAATAGTAATTATCTGAGTTTTTCCTGCCAGAAAAAATAAACAAATTTTCTTTTAAGTAGTTAACACTAGTTAACTTTAATGAAGCTGTCACAACTTCCCCCCCTAGAAGTAACACCGTCGTCGGCGTTTTAACCCAACTTTGCAAAGATTTCTAGGTAAGCTTCCTACAAAAACTTCTTGTCCTCCCAAGTAGCTTCATCCGGTCCGAAGTGCTTCCATTGCACTTTTACCTGGATAACTATTATTTTGCGGAGATCGATTTCTCTTTGGTCAAGTATGCATTACGGCTCAACCAGGAACTCTCCATCCAGTTCTACTTGAAAAACAAAGAATGGTTTCAAGTCAATATACATTAACTTGGTTTAGAACTTCAAGTTAGGATTTTATTCCTATCCTACCTGAATATCTTGCCAATGAATCACGTGTTTTTCATCATAAACATAGCGCTTCAACAAGGACACATGGAACACATTGTGAACTTGAATGTGGCTGGGTAAGGCCAACCGGTAAACTATTGGTCCTACACTTTCCAGTACTTGGAAAGGTCCACAGTATCTGGGAGATAATTTGGCACAAGAGGTCCACCTCAAGGTACTCTTCTAGGGTTTAATTCTCACGTAAACATGATATCCTACTACGAACTCATGATAAGACCTTTTCTTATCTACATAAATCTTTTGTTGATCTTGAGAAACCTTCAGGTTCTGCCTTATTCCTTTTACTTTAGCTTCCATTTCCCCCAACATCTCAAGTCCCAACAATAACTTTGTCTCAGGACTGCTCCAATTTATAGGTGTACGACATTGCCTACCATATAATGCCTCGAAGGGACTCATTTTCAAGGATTCCTAATAACCATTATTGTAAGCAAAATCAACAAGGTGCAAATAATCCTCCCACTTGGTTGGTTGCTGCATTACATACATGTGTAGCATGTCTTCTAAAATTTGGTTCACCCGCTCCATTTGTCCATCAGTCTAGGGATTATAAGTGGTGCTAAATTTTATCTATGTTCCCAGACCTGAAAACAATTTTTTCCAAAATGTGGACGTGAACTTAACATCCCGGTTTGAAATCACGGTTTTTGGAATCCTTTGCAAGCTAAAAATTTCTTTCATAAATATATCAACAATTTGTACTATCTTGTAAGTAGATAGTACAGGTATAAAATGTGTAGATTTTCTTAATCTGTCTACCACTACCATGATTGAATCATTCTGTCTTTTTGTTCGCAGAAAACTTGCGATAAAGTCTAAGGAGATAACCTCCCACTTCCATTCAGGTATAGGTATGGGCTGCAATAATCCTGCAGGATGCTAGTGCTCCACCTTTACCTATTTACATTCCAAACATTTGCTTAAATATTCAGCTATATTCTTACGCATGCCTAGCCAATAATATACCTTTCTTATTACAGTAAGTGTTTTCTGATATCCCGGATGACTAGCATATTTGCTGTGATGGAATTCATTTAGTATTAACTCTTTTAGAGTTATACGATTAGGCACATATATTCTTCCTCGGAATGTCAACACCTAATCTTCATTCTTTCCATACTCAGATGTCTTGCCTTGCTTCCTATATTCTTCAATTTGTTGTCATAGGAATTTGTATTTCAGATCTTTCTGTGCCTCTTCCTTTAATTGTTCCAAAAATTGGCTTTCTAGCTGATTATAATATAATGCATAAACCCCATGTAATTTTCTGCTCAATGCATCGGCTACTTGATTTTCCTTTCCCTTCAAATGTTGAATGTCCATATCAAATTCACTTAGAAAAGAATTCCATATTGCTTGTATAGAATTTAAATCTACTTACTTAAAATAATTAGTTAAGCTGCTATGGTCTGTTTTAAGTACAAACCTCCTACCCAGCAGGTAATTCCTCCACATCTAGAGAATATGTACCACTGCTGTCAGCTCCAAATCATAAGAAGAATATTTCTGTTCATGGTCCTTCAGTTTTCTAGACTTGTATGCCACCACTTTACCTTCCTGGGTTAAGACTGCTCCTATACCTTCTTTACTTGCATCAGTACATACTTCATAGTCTTTATCAAGGTCAGCTATCCTCAAAACCGATGCTGTAGTCAGAAGTTGTTTCAGATTTTCAAAGCTGTTTTGACACTCGTTTGTCCATTTAAAGAGTTTTCCCTTCTTCTGCAAAGATGTAATAGGAAAAGAAATTTTAGAAAATCCTTCTATAAATCTTCTATAATAACTTGCTAATCCCATAAAGGATCTAATATTAGCCGCATTCTAGGGTACCCGCCGTTCCATGATAGTTTTGATCTTTTCTGGATCAACAAAAATTCCCTCAACTGATATAACAAGTCCCAGATATTGGATTTCTATTTTAAAGAAATCACATTTACTGAACTTGGCATAAAGCTGATGCTTTCTTTATATCTCCAAAACTATCCTCAAATTCTCTTTATGTTCCTCCTCACTTTTAGAATATATCAGTATATCATCTATGAAAATAAGTAAAATGTTATCCAAAAATTTATGAAAGATGCCATGCATCAACCTCATAAAGGTTGTTGGTGCATTCGTCAATCCGAAGGGTAACACCACGAATTCATAGTGCCCATAGCGAGTACGAAATGTTGTCTTACAAATATCTTCATATTTAATCTGAATCCGATGATATCCAAATCTTAAGTCTATCTTAGATAACACCTTAGCCCCTCTTACTTGATCGAATAAGTCATCAATTCTTGGTAAGGGGTATTTTTTCTTGACAGTTAGCTTATTAAGCTGCCTGTAATCCATTTACATACGTAAGGTTTTGTCTTTCTTTTTAACAAATAGGACTGGTGCTCCCCATGGGGACACACTTGGATGGATATAAACTTTGTCTAGTAGTTCTTGTAGCTGCATTTTCAGTTCAGTTAGTTCTGGCACGCTCATTCTGTAAGGAGCTCTTAACACTGGGGAGGCTCCTGGCATCAACTCTACGGTGAAATCAATATCCCTCTTAGGTGGTAAAACATGAATGTTTTCTGGAAGAACATCCATGAATTCTTGTACTAAAGGGATATCCTCCATTATTGGTGACTTTTCCTTGGAGTCAGTGTATCCCACTTGAATTGCATACAACTGACATCCTTTTCTGATACACTTACCCATTTGAGATGCTGTTATTGGATGTAATTGCATAGGCTTTTTAATTCCTTTCATCTCTTTATGCGTGCCATCTTGCATCCTAAAATAAATGATCTTTTCCTTGCAATCCACTAAGGTCCAGTGTCTTTCCAACCAATCCATACCCAATAACACATCATAATACCCTAATGATAAGATATTTAAATCTACTTGTAACTGTTGTTCTGCCACCTCCAATATACAGTTAGGAACTTTTGCAGTTACTTTCGTTTTTCTCCGGTAGCTAACTGTACTAACCAAGAATTCTTAAATATTTGTTCTTTTAATTTGCACATTTCCACTATTTTTCGACTTACATAACTCAAACTTGCTCCAGGATCTACCAAAATTGAAACAAGTTTAGTTAGTAAAGTACCTTCTAATTCAATCATTGTGGGCTAAAAATCAGCCTACCAGTCTTCCAAGGCTGCATTGATACGAGGTATGTTGCGTGCCACGTCCCCTACTGTAGATGCTTCCTGCTAATTTGTTACAGTTTCATTTCTATTTCATTGTGGAAATTTTTTATAATAATGAGCCTCCCCACAGCCCCAACACTATAAAGGAGGTTTTGTAATTTTTCCTTGCTCTGGTTTACTAGATGCTTCTATGGGATTCTCCTCCACTGGCCATTTGGTTCTTTGGTGATTCCTACCAAATTTCTTACTTCTCGAATTTCGTGTTGCGCCTTTAAAGTTGCCACTTTTACTGCTTTTACAATTGGAATTATTTTTCTGAATTTTCTTTGGCTGCCAGCTTTTTCCTCCTTCACCCTTGGCCTTGGATTGTTGATAGCACATTCGTGCTTTACGAATGGCTTCATCCATGGTCTGTGGATTAACAAATTCTATTCGTTCCCTCATATGAGTAGGTCGGCTACTCAGGAACCTCTACACTTTGGCCTTTTCCTCTCGGAGATAAGGAACGTAACGTAACAGGGAAGTGAATTTAGTGACATAATCATCCATGGTCAGTTTTCCCGGCTGTAAATCATGAAATTCCTTAGCCTTTTCATCATAAAACCTTTCTGTCAAGTACTTTTCCTTAAAGTACTCCTGAAACAATTCCCAAGTAATGTCTTGTTCATAAATGTTGCGTAAATTTTTCACTTCTTCCCACCACAGCATGGCCTTTTCTCGTAACTGGTATATAGCCAATCTGGCCTTCATATTTCTGCTATATTCGTATACCTGAAAGTAATTATTTATATTAATTAACTAGGCTTCATCCACCTCCCCTGCCTCACCATCAAATGTTGGTGGTTTACTTTTGCAGAATTCCCCCTGCAGTTCTACTTTCTGTCCCTTAATGTCTTGCTGGTCAGAAAATTTTTTCGACTCTGCCTCGTTGTAATTCTTGTTTTTTCTTTTCTGGGTGGGAGTCTTTTCAACTCTACCTGTAGTATTATTTCTGGTTTGCTGGTCATCATCTGCTGATAATTCTCTTTCAACACTTGGATGCTCCATTTCCTGATTTTGTTTGTCTGATAAACTCTTTAATATTTTCTCTTGGTCTTGTAACAGTCGCTCGTTATCCCTCCTAATTCTTAGCATTTCTTCTTGTAATTGCTGCACCGTGCTCAACAAAAAACTAGTTTGGTGTTGTTGTTATTCAAGTAACCGACTGGTCTTTTGGTGCTGTTCTACACTTAATTGTACCCACATCTCTGGATTCATGACTGTTGGTTCTTGAGTTTCTTCTGGTTGCATTTTTTATGCTATCTCTCTTCTCATTATCACCTACTCTCTCTCTCTCTCTCTCTCTCAGAGCACTATTCATATACATAGCATCATTGTTAGTAGACCCTTAGGGTCCCAGTGTAGTAACTTTCTTTGATACCACTTGTCACCTTCACCCTTAATTTATTACTACTAAAAAAAAAATTTCTTACCTCTATAATATATCAATATAAAATCATTTATATCAATACAAAATCATTTAACAATACTATGTAATATTCGTACCAAAGATATTAACAAGCATTCATCATAGGTGGCACTGAGTTCAATATTTCGGCTATGGTTACAATAGATCGCATATTATACAATGGTATGATTAAATTCTACGCATGAATTAAATTTTCCACTACTTGGGATTCTAAACAGAGGTCTCATGATGTAAATCATACAGTGCTAAAATTGCATGATCATATTCGTATCAACCCTATTTTATGGAATATATGAAAGGTTTAATACTGAGATACAACAGTGCTCCACTTGGCATTCACACCATCCCTCCGTAGAGATATGTCAACTCCATTTATTGAACATTAGTACCAGGATTTACTAACCCTGGAACAATTGTATATTGCCTCGGATTCTTCATGGTTCTCGAGGAAAACTCCAAGTTCACTACAGTCTAACTGAGAGTTATGAGTTGGCTCACTGATTTTTTTGTTAGGGTTTAGAGCTCGATTTCTCCTTTGGGCTCTCTGCCTCAAACCCTGTTAGGTTTTCCATTTCCTTACTGTCTTTCTCCATTTCTCTACTTTCAATGCTTCGTTTACTCAACCTCTGGTGGATTGAGCTGCTCCGTCGACTTATTCAGCTGAGTTCTGTTTCTTTTTCTATTACAACCATGTAGAGAAGTGTGGCACTACTATTCTACTCATATGTATGTGGATGCAAAGAGGGTATGGAACTTAGCAAGGTATCAAGGTACAGATATCTATGGTTTACTTTTTCTGGGTTTACTTCGCTTCATGCATGCCACAGGGTTGAATACATTACGTTTTATTTTTGTTTTATTTTTAGAAGTGTAAAGTTTGTTGTTTAATTCCTTTTGCAGAGCTGACGAATGAAGTTTCCCCTATTGAGGTAAATATTCGCACCCTTCAATATTTAAGTCAGATATGTCAGTTGAAATGTTGGTTTTAAGCTTATAATATTGATTCTCATCACTGGGTTGTACTATCATGTTACAGGTTAGTGATTTTCAAAACTTGTCAACCCTCTAGTAGAAATTTCCACTAGCGTTCCTTTATTGCAATCATCACAACCTCGGCTAATGACTCCATTCTCTGCTACCCAGGTACCCTGCCCTTCAAAGGGAACTGTAACCTAGGTTGTTACAGTATTCTATTCCGCTCCTTGATTAATTTTTTCATTTTTCTTATGACAATGTATAATACAGTGAAGAGGGTTTTAAACCCGGGCTAGGGTTTACAGAATTTGTGGCAATGTTTTGTTAATTAGAAGAAGAAACATTAGGGTTTTTGCCAAGATTTATATATGTGAACCGACATAGGTTTTCTTAGCTCTGTTGAGCTCTCTATTGCATGCCATATTGTTACACTTCGGGTCTGAGCCCTTGTATATAATGTTATACTCTAAATGTTATATTTCATTCTGAAATGAACTCTTACTTTTGCTAGAATTTAAAAGTTTATGACAACACTTTTTGGGGTCAAAAGTTTCTTCATTTCAATTCTCAGCATTTTCCTGTTTGCATGTAAATTCTTGTAAGATACAAACAGTAATTTGGGCCATTCATCTTTTTACTGTTGAATATTGTTATAAGGAACGAATCTACAAAATAATCTTAAATTTTATTTTCCTATCCTTTTCTTTATGAGGAAAATAAGTTTCGTACCACGTTTTACTGGTTCAGTTTTCCATACCATCGTTCTTTTCAGTTATTTCTTTCATAGAGTTTTACGTCTTAGTTTCTTTTCTATAATAGTTTATTAGATTTCATGCTATGGTGACCAGACGACCAAAAGATAATGTCTGTGTTTAGTCTGATTTTAATGGTTGACGACATTGTATCTCAGTTTTGGGTTCACACCCAGAACTAAGGTTGACAGTCCGTCGACTCCATTAATACCTTAATCTTGATTGATTTGGTCTATATTTCAAAGTTACAGTTGCATTTTTCTACAACATTTTTCTACATTCTTTATGTTCTATTTTTGTTTAGGCTACAAAATCTTTCTTGTTATTTTCAATTGTTATATATATATCAGTTTTCTTTTATTTTTTTCACAACATTTAAGGATTAGGTAATACTTCGACTTGTTCTATCAAGTATTGACAACAGAGTAAGATTGAGTATTAATATTAAATTGTTCTGTCCTATCATAACCACAGGAAATATTATTATTACCTACATATTTTCATTTCCTGCCTCAAACATATATATATATTTATTTATATATATATATATATATATATATTTATATTTAAATAGAACAATATCTACTCATCTATAACACTGTGGACATTCTTTCTAATTTAGTATTAACCTTCTTAAAATTCACAGTAATACTTATCAGATTAGGCAGATTCAAGCTGTGGTCCTCCCAACCATCAAGGGAGGCTATTACATCCTCCTCTTGCCCCCTAGCTCCAAAATTTGGATGGTGCCCCAGGTTAACAGTGGAATAGATTCTCTTTTGGCTATGACCTCTGGATGGCCAATCCAGTCAAACTCAGAAAGTCTGGTTTCACAAGGGTTGCTGTGAGATATTTTCAACTGATCATAATCCAGTCAAACTCAGAAAGTCTGGTTTCACAAGGGTTGCTGTGAGATATTTTCAACTGATCATAACCAGCTCTAGAAAGTACTCCCCTGGGATCCAGCTTTATCCTCAGAGGAGTAGGTAACTGTCTTTCCAACTATCCCCAACCACCTCCTATTCTTGGAAACATTTTTACCAATAGCTTTTATGTAAGTTTTTTGTATTTAAAAGATGTTTCCCACCATTAATTAATTTATTCTAATTAATAAATCAACAAATTAATTAACATTCTTAACCAATAGTAATTATCTGAGTTTTTCTGCCAGATAAAATAAACAAATTGTCTTTTAACTAGTTAACAATAGTTAACTTTATTGAAGCTGTCACAATTCCAATATAAACTCTATACATATTTATATAGAGATAGAAATAAAAATAATTTAATTTGATAATATTTAAAATAATTTTATATGAACTTCACATACCTTAAAAAAAAAAGTAATTGAATTTAAAATATGTTTTCCTATGTTAATAATTATTTTAGACTCTATGATATAAGGATTAAGTGAAAATTCTTTAATACTTAATAAAATGTTTATAAATGGAATATAAAAAATATTAATGACTAAAAGAAATTCAACCTCAACTATAAATTAATAAAATGAAGGATATTTTTTATTTAATTAATATGTTCTTTCTAATTTATGGAATAATGGAATGTGTAACTCCATTATTTAATATTAAGTAGTATTGAAAATATATTAATAAAATGGTGAATATTAGATATTGAGAGTGTAATTATTATATAAAAATATTGACAAAAAAATAACTTATAATTAAAAAAATTTAATGGGGTGTATCTCAAAAAAAAATGATACCTATACTTATTTAAAACTAAGTTATTAAAACTAAGTTGACATATGGAATATATGAATGGGAATTTTGAAATCACATGATTGATATTGAAATCATAGTGTGTATAATTATGTACAATCGAAGTTCCATGCACAATCCAAGTTAGGTGCACAATCCAAGTTCACTAGGGTTTTTCTGGGTGTTAAATCCACATATACATTAAAAAAAACTAGTTTAAATAACAAAATACAAGATTTTACCTTGAATATGTCCGTTGGCACTGAAAATTCAAAAAAATATCAGTAAAGACAACTCTTAAATCAATATCTCAATGTAAACTAAGTATATATTATATAAATAATTGAAAATAAAAATTATGATTAAAACATTTTAACGGTATGTCAATAAAAATGAAAGAGATGTCCAATTATTTTCTTATTTAGTTTTGTATTGACACACTACATGTTTATGTGTATAATTATCATAAATCTACCTTAACCAAGTACCATATCAAAGATAATAAAGTGGAGTTGCAATCTTTATTTTTAAAAATTTACAATGTAAATGTAAATAAGGTTCTTATTTTAAGAAATTTTAGTTTTCTCGAATTTTGATATACCCAAAGAAAAAATAAATTTACATTCATAAAAAAATTATCACGATAAAATTTTAATATCTATATATATATATATATATATATATATATATATATATCTATATATATTAAAATTTTAATTTATAGGTAATAATTTTCAATCTACACTACAACCCATATCTTTAGAAGAGTGTTTAATTCATGTGTTTCTCATTTCAACTAAATCATAAATTTCAATTAAAAATGTCATGTTGCTCCTTCTTGGAGCTATATTTGGATGTCTTCATAAATACATAAATAGTCAAAATCTTTAGTGATTATAGAACAAAAAAAGATATTTTCCAATATTTTGTTACAAAAATATGTAAGATCAATTTTTTTTCTTATTATATTTGAATTATATAGCTTTTTCTCATGGTTTCACTTCAATAAAGAAAGAGTGTCAATTTAGAGCATCCAAGTGTCATTATTAACTTAAGCCACAATACATACAATATATTGATATCTTCCTAAATTTATAATAAAAAATTTGTGATGTTCCATGCAAATGAATGATAGTGGACAACCTCCCAAGTAATTGAATTTCATAAAAAACAAGTATTGTCTCGTGATCTCAGGCTTAAGATTTCAATTCTAGCTAGACTAGTTGAAATTGGTATCCACAACTCAATAAAAAAGAGTTTACACTTTTGCTGGAAGCTGAACCATTTAAGGAATACCCTCAAAATCCATATCTCGATCTTAGGTGGTTTGGTTGAAGTTGGTATCAAGAACTCAATGGATTTTACACTAAATTACAGTGCCATGATATTAAAAGGATATGATATAGAAAAATGAGTTTATTCCTGTTCTGGAAGCTGATCCTAAGAGAGACTCTCAAAATACTACTACAAATGATTGTTGTTGCAACCGACACAAATTTGAATGCCAACACAAAAATGGAACCTAAATCGACCAAGAGAACCTAATTATCAAAATCAAGAAGACTGGAAGGCAGGTTTGAGGGAGGATAAACTAACTAAACAAAATGAAACATAGAGTTGTTAAACTAATTAAAGAAAATAAAGTAGAGAGTAAACGAGAACAACAAGTTTTCATCGACAACAAATTACATTAAATTTAAATAAACACATTAGAAATAAATAAAGTACCTGCAACAAATTTGTTGTAAAAATGAATAGCCCAAAGAGGGTTTGGGTTTGGGTTTGGGTAAATGACTAAACCACTTGTTCATGAGAGCATGAAAACCATCCCCTTCAGAGTTCCTGTGACAAACTCTCCCCTCGGTAGTTCCTAATTAATGATTTTGATCATGGACTGGTAATTAGGTGGTTTCTACCGTGTTCAACACCAACACATTTATTCGCATGGATAGATTCATAAATTGGGTTGATTGAGATCGTGGTGAAGGCCCTGGGTCACATTAATTTTTTGGTCCGAGCTCGGAGGAGTTATTGAGTATTCATGATTGTAGACATGATCCTATCTATATGGATGATTGTGTCCATAACACTGATCCATTTCTATTATCTCTTTAGATGGGTGGCTACAAGCATATCATGGTCTCATGTGTCATTCGATGCCTAGTGTAACATTATATGGTTAGCCATATTTATACGAGAGATGCCATATCTTGTAAATTTTTAATTTGGCAGGTTTTCCAAAGGGGTTCTGTGTTCTTTTCCTTCGTTCATAAAGCATTTTAGACATCACTCCATGCTTTTCCTTCATGCTTTAGGGGGCATCTATTACATAATGATTTGTTACCATGCTCATTTTCCTGTACCTGATCCTGAAATGCCCCATGACGAATCTTGTGCAATGTTTCCATCATTAATAAATATGTTAACATATCCCCTTGAAGATCCAAATAAGATCTAAATCAAATGAATTTTAGATATTGGTTTGCTATATTTTTTGAGATATTATTTGAGGAACTTAGGGTTTTTGTAGGATCCCAAATTTCATGTCAAATAGGTGACCTTGAGAAAATCGTCATAACTTCCTGTCTGAGCATTGGATTTAAATTTCATAAAAAGTGAAAAAAAGAGGATCGGTTGTATTCTGTTGCGTATTATTTTCAGGACTGAATTTTGAAACCATGACATGTGGCACTTCGTAAAAGTTCACTCTACTGAAATATTCTATAATCAGGTCATTGCAGGAGATTAGGCATAACTATTTCTTGAAGAATCCAATGTTGACCATACCTGTGACGTTGGAAAGAGTACTCAGAGGGCTAAAAAAGTTGCAATTTTAGACCTTGGAGATTGGAAATTACATAGATAAAACATATTCAATATCGATCTTCTAGAAGGAAAGAAAAAATATTCATTCAAGGATCACTATAGTAAGGACAACACATCTACAATCAAGGGTAAGTCTGCTACAACAAGGTATGTATGATTAATTTTTTAATTTTAATTTGAATACCATCTTTGACATGTGTTTTTACAAGACATTTAAGTATCTTTTATGTATGTTTGATTGGGTTTTGTTCATAAATGTTGAACATATTTACATTTGAAGGTTGAATATTTCTCTGACATATGGTTTGTAGGACAGTGTAAGTATTTTTTTTGTATATTGGTTTGGGTTGTGTTCATTAATGCATGTGTAGGAAGGCGCACACAATAGGACAACTCAGACACATATAAGAAGGACAATTCAATGCCAAAGTACCATTACCTGAAGCAAACACAACAATACCTTAACAACTCCTAGTGTTCAAAGAATTAGTCTCAAGTCAAGTATCAGGTTGTGTCAAAAGTCAGTATTATAAAGATCATCATTGTAAAATTGTAAAAGAGTCATTATTGTAAAAGAGTCAATGTGCATAGAGTTGTAGAGGCACTTTTGGGAGGTTTAAGTGTCATTTTTGGCTAATGTTATGGTTGGGTTGTAGGTCATAGTGTGATTGGGTGCTTGGTCTAGTTCAATAAAATCATTGTTAATCATATTTTATCATGGATCATTGTCCCTGGTATGAGAATACATATTCTTGTATTATTTATGATCATTATAGGGTGGCAGGGAGGTGCTAGTTTGGTGCATGAAGTCACCTACAGATTGGAGCTTGTGAACACTTTAGGGTCGTAGGATGGTCTAGGATGTTTGGGCATCCATTCACATGACTACTGAAGAAACCAAGGCCTTGGGGTGTCCTTAGAGTGGGAGCTAAAGAAGAATGCTTTGATATAATTCTAGGAAGTTGTACCTTTCATTTCAGTTGAGGCTGCATATTAAAAAATTTATTAGAAAATCCTTCAGCGGTTTTTGACTTGGAGGGGGTTTTCAACCTAAATTTCATGTGCCTATTGTGTTCTATTGTTTAGTGTTTTTACTGGATAAACAACAAGAATAATTTAATATTAACTAATGCTCTGAAATTATTTAAAAGTGCTAGTTGATAAGAAATACTGATTCACCCCTCTATTAGTATTTCCAACGATTGGTATCAGATCTTGGTTCCTTCAATAGTAGTCTAAAAACTGGAAGGAGATCATGGAGTATACCAAGAATAGAGTTGCTCTGATCAAAGAAAATAACTACATACTTTGGAGTGGAAGAATGTAGGTTCATTTGCTAGCAGAAGGATACGAAGTATGGAAAATCATTGACAATGGTTTTACAGTGACTTGAGATGAACAGGGAAAGAAAAATATGATATATGATTTAAAGTCTAAAGATCTCATTATCAGTGGACTTATCGAATATGTCTATCTTAAGGTACTAAGATGCAAAACTGCTAAAGAAGTATGGGGCAAGCTTGAGAATATATATGTAGGTGAGTCAAATGTGAAAGAAACAAAGCTCCTAATTTATAGGGAAAAATTTGAGCAACTCAAAATGAAGGAAGATCAAAATATTGGTGCATACTTATAGTGTGTTGGTGAAATAAAATATGCATTGGAAGGTTTGGGAGAATCTGTTGACATGAAAATATTTTCCGAAAGATCCTTAGAACCTTTTTGCCAAGGTTGAACCCAAAGGTATCTATCCTGGGATATAGTTCGAATCTAGCCAATCTCAGTAAACATGAATTTCATGGATTCCTAATGACATATGAAATGAGGATTGAAGAAGAGGATGACACATCTCACCTATAAACATCATTCGCTACATCCAAGAAAACTAGTAGAGAAAATCATACTCCGAAAGAGAAAACTTGTAGTTGTAAGGAAAAAGAAAAGTAAGAAGATGAAGAAGAATTTTCAGATAAATAATCTTCCTACTACACATGAAAAATGAGAACAGGTATGGGGAAATTCAAAGGTAAACTTCCATTGACATGTTTTGATTGTGGTGAGGTTAGGCATTTTGTAGCCAAGTGTCCTAAAAAAAAATGAGGTTGTTATGAAAGGAAAGAAAGGTCCGAGGAAGTTGAACAAGAAATGCAAGAAGAAATGTTTTAAGAAGAGTTTCTTCTCCAAAGAAGATAACTACTCATCCAATGAAGATAATGATAATGAAGAAGAAATCAACTGAAGAGTATTGTTTATGGCCAAGCATAATAAGAAAGAAGCATCTGACGAAGAATAGATGATTGAGGTTGAATCTCAAAATGAAGTGATCAGGTTTGTCACTCTATCTCTCACTCTCTCTATCCTCTACACACACTCTCTCTCTCTCCCTCCTCTCTCTCTCTCTCTATCTATCTCTCTCCATCCCTCCTCTCCCTCTCTCTCCCCCCCTTCTCTATCCCTATCCCCCCTCTCCATCTATCCCCTGCACTCTCTCTCTCTCCCTCCCTTCTTTCTCTCTCTCTCTCTCTCTCTCTCTCTCTCTCTCTCTCTCCCACCTTCTCTCTCTCCACCACCTCTCTATATATTTATCTCTCCCCCTCTCTCACCATATATCTCTCTCCCTATGCCTCTCTCTCTTTCTCTCTCTTTCTGTTTGTGTGTCTCCCTCTTCCCCTTTCTCTTTGTCTCTCTTTGTCTCTCCCTATGGCATTCTCTCTCTCTCTCTCTATTTCTCTCTCTCTCTCTCTCTCTCTCTCTCTCTCTTCCTTATGCTATCTCTCCCTCCCTCCTCGTGCTCCCTTTCTGCCTCTCTCCCTCCCTCCCTCACTCTCTCTCTCCCTCCCCCTTTCTCCCCACTCTCTCTCTCCCTTCCCTTCCCCTCTCTCTCTCTCTCTCTCTTCCCCCTCTCTCCCCCCTCCCATCTCTCTCTCTCCACCCCTCACTCTCTTTCTCTCTCCTTTGTTTGTCCCAACCCCTCCCCCTCTTGTCCTCCCATGCTCTATCTCTTCCTTTCTCTCTCCCTCCCTCTCCTCTCTCTCAATATCCCTCCCCACCTATTTCTCTCTTGCCTCCCTCTCTCACTCCGTCTCTCTCTCTCTCTCTCTCTCTCTCTCTCTCTCTCTCTCCCTCCTTCCTCTCTATCTCTCTCTCTCCCCCCCTCTCTCTCTCTCCTTTGCTCTCTTTCTCTCTCTCATTCTCTCTCTCTGCCTCTCTTCCTCTCTCTTTCCCTCTCTCTCTATATCTCATCAATGTGTCTCTCCCCATCCCCTTGCCTTCCTCATCCCCCCTCTCCCTCACCCTCCCTCACACTCCCCCCCACTCTCCCCTTCTCGCTCTCCCTTTTTCCCTCACCCCCCTCTCTCTCTCCCTCCCTCACACTCCCCCCCCTCTCTCCTTCTCCCTCTCCCTTTGTCTCTCCCCCCCTCTACCTCTCCCTCTCACCCTCTCCCCCCCCCCCCTCTCCTTCTCCCTTCTCTCTCTCTAACCCCCTCACTCTATTTCCATATATATCTCCCCCTCTCTCCCCATCTCTCTCTGCTCCTCTTTTTCTCTCTGACTCCCCTCTCTCTCTTTGTGTCTCTGTTTTCCCCTCTCTCTCTTTGTCTCT
The DNA here is from genome assembly GCA_034641835.2 of Pinus albicaulis. Lineage (NCBI taxonomy): Eukaryota > Viridiplantae > Streptophyta > Pinopsida > Pinales > Pinaceae > Pinus > Pinus albicaulis. The sequence continues at coordinate 94,751 of JAXQQM020060203.1, forward strand.
CCCTTTGCCCTTTGCCCTCTCTCTCTCTCTATCTCTCTCTCATTTCCTTATACTATGTTCCTCCCTCCCCATTCTCTCTCTCTATTCCTCTCTCTCCCTCCCTCGCTCTCTCTCTCCATCCCCCTTTCTCCTCCCTCTTTCTCTCTCCCTCCGCACCCCTCTCTCTCTCTCCATCTCCCTTCCCCACTCTCTCTCCCTCTCCCTTCCTCTCTCTCTCTCTCTCTCTCTCTCTCTCCCTCTCCATCCCATTATCTCTCTATGTCTGTCTGTCTTTCTCTGTCTATCTTTGTGTCTCTTCCCCACTCTCTCTCTCTCTCTCCCTTTCTCTCCCCCATTTTTTCTCTCTCTCTTTCCCTCCTCCCTTGCCCTCTCTTTATCTCTCCTCTATTTGTATCTACCCCTTCCCCTCTTGCCCTCCCATCCTTCCTCTCTTCCTCTCTCCCTCCCTCTCCTCTCTCTCTCTCTCCCGCTCTCCATTTCTACCTTCCCCCTCTCTCCCCCACCCTCCATTCCTCTCCCTCCCTCTCCCATCACTCAATCTCTCTCCTCCCTCTCTCTCTCTCGCCTCCCTCTCTGTCTCTCTCTCTATATTTCTATATTTCTCTCTCACCCTCCTCGCTCTCTCTATCTCCCTCCCCCTCTCTCTCTCACCTCCCCTCTGTTTCTCTCTTTCTCCCTCCCTCTCTCTCTATCTCTCCTTCTATATTTATATCTCCCTCTCTCTCTGTCATTGGCGTATCCCTTCCCATCCCCCTCCCTCCCTCACCCTCCCCCACTCCTTCCCTCTCCCTCCTCACCCCTCTGTCCTTCTCCCTCTATCCCTCCCCTTCTCTCTCTCTCTCTCTCACTTCCCCTCCCTCTCTCTCCCCCTCCCCTCCCCCCTCTCTCCCTCTCCCTTATTTCTCTCCCCCTCCCTCTCTCTTCCATTATATATCCCTATCTCTCCCACTTTGGCCCCCTCTCTCCCTCCGCCTTGTTGTATTTTTCACTCTCCTCTCTCTCTCTCTATGTCTCCCTCTGCCCCTATATCTCTCTATCTCTCCCTCTGCCCTTCTCTCCCTCTCTCTCTCTCTCCTTTCCTTATACTCTCTCTTCCTCCCTCCCCATGCTCTCTCTTTGTATCTCTCTCCCCCTCTCTCTCTCCATCCCCCTTTAGCCCCCCCTCTTTATCTCTCCCTCTCCGCCCCTCTCTCTCTGTCCATATCCATTCCCAACTCTCTCTCTCCCTCTTCCTTCCTCTCTCTCTCTCTCTCTCTCTCTCTCTCACACACACACAGTCTCTTTCCCTCCCTCTCCCTCCCACTCTCTCTCTATGTTTGTCTCTCACTCTCTCTTCCCTGGTCTCTCCCCCCCCCCCTCTCTCTCTCTCCCCCATTCCCTCTCTCCCTCTCTTCCCCCCTCACTCCCTTTATCTCTCCTTTGTTTGTCTCTAACCCTCCCCCTCTCTCTCCCCCACCCTACATTCCTCTCGCTCCCTCCCCCCCCTCTCAATATTTTTACCCCCCGCTCTCTCTCCTGCCTCCCTCTCTGTCTCTAGCTCTATCACTCTTTCTCTCTCTCTCTCCCTCATCCCTCTCTCTATGTCCCTTCCCCTCTCTATCTCTCTCAATCTCCTCCCCTCTCTCCTTCTCTCACTCTCTCTCCCTTTCTCTCTATATCTCTCATTATCTCTTTATCTCTCCATCTCTCTCTCTCTCTCATCATTGTGTCTCTCCCCACCCCCCTTCCTCCCTGATCATCCCCCCATCCCCCTCCCCGCCCCTCTCTCCTTCCCCCTCTCAGCCCCTCTCTCCTTCTCTCTCTCTTGCCCTCCCTCCCTCTCTCTCTCTCGCCCCCCCCCACTCTCTCTCTACCCCCCTCCCTCTCTCTCCGCCTCCCCTCCACTTTCTCTCTCTTGCCTCCCTTCCCTCCCTTTTCCTCCCTTTGCCTCCCCACACACGCTCTCTCCCCCCTCCCTATCTCTTCCCCTCCAGTCCTCTTTCTCTCTCTTGCCTCCCCTCCCTCAGTTTTCCTCCCTCAGCCTCTCTCACACCCCTACCCCCCACTCTCCCTCTCTCTCTCAACATCCTCCCCCTCTCTCCCCCTACCTCCTCACCCCCTCTTTCCTCCTCTCTCTCTCTCTCTCTCTCTCTCTCTCTCTCTCTCTTCCCCTTTCTTCCCCCACCCTCTGCTTCCATCCCCCTTATCTCCCTCCCCTCTCTCTCCCTCCCTCCCCCTCTCCCTCACCTTTCATCTCCCCCTCCCTCTCTCTATATCTCTCCCTCCTCTCTCTCTATCCCCCTCTTTCTCTCTTTCTTAGTTCCTAATTTGAAAAAAATCACACCTTAATAATATATATAGTTTATACAAATTCTTTGAGGAAATATTAGACACTTTAAATATATCTCATAATAAATTTTGAATTGACTTCACCTCACCATAAGAAAGCGACTATAATACATTAAGGTAGAACAAGTTAAGGTCATTGACTAAAAGATCTTCTCCACATTTCTAATTGTTTTTCGTCAATTATTTTAATTAGTTTAGTTAAGATTAATCTAAATTTTACTCCAATTTAATATAAATTGATAAATTATTTTTTCATTGACATTGAAACATAAAATATATTGAAGTGAACTACACATTGCTAAAATTGCTTATCCATTTTAGCTAAAATATATAAAAACCTTATTAAAGGACTTGATAAAATCACGTTAAATTTACTTCAAAACTATAATAATATATGCTTTGGCAACGGGTAAAATGGTCTTAACCTAACAATCTTCCAAAACATAACCCTATAATTTTTTTTTTTAATAGTTTTGACACTAAGGAGCGCTGAAGAGCTTTGCCGAGTGGATACATCTCACGAGTCAAATACAAAAACAATGAAAATACAATGTAGAGGAATGTGGAAGGAAGATACTGGGAAGGTGGAGCGATACATCGGTTCGAGTCTAGTGGAAACTGGACGAATTAGATGAAGTTTGTTTACACATGAAAATGGAAATGAAGGTAGTATTGCACAACCTCTAAAGTAATTAAATAACTCTTGTATTTCATCAAAAAAGAGTCTTAGGATTTCGATACTAAGTCGACTAATTCAAATTGGCATCAATAGCTCAATAAAAAAAAGTTTATACTTGCATAGGAAAGATCCTCAAAATCCATATTTCTATCCTAGGCGGCGTGGTTGAAATTGGTATGAAGAACTCAATGAATTTTAGATTAAATTAAACTGCCATGATATTAAAAAGAAGTGACACCTAAAAACGAGTTTATTCTTGCTCTCGAAGCGGAACGGAGCACACAAATTTGAATGCCAACACAAAAATAAACCTAAATCGAACAAGATAACTAATTAATTAAAGAAAAAAAAGGCCAGAAAGCAAGAAGGCCAGGCCAGAAGGCCTGTTTGAGGGAGGTTTAAAGAAAATGAAATAGAGAGTTGTTAAATTAATTAAAGAAAATGAAGTAAAGATTAAATGCGAACAACAAGTTTACATTACCAACAAATTACATTAAATTTAAATAAAAACAGCAGAAAAAAATAAACTACCTGGAAACAATTTGTTGTAAAAAATAATTGCCCAAAAAGAGTTTGGGTAACAGCAGCAACAAGAGCGCATTGCAACATGACAACTCTCCCCTCTGGGTTCTGTCACAAACTCTCCTGTAAGCGGTTCCTGTGAATCAAGAAAGAGCATTGATTGCATAGAGCTGATGAGCCAAATTCATTGTGCTCATCAATAGAATAGAAAAAGAATTCATCAACAATGCTTCCAACCCATTGTCGTCCTCTTCCGTCAACACACAAAAATGGAGGCGCTTCACACAAAACATACCAGAACGGAATGAGGAAGAAAGAGGGTGGAAATTTGAAATTATATGTGTTTCCACGTCCTCTTCCTTCAACGTAAAAACTAAAAATGATATCCTTGATTCTCTGTACCTCTTCGGTTTTCTTCGGCTTTTTCCCAGATCAACTGATACTTCCGTTTTCTTTAGCTTTTTCCAGATCAACAGATATACTTATTCACGGCTTTCACTCCCATTACCAACTCATCCATCCTAATTATTTCTATTTTAGGCAAGTCTACCATTTCCACTTCTGGCAACTGTCCTATTTTTACAAAGCGAAGAAGATTCTTAACGGTCTATTTCTTTCACATTTGAATTTCCATTATTTTAGAGTTTGTGTGCTTTTGTTCTTTTTTTGTTTTTCTATATTATGAAACTTTTATCCTGTTGCGTTTTTTTGCTTTTTATTTATTATTATTAATATAACTTTGGTAATTTTTAAAACAGTATAATTAAAAATTTAAAACGTATTTAAAAAAAGAAATTTTAAAATAAAAAATAAGATAATATAAAAATTTATTAACAAATTAAAAGTTTAAAAAAGCCTTTCAGGTTACCTTTTAATTTGAAACAAGGAAAAATTATTTAGTAATATTGTTTGCATTTCATATATAGCTGCCAAAAAATTAAATGATAAGATTTATATAATTTTATGATAATATTTTATTTTATTGTATTTCAATTTGACGTTTTAGCTAGGCTAAAATTTAAAGATATATATAAATATTATATATTAATAATATCATATTCGTTTTTATAATTAATTTTTTTTTTTACAAAATTGAAATTTTGATATAATTTATTATTATTATTAATGTTAAAAGTGTTAAATGATAATCTTGAAAATTAAAAACAATATTTAATATCAAATTGTGAAATGTTTTTTTTTTTTAGAAAATATTTTTCTGAATTACAATTTACTTATTTTTCTGTATACACGAAAACTCATACAGAAAAATAATAATAAAACAAAAATCACATAAAATAAATTTATCATTTTTATGTTCTATAAAATACTTTTTGTAACTTGAATATATACAAAAACTAATAATACTACTAATAATAATAATTAAATTTAATATATAGTATTTAAATAAATATTAAATATAATACAAAATTTGTTAATCATTTTTATAAATAAAGTATGTACTCTTACCAACTATCAAGGTTGTATTTTTCCTTGAATAATAAAGATGAGTCCACATGCATTAAGAGATAATAATATTTGACAATTGGTTTGATAACACAAATATGATTTTTTACCACTACTTTAAAAAGTTATAAATAAAATATTTTAATATTTATTAATAATGTAATTTAAAATAAACTAAAAAAATATTGAGAGAAAAATAATTGGGTTTCATCCATAACTTTTCTTTTGTCATATAATCTCAAAAAAAATGTACAATCCTTTGTATATTTTAATATAAATTTGGCAATTAACATATTATTATTTTTTAAATATTAATCATAAATAAAACATATATTTTAGTATGTATTGGATAGGTATAAAAAAGAGAAAACGTAAATTTAGTAAGGGATATATATATATATATATATATATATATATATGTATGTATGTATGTATGTATGTATGTATGTATGTATGTATGTATGTATGTATGTATGTATGTATGTAATATTTTATTGATAGTAGTATAATAGATGTTCCTAACAAAATTTACCAAATTTATTTTTTCTTTGATAAATTCTCTATAAATTAGTATAGTTATATGTTGTCTATTAATATTACATTAACAAATAATAAATGTATTTACATTAAAAAAATTTAAAAAAAAATAATCATAAAAAAATTAAAATGCATTTTATTTCTCTAGTACAAGGAAGATGCTTAATTGGATGAAATTGATACATGATATTTAGAATTATATTAATGTTATAATTATAAACAAATAAATTATTTCAATATCCTTAATAATTAAAATAATTTTATTTCAATTTGTGAGATGTAAACTAATTTAAAAGAAATTGTTATCTTTTTTTTGGAATATTAGGAAAGTGTAATTTTTTTATTTAAAAACTTTACAATACAAACCTTGAATGAGATATTAGAATATTCATATCAACTAATATATTCCAATATAAACTCTATACATATTTATATAGAGATAGAAATAAAAATAGTTTAATTTGATAATATTTAAAATAATTTTATATCATCTTTACATACTTGAGAAAAAACTAATTGAATTTAAAATATGTTTTCCTATGTTAATAATTATTTTAGACTCTATATAAGGATTACCTGAAAATTCTTTAATCCTTAATACAATGTTTATACATGGAATATAAAAAATATTAATGACAAAAAGAAATTGAAGGTCAACTATAAATAAATAAAATGAAGGATATTTTTCATTTAATTAATATTTTCTTTCTAATTTGTGGAATAATGGAATGTGTAACTCCATTATTTAGTATGAAGTAGTATTGAAAATATATTAATAAAAAGGTGAATATTAGATATTGAGAGTGTAATTATTATATAAAAAGATTGACAAAAAAAGAACTTATGATTATATGGGTGTCGGGTAGTAGCATAAATCAATACTAGTTGTCTTTAGTAATTTCTCTAAAATCAAGCTCGAATGTATGAAAATCACAAGATTGATATTGAAATTACAAGATTGATGGATAACCCTGCACAATCGAAGTTCCGTGCACAATCCAAGTTCACTAGGGTTTTTCACGGTGTTAAATCCATATATATAGTAAAAAAACTAGTTTAAATAACAAAATACAAGATTTTACCTTGAATATGTCTGTCGAGACTGAAAAGTCCAAAAGGTCTCACTAAAGACAACTCTTAAATCAATATCTCAAATACCTATACTTATTTCCTTACTTAACACTAAGTTGACATATGGAATATATGGGTGTGGGGTAGTAGCATAAATCAACACAAGTTGTCTTTAGTCATTTCTCTAAAATAGAGTTAGAATTTATGGAAATCACAAGATTGATATTGGAATCAAAATGTTGATGGATAACCCTGCACAATCGAAGTTTCGTGCAAAATCCAAGTTCACTAGGATTTTTATGGGTGTTAAATCCATATATATATAGTAAAAAAACTAGCTTAAATAATAAAATACAAGATTTTGCCTTGAATATATCCATCAAGACTGAAAATTCCAAAAGGTATCACTAAAGACAACTCTTAAATCAATATATCAATGTAAACTAAGTATATATTATATACATAACTGAAAATAAAAATTATGATTAAAACATTTTAACGATACGTGAATCAAAATGAAAGAGATGTCCAATTATTTTCTTATTTACTTTTCTATTGACACACTACATGTTTATGTGTATAATTATCATAAATCTACCATAACCAAGTACCATATCAAAGGTAATAAAGTGGAGTTGCAAACTTTATTTTTAAAAAATTACAATGTAAATAAGGCTCTTATTTTAAGAAATTTTAGTTTATTACCATAAATTTTTAATATATATATATATATATATATATATATATATATATAGGTAATAATTTTCAATCTCCACTACAATCCATATCTTTAGAAGAGCTTTTAATTCATGTGTTTCTCATTTAAACTAAATCATAAATTTTAATTAAAAATCTCATGTTTCTTCTTCTTGGAGTTATATTTGGATGTCCTCATCAATACATAAATAGTCAAAATATTTAGTGATTATATAATGAATAAACATGTTTGGCAATATTTTGTTACAAAATTTTGTAAGATCAATTTTGTTTCTTATTTTATTTGAATTATATAGCTTCTTCTCATGGTTTCACTTCAATAAAGAAAGAGTGCCAATTCACAGCATCCAAGTGTCATTATTAAGTTATGCCACAATACATACAATATATTGATATCTTACTAAATTTATGATAACAAATTTGTGATGTTCCATGCATTGATGAATTTTTAGGAATTTTTTCAAGTAATTTGCAATCATATTATTTATATATCCATGGTAGTACTTATTCGAGTTGTTTTCAAGTGTGAATTTTTTAAACATTTTCTATTTTATTTTCTAATCTAAATTGTGAATTTTACAAGTGATTTATGATCATATCATTTAGATGTCTATAAGTGTGACTTTTTGAAAAGTTTTTTTTGTTTATTTTCATATTGGATTGTCTAGTATCTGGCAGAGATTCATTGAAATCACAAGTTTAATGTGTGAAATTTGCACAATAGAAGTTCCCAAGGGTTTTCCAATGTGTGGAATTCATATATGCAATCAAAAAATTAATTGAAACAACAAAAATCCACAATTGTTTTCTATTAGAATCGTGCTAAAAATCCAAGGGAAACTCCAAAAAGTAACACTTAATGACAACTTCATACTTGTAAGACATGAATGCCAATTGAATAAAGTAGTATATAGTCGATATAGTTGGGCATTATATTTCTCATATATTGAGTGTTGGTAATGTTTTTCTTCAATATGATATGTTATTAGACTCTCCATATAGAGTGGAATTTACTTCTCAATTGAATAATATTTTTTTTATTTATTTCATAAATAGTATTCCTTTTAATAATTATATTTGAAATAAATTTTACTTTAATTTATTTCAAATTTAACTATAACTAAAAATATATATAATTTAAAGCTTTAAAGTTATGTAATATGGATTTCTTTTTTCTTTTAATCTAAATTTATGAAACAATACAATCATATATATATATATAGGTATTTTGAATGTTTTCCATTTAAGTCGACAATTGTTAATATAAATATTTGTTTCCATAAACAATGAACCAATCACCATGTCATTATATTTTTTTACTTTATTTATTAAGTTGTTTGTTTTTTTTATAAAATATTATTATTTTGTTTAGATGTTATTATAATTTTATACTTTTAAATAGATTAAAAATAAACTATTTGTAATTTTATATTTTATATATTTTTTAATAAAATTAATAATTATTATAATATTAATATTTTTTTTCTTTCTAATTACATAAATACATACTTATATTATGGTTAAATTTTCAAATGAGATCGATACTCTCTCAAAATGTGATGTAAGGGCTAAATGGTGTTCCATATTCTAGGAATTTCTTGATGATCATGTTCAAGACACCAAAAGCATCTCCATTCCAGGAGATCATGACCAAAATTTTCCCTACATGGCCCTCACAAGAGGAAACTAGGTGATATAGCATTAACTAGCTAAGTGTTGTCTCTCCAAAGTGATATAGAAGCCATCCCTTGTCACCTCAAGGATGGCCATCATCATATATGTTGTGGATCAAGTGATTCACATCAAATAGTGGCAATGGAATACTAGGGTAATCACCTATTCACTCATCACACCATCAATATCTACAATGCCAACAATCATGAGATTAATGTTCTAAAATTTAGGGATTCCTCTAGTTGTAAATCATTATATAAATCCATCTATTAGCCAAATTATATATCATAGGTATTGAAAATTGCATCATCAAAGTAAATCTACCTCTCTATACTTTGGATATTAGAACTTATAGTCCACTAGTAAGGAGGTAATGAAATCACCTATAACATCCTCTGCTACTGTGATGTCTAACATCTCACAAAATATGCTTATAATAAAGTTTATGTAAATTGATCATTAGGTAAATAAAATCATAGAGGCAACACAAAGGACCATAATTAAAGTTATCGTAACAACAAATACTTATCACATATCTCACTACAACAAGTCCCATGTATACCTTCCCTCTCTTATATTTGCGATGAATACTTGGATAACCGTACTATGTGTTTCAAACACCCAAGGAGAAGTTAAAATTCCTAGGTCAATAGATTAGTCCATGGGCACAACTGTAGAGGGTCGCAATGCTTTGGGAAAGAGTTAAGGGTTAGGTGACATAACCAAGAGACCAACTACTTGATGTCCAACATATAGAGTGTATATATGTAAAAAGGGATCAATCATGGAGACATGAGTTACCCCTTTTATTGGCATACTATTTCCACCACTCTAATATAACTTAAAAATGGTTATTCATTTCTCATAAAGGTTGGGAAAATACAACGATTTATTTTATTTTATTTGGGTAGGATCAAGTGCTCTAACAACTAGGTGATCGCTAATCTACTGGGTAGAGCTCATAATAGGTTTTTCCCCATGAGCTAATTATGTTCCCAACCATATCTTGTATTTTTCTTTTTTTTAATATATTATTATGGATTTATTTTACTTTATCATTATTTTAATGGCATAAACCTCCACAGAATGTTTTGCAAACTATTTCAAAGGACGATGATAAGAGAGTGACACTTTCCATGACTACTTACCACCTTTATCAAGAATCAAATAGAAATAAAAGTAATAATGGAATGTGTTATGTATGGTATATCGTAGGGATGTCAATCCAATTATGGCCTCCATAGTAATGCCCTTGAATTACAACCCTCACGGTAGTGTCTTGCTAGGATGGCACATGAAGCCATTTTTGATGTAAGAACTATTGGCAATGAATTGATATAAGTTCACTTTAGCATGAAAATTGTAAAGTTAACTACGAGTGCATGGATGAGGCAAATTAATGATTTTTCAACCTAGAGAGGTTTGAGCATGTAATTTTTTATTTTTTGAATAGTCACTGATTGAATGCCCTATTTGATATCCATAGGCTATTTGATAAGGAAAATTGGGACCAATTAATACAATTATTTAGCTATCATTTAAGTGCAAAGAGTAATATTTGGAAGCGTCAATGTATAATTAAATTAAAGGGTATTATTAAGTGAATGTGGGTAAAATTAAAGAAAATATAAAATAAATTTATATTATTGAGTAGGAAAACGTAGAAAAGGGGAGATTCGTGGTATTTTTATAACCCATGGTATGAACCTATTGTTTTATTACTAACCACCAATCTCATTATCTCTATCTCTCCCTTTATCACAATCACACTCCCCTTCAACTCTCTCAAGAATCCTACTCCACCTCCCCCCTAATTTTATTGCTCGCGCCCTCTCTCCCCCTCTACCCCACACCCCCCCCCCCCCCTCTCTCTTTGTCTCTCACTCTATTTCTCTCCCCCATTGTACCCCTAATTATTGTCTACATCTCCCAAAATACCACTTCCACTCCCACCATTCCCATCCCTTTATTTGTTTTTCTTATTCCTTCCCGCTCCCTCCCTCTCTCTTCTCTCTTTCCCTATCTCTTTTCCTCCCTAACTCTTGTCTCAGACATTCTCTCTCTATATATATCCCTTCACACTTTACCTCTCCCTCTTTCACTCCCACTCTGCCACATCGTCTCCCCCATCAGCCCTCTCTCTTTCTCTCTCTCTACACACACACACACACACACACACACACACACACACACACACACACATATATATATTCCACTCACTCTCACTCTCCAACCCTACCACTCTTTATCCCCCTATGTCATTCTCTCTATATATATCACTATATCTCCTCTCCCTTACCTCTCCATCCTTCCCTATCTTGCTTCCCCCCCCACTCTCTCACCCCAAGCCTCCCCCCCTCCCTCCCACCCTCCATCTATCCATATCTCAAGCCTTATTCATCCCCCACCTCCCTCTACCTCTCTAACCATCCTCCGTGCTCTCTCTCTCTCTCTCTCTCTCTCTCTCTCTCTAAAGACAACTCCTAAATAAATATCTCAATGTAAACTAAGTATATATTATACAAATAACTGAAAAATAAAAATTATGATTAAAACATTTTAACGATATGTGAATCAAAATGAAAGAGATGTCCAATGATTTTCTTATTTAGTTTTGTATTGACACACTACATGTTTATGTGTATAATTATCATAAATCTAACTTAACCAAGTACCATATCAAATATAATAAAGTGGAGTTGCAAACTTTATTTTTAAAATTTACAATGTAAATAAGGTTCTTATTTTAAGAATTTTTAGTCTTCTCAAATTTTGATATACCCAAAGAAAAAATAAATTTACATTCATAAAAAAATTATTACCATAAAATTTTAATGTAAATTTAAGCTCTCCAAGCTTTTTAAGCATAGGAATAAAATCTTAAATCAAATTAAATAACTCTTTTCTTTAGGTCTGATAGACCAAAGATTGATCTTTAACCATCATAATCACCATCATCATGATTAAAATTTTAATTTTAATTTATAGGTAATAATTTTCAATCTACACTACAACTCATATCTTTAGAAGAGTGTTTAATTCATGTGTTTCGCATTTCAACTAAATCATAAATTTCAATTACAAATCTCATGTTGCTCCTTCTTGGAGCTAAATTTGGATGTCCTCATAAATACATAAATAGTCAAAATATTTAATGATTATAGAACAAATAAACATATTTTGAATTGTTACAAAAATTTGTAAGATCAATTTTGTTTCATATGTTATTTGAATTATATAACTTCTTCTCATGGTTTCACTTCAACAAAGAAAGAGTGCCAATTCACAGCATCCAAGTGTCATTATTAACCTATGCCACAATACATACAATATATTGATATCTTACTAAATTTATGATAAAAAATTTGTGATGTTTTGTGCATTGGTGAATTTGTAGGAAAATTTCCAAGTAATTCACAATCATATTATTTAGATATCCATGATAGTACTTATTCAAGTTGTTTTCAAGTGACTTTTTCAAAAGTTTTTTGTTTTATTCTCTAATCTAAATTGTGAATTTTAAAAATGATTTATGTTCATATCATTTATAATTCTATAAGTGTGATTTTTTGAAAAGTTTTTCTGCTTATTTTCATATTGAATTGTCTGGAAGAGATTCATTGAAATCACAAGTTTAAATTGTGAAATATGCACAATAAAAGTTCCCAAGGGGTTCTTCAATGTGTTGAATTCATATATTCAATCAAAAAACCATTTTAAATAACAACAACAAAAATAAAAATTCCACAATTGTTTCTATCAGAATCATGCTAAAAATCCAAGGGAAACTCCAAAAAGTAACACTTAAAGACAACTTCATACTTGTAAGGCATGCATGCCAATTGAATAAAGCATTATATAGTATATATAGTTGGCCATTATATTTCTGATTTATTTATTGTTGGTAATGTTTTTCTTCAATCTAATATGTTATTAGACTCTCCATATAGAGTGGAATTTACTTCTCAATTGAATAATGTATTTTTTTAATATTTTGAAAATAATATTCATTTTAATAATTATATTTGAAATAATTTTTAATTTAATCTATTTTAAATTTAACTATAACTAAAAACATATATAATTTTAAATTTTAAATTTATGTAATATGGATTTATTTTCCCTTTTAAATCTAAATTTATGAAACAATACAATCATATTTTAAGATGATATATATATATATATATATATATATATATATATATATATATATATATATATATATATATATATATATATATGTATGTATGTATGTATGTATGTATGTATGTATGTATGTATGTATGTGTATGTATGTATGTATGTATGTATGTATGTATGTATGTATGTATGTATGTATGTATGTATGTATGTATGTATGTATGTATGTATGTATGTATGTATTTTGAATTTTTTTCCAATAAGTCTACAATTGTTAATATAAATATTTGTTTCCATAAACAATGAACCAATGACCATGTCATCATATTTTTTACTTTATTTATTAACATGTTTTTTTTTTATAAAAATTTTATTATTTCATTTATATACTATTATAATTATATACTTTTAAATATAAAAAGAAAAAATATTTTTTATTTTTTATTTTATATATTTTTTAATAAAATTAATAATTATTATAATATTGATATTTTCTTTTCTTTCTAATTACACAAATGCATACTTATATTATGGTTAAATTTTCAAATGAGTTCAAGACTCCTTCAAGATGTGATGTAAGGGCTAAAGAGTGTTCCATATTCCAGGAATTTCTTGATGATCATGTTCAAGACACCAAAAGCATCTCCATTCTAGGAGATCATGACCAAAATGTGCCCTACATGGCCCTCACAAGAGGAAACTGGGTGATGTGGCATTAGATAGCTATGTTTTGTCTCTCCAAAGTGATATAGAAGCCATCCTTTGTCACCTCAAGCATGACCATCATTATATAGATTTTGGATCAAGTGATTCTCATCAAATAGTGGCAATGGAATACTAGGGTAGTCACATATTCACTCATCACACCATCCATATCTCCAATGCTAACAATCATGGGATTAATGTTCTAACATTTAGGAATTATATATCATAGGTATTGAAAATTGCATCATCAAAGTAAATCTACCTCTCTATACATTGGATATCAGAACTTCTAGTCCACTAGTAAGGAGGTAAGGAAATCTCCTATAACATCCTCTACTACTGTGATGTCAAACATCTCACAAAATTTCCTTATAATAAAGTTTATGTAAATTGATCATTAGGTAAATAAAATCATAGAGGCATCGCAGAGGACCATAATTAAAGTTATCGTAACAACCAATAATTATCACATTTCTCACTACAACAAGTCCCATATAGACCTTCCCTCTCTTATATTTTTGATGAATAGTTGGATAACCGTACAATGTGTTTCAAACACCCAGGGGAAATTAAAATTCCTAGGTCAGTCCGTTAGTCCATGGGCACAACTGTAGAGGGTGTCAATGCGTTGGGAAAGAGCTAAGGGTTTGGTGACATAGCCAAGAGACCAACTACTTGATGTCCAACATATAGAGTGTATATATGTAAAAAGGGATCAATCATGGAGACACGAGTTACCCCTTTTATTCGCATACTATTTCCAGCACTCTAATACAACTTAAGAAATTGTGATTTATTTCTCATAAAGGTTGGGAAAATACAATTATTTATTTTTATTTGTGTAGGATCAAGTGCTCTAACAACTAGGTGATGGATAATAAAGTGGATAGTGCTGATAATAGGTTTTTGCCCATGATCTAATTATGTTCCCAACCATATCTTGCATTTTTCTATTTTCAATCTACACTACAACTCATACCTTTAGAAGAGTGTTTAATTCATGAGTTTCTCATTTCAACTAAATCATAAATTTCAATTAAAAATCTCATGTTTTTCCTTCTTCGAGCTATATTTGGATGTCCCCATAAATACATAAATAGTCAAAATCTTTAGTGATTATTGAACGAATAAACATATTTTTCAATATTTTGTTACAAAAATTTGTAAGATCAATTTCGTTTCATATTTTATATGAATTATATAGCTTCTTCTCGTGGTTTCACTTCAATAAATAAAGAGTGCCAATTCACAGCATCCAAGTGTCATTATTAACTGATGCCACAACAAATACAACATATTGATATCTTAATAAATTTATGATAAAAAATTTGTGATGTTCCATTCATTGGTCAATTTTTAGGAAATTTTCCAAGTAATTTGCAATCATATTATTTAGATATCCATGATAGTACTTATTCGAGTTGTTTTCAAGTGACTTTTTCAAAAAAAAAATTGTTTTACTTTCTAATCTAAATTGTGAATGTTTCAAATGATTTATGATCATATCATTTACATGTCTATAAGTGTGATTTTTTGAAAAATAAATCTTCTTATTTTCATATTGAATTGTCTAGAATATGGTAGAGATTCATTGAAATCACAAGTTTAATGTATGAAATTTGCACAACAGAAGTTCCCAAGGGGTTTTCCAATGTGTTGAATTCATATATTCAATCAAAAAACCAATTTAAACAACAACAACAACAACAACAACAACAAAAAATTCCACAATTTTTTCTATTAGAATCATGCTAAAAATCCAAGGGAAACTCCAAAAAGTAACACTTAAAGACAACTTCATACTTGTAAGACATGCATGCAAATTGAATAAAGCATTATATAGTATATATAGTTGGAAATTATATTTCTCATTTATTGATTGTTGGTATTGTTTTTCTTCAATCTCATATGTTATTAGACTCTCCATATAGAGTGGAATTTACTTCTCAATTGAATAATGTTCTTTTTCTAATATTTCAAAAATAATATTCCTTTTAATAATTATATTTGAAATAATTTTTAGTTTAATCTATTTTAAATTTAACTATAACTAAAAATATATATAATTTAAAGTTTTAAAGTTATGTAATATGGATTTCTTTACCCTTTTAAATCTAAATTTATGAAACAATACAATCATATTTTAAGATCATATATATATAGAGGTATTTTGAATGTTTTCCAGTTAAGTCTACAATTGTTAATATAAAAATTTGTTTCCATAAACAATCAACCAATGACCATGTCATCATATTTTTTTACTTTATTTATTAAAATGTTTGTTTTTTTATAAAAAAATTATTATTTTATTTACATGCTATTATAATTTTATACTTTTAAATATATAAAAAAAAAGTATTCGTAGTTTTATATTTTATATATATTTTTAATAAAATTAATAATTATTATAATATTAATATTTTTTTCTTTTTAATTACATAAATGCATACTTATATTATGGTTAAATTTTCAACTGAGCTCAAGACTCCCTCAAGATCGGATGTAAGGGCTAAAGAGTCTTCCATATTCCAGGAAATTCTTGATGATCATGTTGAAGACACCAAAAGCATCTCCATTCTAGGAGATCATGACAAAAATGTGCCCTACATGGCCCTCACAAGAGGAAACTAGGTGATGTGGCATTAGCTAGCTAAGTGTTGTCTCTCCAAATTGATATAGAAGCCATCCCTTGTCACCTCAAGAATGACCATCATCATCTAGGTTGTGGATCAAGTGTTTCTCATCAAATATTGGCAATGGAATACTAGGGTAGTCACATATTAACTCATCACACCATCAATATCTCCAATGCTAACAATAATGGGATTAATGTTCTAACATTTAGGAATTCCTCTAGTTGTAAATCATTATATAAATCCCTCTATTAGCCAAATTATATATCATAGGTATTGAAAATTTTATCATCAAAGTAAATCTCACTCTCTATACTTTGGATATGAGAACTTCTAGTCCACTAGTAAGGAGGTATGGAAATCATCTATAACATCCTCTACTACTGTGATGTCAAATATCTCACAAAATATCCTTATAATAAAGTTTATGTAAATTGATAATTAGGTAAATAAAATCATAGAGGAATCGCAGAGGAGCATAATTAAAGTTATCGTAACAACCAATACTTATGACATATCTCACTACAACAAGTCCCATATAGACCTTCCATCTCTTATATTTGCGATGAATAGTTGGATAACCGTACTATGTGTTTCAAACACCCAAGGGGAAGTTAAAATTCCTAGGTCAATCCATTAGTCCATGGGCACAACTGTAGAGGGTGGCAATGCGTTGGGAAAGAGTTAAGGGTTTGGTGACATATCCAAGAGACCAACTACTTGATGTCCAACATATAGAGTGTATATATGTAAAAAGGGACCAATCATGCAGACATGAGATTCCCCTTTTATTGACATACTATTTCCACCACTCTAATACAACTTAAGAAATGGTGATTTATTTCTCATAAAGGTTGGGAAAATACAAGGATTTATTTTTATTTGGGTACGATCAAGTTCTCTAACAACTAGGCGATGGCTAATCAGGTCGATAGAGCTCATAATAGGTTTTTCCCCATGAGCTAATTATGTTCCCAACCATATCTTGTATTTTTCTATTTTTTTTATATATTATTATGGGTTTATTTTACTTTATCATTATCTTAGTGGCATAAACCTCTTTCCAAACTATTTAAAAGGATGATGATAAGAGAGTGACACTTTCCATAACCAGTTAGCACCTTTATCAAGAATCAAATAGAAATACAGGTAATAATGGAATGTGTTATGTATGGTATATCATAGGGATGCCACTCCAATTATGGCTTCCATAGTTGTGACCTTGAATTACAACCCTCATGGTAGTGTCTTTCTAGGATGGCACATGAAGCCATTTGTGATGTAAACACAATTGGCAATGAATTGATATAAGTTCACTTTAGCATGAAAACTATAATGTTAACTAAGAGCTCATGGATGAGGTAGATTAATGATTTTTCAACCTGGAGAGGTTTGACCATGTAATTTTTTATTTTCCGAATAGACAATGATTGAATGCCCTATTTGATTCCCATAGGCTATTTTTAATGAAAATGGGGATCAATTAGTACAATTATTTAGCTATCATACAAGTGAAAAGAGTAATATTTGGAAGTGTCAATGTATAATTAAATTAAAGGGTCTTATTAAGTGAATGTGGGTAAAATTAAAAAAAATATAAAATCAATTTATATTATTGAGAAGGAAAAATTAGAAAAGGGGAGATTCTTGGTATTTTTATGACCTATGGTATCGACCTATTGTATTATTACTAACCACCAATTTCATTATCTCTATCTCTCCCTTTCTCACATACACACTCCCCTTCACCTCTCTCAGGAATCCTCCTCCACCTCCCCCCCCTAATTTTATCACTCGCGCCCTCTCTCCCACTCAACCCCCACCCCCTCCCCACACCCCCCCCCAACCCCCCGCTCTCTCTTTGTCTCCCACTCTCCTTCTCTCCCCCATTGTACCGCCAATTATACTCTAAATCTCCTGAACTACCACTTCCACTCCCACCATCCACATCCCTTTATTTGTTTTTCTTATTCCTTCCCACTCCCTCCCTCTCTCTTCTCTCTTTCCCTATCTCTTTTCCTCCCTAACTCTTGTCTCACAAATTCTCTCTCTATATATATCCCTTCAAACTTTACCTCTCCCTCTTTCACTCCCACTCTCCCACATCATCTCCCCCATCAGCCCTCTCTCCCTTCCCCTCCCATCCTCCCTCCATATCTCTCTCTCTCTCTCTCTCTCTCTCCCTCCCTCCCACTCACTCTCTCTCTCCCACCCTACCACTCTTTATCCCCCTATGTCACTCTCACTATATATCTCACTATATCTCCTCTCCCTTACCTCTTCATCCTTCTTTATCTCACTTCCTCCTCCACTCTCTCTTTCCCTCTCCCACTCTCTCACGCCAACCCTCCCCCCTCCTTCCCTCCATCCATCTATCCATATCTCAACCCTTCCCTCTCTAACCATCCCCCTTGTTCTCTATCTCTCTCTCTCTCTCTCTCTATCGCTCTCTCTCTCTTTCCCTTCATCTCTCTCTCTCTCTCTCTCTCTCTATATATATATATATATATATATATATGTATGTATGTATGTATGTATGTATGTATGTATATATAACTCCCTGACTCCTCTCCCTCTCTCTCCCTCTCCTATTCACTCTCCCTTCTCGTCTCTCTCTCTCTCTCTCTCTCATTCCAAATCTCTCTCTCTCGCTATCTCTCTCCCTCTTCCACCAATATCTCTCTCTCCCTCTACCTCCCTCCATCTCACTCTCTCTCTTGCTCTCTCCCCCCCTCTCTCTTTCTCCTCCTCTACCCCTCTCTCTCTGTCACTCATTCAGTCACTCTCAATCTTTCTCCATCCCCCTGCCGCCCTCTCTCTCTACCCCTCTCCCCTTCTCTGTCTCTCTCCCCCTATCTATTTATGTCTCTCCACCCCTCCCCCTCTTTCTCTACCACCTTTATCTATCTTTTGCTCTCCCTCCATCTCTCTCTTTCACTCTCACTCTCTCACATTCTCTCCTTTTCTCCCTTGCCCTCTCTCTCTCTCTCTCTCTCTCTCTCTCTCTCTCTCTCTCATAGAACCCCTCTCTTTCTCTCTCTCCCCCTATTTCGCTGTCTTTTCCCACTCTCCTCACCATCTCTCTCTCCCACTACATATCACTCCCCCTCCCCCACTCTCTATCCCACTCTATCTCACCCTCTATCTATCTATCTTCCCCTCTCTCTCCCCCTACTTCTCGCTCTCCCTCTCCCTCTCCCTCTATATTTCTCTCTCCATCTCCTTCTCCTTCTCACTCCACCTCCCCCTCTCCTGCTCTCTCTCTCTCTCTTTCTCTCTCTCTTCCTCTCTCTCTCTTCCTCTCTCTCTCTCTCTCTCTCTCTCTCTCTCTCTCTCTCTCTACCCCATCCTCTCTTTATCGATCCCCCTCACTTGCTCCCTCCCTCTCTCTCTCTCTCTCTCTTTCTCTCCCTCCCTCCATTTATCTTTCTCTCTCTCTCTCTCTCTCTCTATAACTCTCTCGCACTGTCTCTCCCCCTCTCCCTCCCTTTGTCTCTCTATACCTCTCCCTTTATCACTCTATCTCTCTCTCTCTCTTGCCTCCCCTCTCTCTATCTTTGTGTCTCATTACCTCCATCCCTCTCTCTCCACATCTCCCCCTTTACCTCTATCTCTCTCTCTCTCTCTCTCTCTCTCTCCTTTGTATGTCTCTCCCCCTCCCCCTCTCTCCCTCCACTCCTCTCTCTCTCTCCTGCTCCCCCCTCCCTCTCCCTCCCCCCTCTCCCTCTCTCCCACTCCCTCTCCCTACCTCTCCCTACCTCTCTCTCTGTCCTCCCCTCTCTCTTTCTCTCTCTCCCCTCTGTCTCTTTCTAAAAATATATGCATGCTAATTTCTAAAGTGAAAAAACATAAAAAACGTTAATAGTATATCTAATTTATACAAATTATTCAAGGAAACATTATTTAAAGAACATTATGAGAGAGTTTATATATATCATGATAAATTTTGAATTGGCTTGACCTCACCATATTAATATATATTAAATTAAAGGTAACTTCAAATAAAGTGACTATAACTCATTAATGACCTTAATTAGAAGACATAAAGGTTATTAATCAAAGGGATGTTTTCTAGATTTCTGATCATCTTTCCACCAATTGTTTTAATTGGTTTATTTAATATCAGTATAATTTTTCACTCTAATTTAATGAAATTTATTAATTATTTTTTCATTCACATGGAAAAAAAAAAAAAAAATTAAATATACCATAAATTGCTAGAATTTGGAGAAGGTTTTAGCCCAAAATATATATATATATATATATATATATATATATATATATATTCCTTATTAAAAGAGTTGGTAAAAGTCACATTATATTTACTTCAAAACTATAATAATATATGATCTTGGCAACCACTCTTCAATCGAGCCATCTTCCAAAATATAACCTTTGATTTATAGTTTTGACCCTAAGGAGCACTAAAGAGCTTTTAGAGTGGATACATCTCACTAGTCAAATGCAAATGCAATGAAAATACAAATACAATATAGAGACACTTCTTATTTCATCTCCGCCAATGACACCACCCTACAAACAAGATGATTTGCATATCATCATTGTCATTATTCATTTTCCCTTAAATCCAACTTTCAATCCCTGCTAGCAGGAATTACACAAACCATACAACTAGGGTCGACATCATAGCTTGATATCCGTATATCTTATCTTGAAATCCATTAAAATTATTACTGGCGAGGCATACCAAGTTGTGTGTTGAAATAAAATTATCATGGATCGAGATTAAATTAATATAAAGTCTGAAAGCATTAGATGGAAAAAGTAACGTGGAAAATTTATTGTGGACATCGAGGGAAGGAATAGCATTTTAAATTTAAGTTGGCACCTTTACTGATAATCAACATCCCTTGATTTAAGTTATGCTTTTCAGTGTTGGAAAAATGAGTACCTATTGTACCACGTAACCAAACTCTAGAACTCAAAATTTATGTGCCACTAAACTAAACCCCGCAAGAAAAAAAAATCAATCTCATGCATTTTTTAGCCTATCTTGGCATCCATGATCAACTTCATTGAAACTTAAAATATGGATTATTTTTAAGGTCTTAACCCTAGGGTTTATGTTGATTGATTGAAGGATAGTAGTATAATAGATGTTATCTAGGGTGGGAAAATATATTTACATGCTGAACATGAAATTTCATCTAATGTCTTCCTACTCAAGTCATAATATGAGATGTCAACATTAAATAAACAACCAACATGAAATCCATTCAACATTCCAACCATTTTTTTCGATCTTGGTTGCACAACTGAGAAAGGCTTCATTCTCATGTGGGACTACACAAATTAAATGAAGTTTGGTTGCACATTGCCTATGTTTCAGATGTCCGGACACTATCGAAAATGGAAATGAATAATAGAGGAAAACCTCCCAAGTAATTGAATTTTATCAAAAACAAGTATTGTCTCCTGATCTCATGCTTCAGATTTCAATCCTAGGTGGACTAGTTGAAATCGGTATCCACAACTCAATCAAAAAAGAGTTTAGACTTTTTCTGGAAGATAAACCATTTAAGGAAGACCCTCAAAATCCATATTTCAATCTTAGGTGGATTGGTTGAAATTGGTATCAAGAACTAAATGGATTTTACACTAAATTACAGTGCCATGATATTAAAAGGATGTGATATAGAAAAATGAGTTTATTCTTGTTCTAGAAGCTGAACCTAAGAGAGACTCTCAAAATCCTACTACAAATGATTGTTGTTGCAACTGACACAAATTTGAATTCCAACACAAAAATGGAACCTGAATCGACCAACTGAACCTAATTATCAAAATGAAGAAGCCTGGAAGGCAGGTTTGAGGGAGGTTAAACTAACTAAAGAAAATTAAATAGAGAGTTCTTAAACTAATTAAAGAAAATAAATTAGAGATTAAACGAGAACAAGAAGTTTTCATTGACAACAAATTACATTAAATTTAAATAAAAACATCATAAATAAATAAAGTCCCCGCAACAAATTTGTTGTAAAAAAGAATAGCCCAAATACGGTTTGGGTTTGGGTTTGGGTAGAAGTAGCTACAATAGCACATTGGAACATGACAACTCTCCCCTTCAGAGTTCCTGTGAAAAACTCTCCCCTCGGTGGTTCCTAATTAATGATTTTCATCACGGACCGATAATTAGGTCATTTCTACCGTGTTTGACACCAACACACTTATTCGCATGGATTGATTCATACATTGGGTTGATTGAGATCGTGGTGAAGACCCTGGATCAAATATAATTTTTTGGTTTGGGCTAGGAGGAGTTATTGAGTATTCATGATTTTATACATGATCCTATATATATGGATTATTGCGTCCATACCACCGATCCATTTCTATTATCTCTTTAGAGGGGTGGTTGCAAGCATATCGTGGTGTCATGTGTGATTCGATGCCTAGTGTAACATTATATGGTTAGGCGTATTTATACGAGAGATGCCATATCTTGTAAATGTTTAATTTTGCAGGTTTTTCAAAGGGGTTTTGTGTTCTTTTCCTTGGTTCATAAAGCATTTTAGACATCACTCCATGCTCTGCCTTCATGCTTTAGGGGGAATCTATTACATAGTAATTTGTTACCATGCTCATTTTCCCATACCTGATTGTGAAATGCTCAGTCAAAAATCATGTGCAATGTTTCCATCATCAATAAATATGTTAACATATCCCCTTGAAGAGCCAAATAAGATCTAAATTAAGTGAATTTAAGATATTGGTTTGCTATATTTTTGGGGATATGATTTCAGGAACTTAGGGTTTTTGTAGGATCCCGAATTTCATGTCAAACAAGTGACCTGGAGAAAATAATCATAACTTCCTCTCTAAGAATTGGATTTAAATTTCATAAAAAGTGACAAAAAGAGTATCGGTTGTAGTTTGCTGCATATTATTTTTAGGACCGAATTTTGAAACCGTGACATGTGGAACATTGTAAAAGTTCACTCTACTAAACTATTCTATAATCAGTTCATCGTAGGAGATTGGGCATAACTATTTCTTGAAGAATCCAATGTTGATCAGGCCTATGATGTTGGAAAGAGGACTCAGAGGGCTACCACAAGCTGAAATTTTAGACCTTGGAGATTGGAAATTACATAGATAAAACATATTCAATACCAATCTTCTAGAAGGCAAGAAAAAATATTCATTCAAAGATCACTGTGGTAGGGACAACACATCAACAATCAAGGGTAAGTCTACTACAACAAGGTATGTATGATTAATTTTTGAATTTTAATTTGAATACCATCTCTGACATGCATTTTTACAGGACATTGTAAGTATATTTTATGTATGTCTGATTTTGTTTTGTACATAAATGTTGAACATATTTACATCTGAAGTTTGAATATTTCTCTGACATATGGTTTGTAGGAGAGTGTAAGTATTTTCTTTGTATATTGGTTTGGGTCGTGTTCATTAATACATGTGTGGGAAGGAGGACACAATAGGACATCTCAGACACATATAAGAAGGGCAATGCAATGCCAAAGTACCATTACTTGAAGCAAACACAACAATACCTTAACAACTCCTAGTGTTCAAAGAAGTAGTCTCAAGTCAAGTATCAGGTTGTGTCAAAAGTTAGTATTGTAAAAATCATCATTGTAAAATTGTAAAAGAGTCATTATTGTAAAAGAGTCATTATTGTAAAAGAGTCAATGTGCATAGAGTTGGAGAGGCACTTTTGGGAGGTTTAATTGTCATTTTTGGATAATGTTATGGTTGGGTTATAGGTCATAGTGTGATTGGGTGCTTGGTCTAGTTCAATAAAATCATTGTGAATAATATTGTCTCATGGATCATTGTCCCTGGTACGAGAGTACACACTCTTGTATTATTTATGATCATTATAGGGTGGCAGGGAGGTGCTAGTTTGGTGCATGAAGTCACCGATAGATTGGAGCCTATCAACACTTCAGGGTCATAGGTCAGTCAAGGATGTTAGGGCATCCATTCATGTGAATACAGAAGTAACCAAGGCCTTGGGGTGTCCTTCGAGTGGGAGCTGGAGAAGAATGCTTTGATAGAATTCTAGAAAGTTGTACCTTTCATTTTAGTTGAGGATGCATATTAAAGAGTTTATTAGAAAAAAATTTAGTGGTTTTCGACTCGGAGGGGGTTTTCCACCTAATATTCATGTGCCTATTGTGTTCTATTTTTTAGTGTTGCTACTAGATAAACAACAAGAAAAATTGAATATGAACTAATGCTCTGAAAATATTTAAAAGTGCTAATTGATAAGAAATATTGATTCACCCCCCTCTCTTAGTATTTCCAACAATTGGTATCAGATCTTAGTTCCTTCAATATTAGTCTAACAACTGGAAGGAGATCATGGAGTATACCAAGAATAGATTTCCTCTGCTCAAAGGAAATAACTACGTACTTTGGAGTGGAAGAATGTAGGTTCATTTGCTGGCAGAAGGATATGAAGTATGGCAAATCATTGACAAACATTTTACAGTGACCCGAAATGAACAAGGAAAGAAAAATATGGTATATGATTTAAAGTCTAAAGATCTCATTATCAGTGGGCTTATCGAATCTGTCTATCTTAAGGTACTGAGTTTCAAAACTAGTAAATAAGTATGGGGAAATCTTGAGAATATATATGCAGGTGACTCAAACGTGAAAGAAACAAAGCTTCAAATTTACAGGGAAAAATTTGAGCAACTAAAAATGAAGGAAGATCAAAATATTGGTGCATACTTATAGAATTTTGGTGAAATAACATATGCATTGAAAGGTTTGGGAGAATCTGTCGACATGAAAATTATTTTTTGAAAGATCCTTAGAACCTTTCTGGCAAGATACAACCCAAAGGTATCTATCCTGGGATATAGTTTGAATCTAGCCAATCTCAACAAACATGAATTTCATGGATTTATTATGACATATGAAATGAGGATTGAAGAAGAGGATCACACGTCTCACCTAGAAACATCATTCACTGCATCCACGAAACCTAGTAAGGAAAAGCATACTCCAAAAGAGAAAACTTGTAGTTGTAAGGAAGAAGAATATGAAGAAGAATTTCCAGATATATAATTTTCCTACTACACACGAAAAATGAGAACAGGTATGGGGAAATTCAAAGCTAAACTTCCATTGATATGTTTTGATTTTAGTGAGGTTGGGCATTTTGTAGCCAAGTGTCCTAAAAAAAAGAGGTTGTTATGAAAGGAAAGAAAGGTCTGAGGAAGTTCAACAAGAAATGCAAGAAGAAATGTTTTAAGAAGAGTTTCTTCTCCAAAGAAGATAACTACTCATCCGATGAAGATAGTGATAACGAAGAAGAAATAAATGGAAGAGTATTGTTTATGGCCAAGTATAGTAAGAAAGAAGCATCTGACAAAGAATAGATGGTTGAGGTTGAATCTCAAAATGAAGTGATTAGGTTTGTCACTCTCTCTATCACTATCTATATCCTCTAAACTCTCTCTCTCTCTCTCCCTCCTCGCTCTCTCTCTGTCTCTCTATCTATCTATCTCTCCCCTCCCCCCTCTCCCTCTCTCCACACCCTCTCTCTCCCCCTCCTCTCTCTCTATCCCCCCTCTCCATCTATCCCCCATACTCTCTCTCTCTACCTCCCTTCTCTCTCTCTCTCTCTCTATCTCTATCTATCTATCTTTATCTCTCCCCCTCTCTCCCCATCTATCTCTCTCCCTCTGCCTCTCTCTCTCTCTCTCTCTCTATCTCTCTCTTTGTGTGTGTGTGTATCCCTCTGCCCTTCTCTCTCTCTCTCTCTCTCCCTATGGCATTCTCCCTCCCTCTCTCTCTCTCTCTCTCTCTCTCTCTTTGTGTGTGTGTGTATCCCTCTGCCCCTCTATCTCTCTCTTTGTATCTCCCTATCACATTCTCCCTCTCTCTGTCTCTCTCTCTCTCTTCCTTACACTCTCTCTCCCTCCCTCCTTGTGCTTCCTTTCTGTCTCTCTCCCTCCCTCCCTCGCACTCTCTCTCCCACCCTTTCTCCCCACTCTCTCTTTCTCCCTTCCCTCCCTCTCTCTCTCTCTCTCTCTCTCTCTTCCCTCCCCCTCTCTCCCCCCTCCCATCTCTCTCTCTCCACCCCTCACTCTATCTTTGTTTGTCTCAAACCCTCTCCCTCTCACCCTCCCCTCCTCTATCTCTTCCTCTCTCTCTCCCTCTCTCTCACCTCTCTCAATATCCCTCCCCACCTATCTCTTTCCCACCTCCCTCTCTCGCTCAATCTATCTCTATTTCCTTCTCTCTATCTCTCTCCCTCCTTCCTCTCTATCTCTCTCTCTCCCCCCCTCTCTCTATCTCACACCTTCCCTCTCTTTTTCTCTCTCTTTTTCTCTCTCTCTCTCTCTCTTTCCCTCTCTCTCTCTATATCCCTCTCTCTTTCTCTCTCATCGGTGTGTCTCTCCCCATCCCCCTGCCTTCCTCATCCCCCCCTCTCCCTCACCCTCCCTCACACTCCCCCCCCCTCTCTCTCCTTATCCCTCTCCCTTTGTCCCTCATCCCCCTCTCTCTCTCTGTCCCTCACACTCCCCCCCCTCTCTCCTTATCCCTCTCCTTTTGTCCCTCCTCCCCCCTATCTCTCCCTCTCACCCTCCCCCCCTCTCTCCTTATCCCTTCTCTCTCTCTAACCCCCTCACTCTCTTTCCCTATATATCCCTATCTCTCCCCCTATATCCCCATCTCTCTCTGCTCCTCTTTGTCTCTCTCACTCCCCTCTCTCTCTTTGTCTCTCCCTTCACCCCTCTATCTCTTTACCTCTCCCTCTACCCTTTGCTCTCTCTCTCTCTCTCTCTCTCTATCTCTCTCATTTCCTTATACTCTCTTCCTCCCTCCCCGTGCTCTCTCTCTCACTCCCTCGTTCTCTCTCTCCATTCCCCTTTCTCCCCCCTCTTTCTCTCTCCCTCCCCACCTGTCTCTCTCTCTCCATTTCCCTTCCCCACTCTCTCTCTCCCTCTCCCTTCCTCTCTCTCTCTCTCTCACTCTCTCTCTCCCTCTCCCTCTCTCTATCCCTCTCCCTCCCACTCTCTCTCTCTCTATCTATCTTTGTGTCTCTTCCCCACTCTCTCTCTCTCTCCCTCTCTCTCCCCCATTCTTTCTCTACCTCTCTCTCCCCCCTCCCCCTCACTCTCTTTATCTCTCCTCTATTTTTATCTACCCCTCCTCCTCTTGCCCTCCCCTCCTCTCTATCTTCCTCTCTCCCTCCCTCTCCTCTGTCTCTCTCTCCCCCTCTCCATTTCCACCTTCCCTCTCTCTCCCCCACCGTCCATTCCTCTCCCTCCCTCTCCCCTCTCTCAATCTCCCTCCCCCCTCTTTCTCTCTCTTGCCTCCCTCCCTCCCCCTCTCTCTCTCTCTCTTTATCTATCTATCTTTCTATATTTCTCTCTCACCCTCCTCCCTCTCCCTATCTCCCTCCCCCCCTCTCTCTCTCTCTTCCCCTCTCTCTTTCTCTCTATATCCTGCCCTCTCTCTCTATCTCTCCCTCTCTCTCTCTCTCTCATCGATCTGTCTCTCCCCATCCCACTCCCTCCCTCTCCCTCCCTGCCCCTCTCTCCTTCTCGCTCTGTCCCTCCCCTTTTCTCCCTCCCTCTCTCTCTCACTCACTTCCCCTCCCTCTCTCTCCCCCTCTCCTCCCCCCTCTCTCCCTCTCTCCCTCTCCCTTATCTCTCTACCTCTCCCTTCTCTCTCTCCCCCCTCTCTCTCTTCCCCTGTATATCCATATCTCTCCCCCTCTAGCCCCCTCTCTCCCTCTGCCTCGTTGTCTATTTCACTCCCCTCTCTCTCTCTATGTCTCCCTCTGCCCCTATATCTCTCTGTCTCTCCATCTGCCCTTCACTCTCTCTCTCTCTCCTTTCCTTATACTCTTTCTTCCTCCCTCCCCATGCCTCCCATGCTCTCTCTTTGTATCTCTCTCTCCCTCTCTCTCTTCATTCCGCTTTATCCCCCCCTAGTGCTCTTTCTCTCTCCCTCCCCGCCCCCCTCTCTCTCCATATCCCTTCCCCACTCTCTCTCTCTCTCTCTCTCTCTCTCTCTCTCTCTATGTTTGTCTCTCACTATCTCTCTTCGCTAGTCTCTCTCTCTCTCTCTCTCTCTCTCTCTCTCTCTCTCTCCCCCTCAGTCTCTTTATCTCTCCTTTTTTTGTCTCTAACCCTCCCCCTCTCTCCCCCCCACCCTCCATTCCTCTCCCTCCCTCTCCCCTCTCTCAATATTCTTCCCCCCCCCGCTCTCTCTCCTACCTCCCTCTCTGTCTCTAGCTCTATCTCTCTTTCTCTCTCTTTCTCCCTCATCCCTCTCTCTATCTCCCTCCCCCCCTCTCTATCTCTCCTCCCCTCTCTCTTTCTCTGTCTCTCACCCTCTCTCTATATCTCTCCCTATCTCGTTATCTCTCCATCTCTCTCTCTCATCGGTGTGTCTCTCTCCACCCCCATTCCTCCCTCAACATCCCCCCATCCCCCTCTCTCCCTCGCCCTCCCCCCTCTTTCCTTCTCCCTCCCCACCCCTCTCTCCTTCTCCCTCTATCCCTCCCCCTTTCTTCCCCCTCCCTTTGTTTCCATCCCCCTGTCTCCCTCTCCCTCTCCCACTATCTCCCTCCTCTCTCTCTCCCTCCCTCCCTCTCTCTCTCACCTTTCATCTCTCCCTCCCTCTCTCTATATCTCTCCACCCTCTCTCTATCCCCCTCTTTATCTCTCTCTTAGTTCCTAATGTGAAAACAACACACCTTAATAATATATATAGTTTATACAAATTATTTGAGGAAATATTAGACACTTTAAATATATCTCATAGTAAGTTTTGAATTGACTTCACCTCACCATAAGAAAGTGACTATAATACATTAAGGTAGAACAAATTAAGGTTATTAACTAAAAGATCTTCTCCAAATTTCTAATTGTTTTTCATCAATTATTTTAATTAGTTTAGATAATATTAATATAAATTTTACTCTAATTTAATATAAATTGATAAATTATTTTTTCATTGACATTGAAACATAAAATATATTGAAGTGAACTACAAATTGCTAAAATTCCTTATCCATTTTAGCCAAAATATATAAAAACCTTATTAAAGGACTCGATAAATTTACTTCAAAACTATAATAATATATGCTGTGGCAACGGGTAAAATGGTTTTAACCTAACAATCTTCCAAAACATAACCCTATAATTTTTTTTTAATAGTTTTGACACTAAGGAGCTGAAGAGCTTTGCCGAGTGGATACATCTCACGAGTCAAATGCAAAAACAATGAAAATACAATGTAGAGGAATGTGGAAGGAAGATACTGGGAAGGTGGAGCGATACATCAGTTCGAGTCCAGTGGAAAGTGGACGAATTAGATGAAGTTTGGTTGCACATGAAAATGGCAATGAAGGTAGTAATGCACAACCTCTAAAGTAATTAAATAACTCTTGTATTTCATCAAAAAATAGTCTTAAGATTTCGATACTGAGTCGACTAATTCAAATTGGCATCAATAGCTCAATAAAAAAAAAGTTTATACTTGCATAGGAAAGATCCTCAAAATCCATATTTCTATCCTAGGCGGCCTGGTTGAAATTGGTATCAAGAGCTCAATGAATTTTAGATTAAATTAAACTGCCATGATATTAAAAAGAAGTGACACCTAAAAACGAGTTTATTCTTGCTCTCGAAGCGGAACGAAGCACACAAATTTGAAAGCCAACACAAAAATAAACCTAAATCGAACAAGATAGCTTATTAATTAAGGAAAAAACGGCCAGAAAGCAAGAAGGCCAGAAGGCCTGTATGAGGGAGGTTAACTAATTAAAGAAAATGAAATAGAGAGTTGTTAAATTAATTAAAGAAAATGAAGTAAAGAGTAAATGCGAACAAGAAGTTTACATTAACAACAAATTACATTAAATTTAAATAAACACAACAGAAATAAATAAAATACCTGGAAACAATTTGGAGTAGTAAAAAATAATAGCCCAAAAAAAGTTTGGGTAACAGCAGCAACAAGAGCGTGGAACATGACAACTCTCCCCTCTGGGTTCTGTCACAAACTCTCCTGTAAGCGATTCCTGTGAATCAAGAAAGAGCATTGATTGCATAGAGCTGATGATCTTCGGGAGCTGATGAGCCAAATTCATTGTGCTCATCAATACAATAGAAAGAGAATTCATCAACAATGCTTCCAACCCATTGTCGTCGTCTTCTGTCAACACACAAAAAAGGAGGCGCTTCACACAAAACATACCACAACGGAATGAGGAAGAACGAGGGTGGAGATTTGAAATTATATGTGTTTCCACGTCCTTTTCCTTTAACGTAAAAACTAAAAATGATATCCCTGATTCTCTGTACCTCTTCGGTTTTCTTCGGTTTTTTCCCAGATCAACGGATACTTCCGTTTTTTTTGGCTTTTTCCAGATCAACAGATATACTTTATTCACGGCTTTCACTCCCATTACCAACTCATCCATCCTAATTATTTCTATTTTAGGCAAAGTCTGCCACTTCCACTTCTGGCAACTGTCCTATTTTTTCTAAGCGAAGAAGATTCTTAACCGTCTATTTCTTTCACATTTGAATTTCCATTATTTTAGAGTTTGTATGCTTTTGTTGTTTTTTTTGTTTTACTATATTATGAAATTTTTATGCTTTTGTGTTTTTTTTCTTTTTACTTATTATTATTATTATAACTTGGTAATTTTTAAAACACTATAATTAAAAATAAAAAATTTAAAATTTAAAATGTATTTAAAAAAGAAATTTTAAAATAAAAAATAAGATAATATAAAAATTTATTAACAAATTAAAGGTTAAAAAAAACCTTTCAAATTACTTTTTAATTTGAAATAAGGCAAAATTATTTAGTAATATTGTTTGTATTTCATATATAGCTGCCAAAAAATTAAATGATAAGATTTATATAATTTTATGATAATATTTTATCTTATTGCATTTCAATTTCATGTTTTAGCTAGGCTAAAATTTAAAGATATATATAAATATTATATATTAATAATATGATATTGGTTTTTATAATTATCTTTTTTTTACAAAATTGAAATTTTATTATTATTATTATTATTATTATTAAAAGTGTTAAATGATAATCTTGAAGTTAAAAACAATATTTAATATCAAATTGTGAAATGTCAATTTTTTTTTAAATAAAAACACAAAATAATTTTATGAATTAAAATTTACTTAGTTTTCCTTATACACAAAAACTCTTACACAAAAAATAATAATAAAACAAAAATCACATAAAATTAAATTTATCATTTTAATGTTATATAAAATACTTTTTGTAACTTGAATATATACAAAAATAACAATACTAATAATAATAATAATTAAATTTAAGATATAGTATTTAAATAAATATTAAATATAATACAAAATTTGTTAATCATTTTTATAAAGAAAGTATGCACTCTTACCAACTACCAACAATAACAGGTTGTATTTTTCCTTGAATAAGAAAGATGAGTCCACATGCATTGAGAGATAACAGTATATGACAATTGGATTGATAACACAAATATGAATTTTTCCCACTATTTTAAAAAGTTATAAATAAAATATTTTAATATTTATTTTTAATAATGTAATTTAAATAAACTAAAAAATTATTGGAAGAAAAATAATTGGGTTTCATTCATAACTTTTCTTTTATCATCTAATCTCAAAAAATGTACAATCCTTTCTATATTTTAATATAAATTTGGCAATTGACATATTATTTTTTTTATAAATATTAATCATAAATAAAACATATATTTTAGTATGTATTGGATAGGTATAAAAAAGAGAAAACGTAAATTTAATACGAAATGTATAAAAAGGAGAAAAGGCATAAAAAGGAGAAAAAGTAATATATATATATATATATATATATATATATATATATATATATATATATATATATATATATATATATATATATATTTATATATATATATATATATATATTATAGATATATATATATATATATATATATATATATATATATATATATTCTAAATAATATTTTATGGATAGTAGTATAATAGATGTTCTTAACAAAATTTACCAAATTTATTTTTTCTTTAATAAATTCTCTATAAATTAGTATACATATATGTTGTTTATTAATATTACATTAACAAATAATAAATGTATTTACATAACAAATATTAAAAAATAATAATAATCATAAAAAAATTAAATCGCATTTTATTTCTTTAGTACAAGGAAGATGCTTAATTGGATGAAATTGATACATGATATTTAGAATTATATTAATGTTGTAATTATAAAAAAATAAATTATTTCAATATCCATAATAATTAAAATAATTTTATTTCAATTTCTGAGATATAAACTAATTTAAAATAAACTGTTATCTTTTTTCTTTTGAATATTAGGAAGATGTGTAATTCTTTTATTTAAAAAAATTCCAATACAAACCTTGGATGAGATATTAGAATATTCATAGCAACTAATATATTCCAATATAAACTCTATACATACTTATATAGAGATAGAAATAAAAATAATTTAATTTGATAATATTTAAAATAATTTTATATCAAATTCACAGGCTTAAAACAAAACTAATTGAATTTAAAATATGTTTTCCTATGTTAATAATTATTTTAGACTCTATGATATAAGGATTACTTGAAAATTATTTAATCCTTAATACAATGTTTATACATGGAATTTAAAAAATATTAGTGACAAAAAGAAATTCAAGGTCAACTATAAATAAATAAAATGAAGGATATTTTTCATTTAATTAATATTTTCTTTCTAATTTATTGAATAATGGAATTTGTAACTCCATCATTTAATATGAAGTAGTATTGAAAATATATTAATAAAAAGGTGAATAATAGATATTGAGAGTGTAATTATTATATAAAAAGATTGACAAAAAAATAACTTATGATTAAAAGAATTTAATGTGGTGTATCTACAAAAAAAAAAAAAGATACCTATACTTATTTCCTTATTTAACACTAAGTTGACATATGGAATATATGAGTGTGGGGTAGTAGCATAAATCAATACTAGTTGTTTTTGGTAATTTCTCTAAAATCGACCTGGAATTTATGGAAATCACAAGGTTGATATTTAAATCACAATATTGATGGATAGCCCTGCACAATCGATGTTTTATGCACAATCCAAGTTCACTAGGTTTTTTTGGGTGTTAAATCCATATATATAGTAAAAAAACTAGTTTAAATAACAAAGTACAAGATTTTACCTTGAATATGTCCGTCAAGACTGAAAAGTCCAAAAAGTCTCACTAAAGACAACTCTAAAATCAATATCTCAATGTAAATTAAGTATATATTATACAAATAACTAAAAATAAAAATTATGATTAAAAGATTTTAATGGTCTGTGAATCAAAATGAAAGAGATATCCAATTATTTTCTTATTTAGTTTTGTATTGACACACTACATGTTTATGTGTATAATTATCATAAATCTACCTTAACCAAGTACCATATCAAAGATAATAAAGTGGAGTTTCAAACTTTATTTTAAAAAAATTACAATATAAATAAGGTTCTTATTTTAAGAAATTTTAGTTTTCACGAATTTCGATATACCCAAAGAAAAAATAAATTTACATTCATAAAAAAATAATTACCATTTTAACGTAAATTTATATATATTAAAATTTTAATTTTAATTTACATGTAATAATTTTCAATCTACACTAAAACCCATATCTTTAGAAGAGTGTTTAATTCATGTGTTTCTCATTTCAACTAAATCATAAATTTCAATTAAAAATCTCATTTTTCTCCTTCTTGGAGCTATATTTGGATGTCCTCATAAATACATAAATAGTCAAAATCTTTAGTGATTATAGAACGAACGAACATATTTTGCAATATTTTGTTACAAAAATTTGTAAGATCAATTTTGTTTCTTATTTTATTTGAATTACATAGCTTCTTATAATGGTCTCACTACAATAAAGAAAGAGTGCCAATTCATAGCATCCAAGTGTCATTATTAACTTATGCCACAATATATACAATATATTGATATCTTACTAAATTTATGATAACAAATTTGTGATGTTCCATGCATTGGTGAATTTTTAGGTAATTTTCCAAGTAATTTGCAATCATATTATTTAGATATCCATGGTAGTACTTATTCAAGTTCTTTTAAAGTGTGCATTTTTGAAAAGTTTTTTGTTTTATTTTCTAATCTAAATTGTGAATTTTACAAGTGATTTATGATCATATCGTTTAGATGTCTATATGTGTAAATTTTTGAAAACTTTTTATTTTCATATTGAATTGTGTAGAATCTGGCAGAGATTCATTGAAATCACAAGTTTAATGTGTGAAATTTACACAATACAAGTTCCCAAGGGTTTTCGAATGTGTTGAATTCATATATGCAATCAAAAAACTAATTAAAACAAAAACAACAACAAAAAAATCCACAATTATTTTCTATCAAAATCGTGCTAAAAATCCAAGGGAAAATCCAAAAAGTAACACTTAAAGACAACTTCATACTTGTAAGGCATGCATGCCAATTGAATAAAGCATTATATACTCTATATGGTTGGCCATTATGTTTCTCATTTATTGATTGTTGGTAATGTTTTTCTTCAATATGATATGTTATTAGACTTTCCATATAGAGTGGAATTTACTTCTCAATTGAATAATGTAATTTTTTTATTATTTCAAAAACAATATTCCTTCTAATAATTATATTTGAAATAATTTTTAGTTTAATCTATTCCAAATTTAACTATAACTAAATATATATATATATATATATATATATATTAACGTTTTAAAGTTATGTAATATGGATTTCTTTTTCCTTTTAATCTAAATTTATGAAACAATACAATCATATTCTAAGATCATATATATATGTATGTATTTTGAATGTTTTCCATTTCACTCCACAATTGTTAATATAAATATTTGTTTCCATAAACAATGAACCAATGACCATGTCATCATATTTTTTTACTTTAATTATTAAGATTGTTGTTTTTTTTATAAAATTTTTATTATTTTGTTTAGATGCTATTATAATTTTATACTTTTAAATAGATAAAAAGAAGTATTTGTAACTTTATATTATATGTATTTTTTTAATAAAATTAATAATTATTATAATATTAATATTTTTTTTCTTTTTAATTACATAAATACATACTTATATTATGGTTAAATTTTCAAATGAGTTCAAGACTCTCTCAAAATGTGATGTAAGGGCTAAATGGTGTTCCATTGATGATCATGTTCAAGACACCAAAAGCATCTCCATTATAGGAGATCATGACCAACATGTGCCCTACATGGCCCTCACAAGAGGAAACTAGGTGATGTGGCATTAGCTAGCTAAGTGTTGTCTCTCCAAAGTGATATAAAAGCCATCTCTTGTCACCTCAAGGATGACCATCATCATCTAGACTGTGGATCAAGTGATTCTCATCAAATAGTGGCAATGGAATACTAGGGTAGTCACATATTCAATCATCACACCATCAATATCTCCAATGATACAAATCAAGGGATTAATGTTCTAACATTTAGGGACTCCTCTAGTTGTAAATCATTATATAAATCCATCTATTAGCCAAATTATATATCATAGGTATTGAAAATTGCATCATCAAAGTAAAACTACCTCTCTATACTTTGGATATTAGAACTTCTAGTCCAATAGTAAGGAGGTAAGGAGATGACCTATAACATCCTCTCCTACTGTGATCTCAAACATCTAACAAAATCTCCTTATAATAAAGTTTATGTAAATTGATCATTAGGTAAATAAAATCATAGAGGCAATGCAAAGGACCATAATTAAATTTATCATAACAACCAATACTTATCACATATCTCACTACAACAAGACCCATATAGACCTTCCCTCTCCTATATTTGCGATGAATACTTGAATAATCGTACTATGTGTTTCAAACACCCAAGGGGAAGCTAAAATTCCTAGGTCAATCCATTAGTCCATGGGCACAACTGTAGAGGGTGGAAATGCGTTGGGAAAGAGTTAAGGGTTAGGTGACATAGCCAAGAGACCAACTACTTGATGTCCAACATATAGAGTGTATATATGTAAAAATGGATCAATAATGGAGACACGAGTTACCCCTTTTATTGGCATACTATTTCCAACACTCTAATACAACTTAAAAATGGTGATTTATTTCTCATAAAGGTTGGGAAAATACAAGGATTTATTTTTATTTGGGTAGGATCAAGTGCTCTAACAACCAGGTGATGGCTAATCTGGTGGATAGAGCTCATAATAGGTTTTTCCCCATGAGCTAATTATGTTCCCAACCATATCTTGTATTTTTCTACTGTTTTTATATATTATTATGGATTTATTTTACTTTATCATTATTTTAGTGGCATAAACCTCCATAGAATCTTCTCCAAACTATTTCAAAGAATGATGATAAGAGAGTGACACTTTACATGACTACTTACCAACTTTATCAAGAATCAAATAGCAATACAAGTAATAATGGAATATGTTATGTATGGTATATCATAGGGATGCCACTCCAATTATGGCCTCCATAGTAGTGCCCTTGAATTACAACCCTCACGGTAGTGTCCTTGAATTACAACCCTCACGGTAGTGTCATTCTAGGATGGCACATGAAGCCATTTGTGATGTAAGCACAATTGGAAATGAATTGATATAAGTTCACTTTAGCATGAAAATTGTAAGGTTAACTTATAGTGCATGGATGAGGCAGATTAATGATTTTTCAACTTGGAGAGGTTTGACCATGTAATTTTTTATTTTTCGAATAGTCACTGATTGCATACCCTATTTGATTCCCATAGGCTATTTTATAAGGAAAATGGGGATGAATTAATAGAATTATTTAGCTATCATATAACTGGAAAGAGTAATATCTGGAAGTGTCAATGTATAATTAAATTAAAGGGTCTTATTAAGTGAATGTGGGTAAAATTAAAGAAAATATAAAATCAATTTATATTATTGAATAGGAAAAGGTAGAAAAGTGGAGATTCATGGTATTTTTATAACCCATGGTATCAACCTATTTTATTATTACTAACCACCAATCTCATTATCTCTATATCTCCCTTTCTCGTAGGCACACTCCCTTTCACCTCTCTTAAAAATCCTCCTCCACCTCCCCCCTAATTTTATTGCTCGCGCTCTCTCTCCCCATCGCACCCCTCCCCCCCCCCCCCCTTTCCCTGCCTCTATTTTTCTCTCACTCTCTTTGTCTCCCCCATTGTACCCCCAACTATTCTCTACATCTCCCTAACTACCACTTCCACTCCCACCTTCCCCATCCCTTTATTAATTTTTCTTATTCCTTCCCGCTCCCTCCCTCTCTCTTTTGTGTCTCCCTATCTCTTTTCCTCCCTAACTCTTGTCTCACACATTCTCTCTCTATATATATCCCTTCACACTTTACCTCTCCCTCTTTCACTCCCACTCTCCCACATTGTCTCTCCCATCAACCCTCTCTCCCTTCCCCTCCCATCCTCCCTTCATCTATCTCTCTCTCTCTCTCTCTATAGACACACACACACACACACACACAGAGACATATATATATATATATATATATATATATATTCCACTCATTCTCTCTCTCCCCCCTATCACATTTATCCCCCTATGTCACTCTCGCTATATTTCTCACTATATCTCCGCTCCCTTACCTCTCCATCCTTCCCTATCTTGCTTCCTCCCCCACTCTCTCTTTCCCTTTCCCACTCTCTCACCCCAAGCCTTCGTACATCCTTCCCACCATCTATATATCCATATCTCAACCCTTCTTCATCTCCCACCTCCCTCTACCTCTCCAACCATCCCCCTTGTTCTCTCTCTCTGCCCCTACCACAATGCACCTAGACCTCTTCCGTTGATCCCCTTCACTTAATCACCCTCCATTCCTCCCTCCCACTTTCTCTCCACCTCTCTCTCTCACACACACCCCCCCCTTTATATTTATCCCCATCCCTCACCCCCCTCTCTCTCTCTCTCTATGTGTGTCTCTCTCTCCCTCTCTCTCTATCTCGCTCCCCACTTCTCTCTCTCTCTCCCTCTCTCTCCCCCCTCTTTATCTCTCTCCCCCCTCTCACACCCTCTCTCTCTCTCTCTCTCTCTATATATATATATATATATATATATCCCTCACTCTCCCTCTCTCTCTTTAACACTCTGCCAACTCTCTTCCCTGCTCTCTCTCTCTCTCTCTCTCTATATATATATATATATATATATATATATACACTCCACTCCCTCCCTCTCACCGCCTCTCTCATTTACTCCCACTATCTCTCTCTCCCCCCCTCTCTCTCCCCTCTCCCTCTCCCTCCCACATATATATATATATATATATATATAACCCCTCCCCCCACTCCCTTTCTCTCTCTCTCTCTCTCTCCCTCTCTCTCCCTCTCCTGTTCACTCTCCCTCCTCTTATATCTCTCTCTCCCCCATTCGAGCTCTCCCTCTCTCTATCTCCCTCCCTCCCTCCCTCCCTCCCTCTATCCCTTTGCCCCCAATCTCTCTCTCTCCCTCTCCCTCCCTCCAGCTCTCTATCTCTCTCACTCTCTCCCCCCTTCTATATTTCTCTCCCCCCCCCCCTCTCTCTCTCTCTGTCACTCATTCAGTCACTCTCACTCTTTCTCCATCCCCCCACCGCCCTCTCTCTCTACCCCTCTCCCCCTCTCTATCTCTCTCCCCCTATCTATCTCTATCTCTCCACCCCTCCCCCTCTCTCTCTACCACCTTTATCTATCTTTCGCTCTCCCTCCGTCTCTCTCTTTCACTCTCACTCTCCCACCCTCTCTCCTTTTCTCCCCCATGCTCTCTCTCTCTCTCTCCCTCTCTCTATATATATATATATATATATATATATATATATATATATATATATCTCTATCAGACCCCCTCTCTTTCTCTCTCTCCCCCTCTTTCACTCTCTTTTCCCCCTCTCCCTCTCCATATATCTCTCCCACTACATATCACTCATCCTCCCCCACAATCACTCCCACTCTCTCTCCCCCTCTATCTCTTCATCTCCCCCTCTCTCTCCCGCTACTTCTTTCTCTCTCTGTCTCCTTCTCCTTCTCACTCCCCCTCCTCCTCTTCCTCTCTCTCGCTCTCTCTCTTTGCACCACTATCTCTTTATCCCTCCCCCTCACTCGGTCTCTCCCTCTCTTTCTCTCCCTCCCTCTATTTCTCTTTCTTTCTCTCTCTCTCTATCACTCTCTCACAATGTATCTCCTCCTCTCCCTCCCTCTCTTTATCTATACCTCTCTCTTTCTCACTCTATCTCTCTCTCTCGCCTCCCCTCTCTCTATCTTTCTGTCTCTTTACTTGCCTCCCTTTCTCTTCACCTCTCCCCCTTTACCTCTCCCTCTCTCTCTCTCCCTTACCTCTCTCTCTCTCTCATTCCTTCTTTCTCTCTCTCTCTCTCTCTCCTTTGTATGTCTTTTCCCCTCCCCCTCTCTCCCTCCCACCTCCCTCTCCCTCCCCCCTCTCCCTCTCTCCCACTCCCTCTCCCTACCTCTCCCTACCTCTCTCTCTGTCCTTGGCAACCGCTCTTCATCCGAGCCATCTTCTAAAATATAACCTTATATTTATAGTTTTGACCCTAAGGATCACTGAAGAGCTTTTAGAGTGGATACATCTCATTAGTCAAATGTGAATACAATGCAAATACAAATAAAATATAGAAACACTTGTTATTGTGAATCCAATGAAAATAAAATTACAATATAGAGAAATTTCTTATTTCATCTGCTCCAATGACACCACCCTACAAACAAGATGATTTGCATATCATCGTTGTCATTATTCATTGACCCTTACATCCAAATTTCAAACCCAGCTAGCAGTAATTGCACAGACCATACAACTAGGGTCGACATCATAGTTTGAGATCCATACATCTTAGCTTGAGATCCATTAAAATTATTACCGGCGAGGCATACCAAGTTGTGTGTTGAAATAAAATTATCATGGATCGACATAAAATTACTATAAACTTTGAAAGCATTAGATGGAAAAAGTAATGTGGACAATTTATTGTGGACACCAAGGGAAGGAATAGCATTTTAAATTGAAGTGGCACATTTACTGATAATCAATATTCCTCGATTTAAGTTATTCTTTTCAGTTTTGGAAAAATGAGTACCTATTGTACCACGTAACCAAACCCTAGAACTCAAAATTTATGTGCCACTAAACCAAATCCCGCATCAAAAAAATTCAATCTCCTGCATTTTTTTAGCCTATCTTCGCATCCATGATCAACTTCATTGCAACTTAAAATCTGGATTCTTTTTAAGATCTTAACCCTAGGGTTTATGTTGATTGATGGAACGATAGTGGTATAGTAGATGTTATGTAGGGTGGGAAAATATATTTACGCACTAAACATGAAAGTTCATCTAATGTCTTCCTACTCATATCGTAATATGAGATGCCAACATTGAACAACTAGCCAACATGAAATCCATTCAACATTCCAACCATTTTTTTCGATCTTGGTTGCAGTGTGGGACTACAAAAATTAGATGAAGTATGGTTTCACATTGCCTATGTTCTAGATTTTAGGCCACTATCGAAAATGGAGATGAATAATAGTGCACAACCTCCCAAGTAATTGAATTTCATCAAAAACAAGTATTGTCTCCTGCTCTCATGCTTAAGATTTCGATCCTCGGTGGACTAGTTGAAATTGGTATGCACAAATCAATCAAAATAGAGTTTACACTTTTTCTCTAGGCTGAACAATTTAAGAAAGACCCTCAAAATCCATATCTCAATCTTAGGTGGATTGGTTGAAATTGGTATCAAGAACTCAATGGATTTTACACTAAATTATAGTTCCATGATATTAAAAGGATATGATATAGAAAAATGAGTTTATTCTTGTTCTGGAATACGAACCTAAGAGATACTCCCAAAATCCTACTACAAATGATTGTGGTTGCAACCGACACAAATTTGAATGCCAACACAAAAATGGAACCTAAATCAACCAAGAGAACCTAATTATCAAAATCAAGAAGACTAGAAGGCAGGTTTGAGGGAGGTTAAACTAACAAAAGAAAATGAAATAGAGAGTTGTTAAACTAATTAAAGAAAATAAAGTAGAGAGTAAGCTAGAAGAACAAGTTTTCATCGACAACAAATTACATTAAATTTAAATAAACACATCAGAAATAAATAAAGTACCTGGAACAAATTTGTTGTAAAAAAGAATAGCCCAAAGAAGGTTTGGGTTTTGGCTTGTGTAGCAGCGGCTACAATACAATAGTACGTTGGAACACGACAACTCTTCCCTTCCAAGTTCCTATCACAAACTCTCCCCTCGGCGGTTCCTATGAATAAAGAAACAACATTAATCTTATGGAACATGCCAAATCCATTGCAGTCCTCTTTTGTCAACAAACAAATTTTGGACATTTAATTTTGCACAAAGAGTGTCTAATTTGCAACATTAAACACTTCACAAAGGCAAAAAAAAAATGTAGCCGCTTCCCACAAAACATACCACAAACAAACAATCAATAGAGCACTAGAACTAAAGACTGGAAATTTGAAATTTATAAGTGTTTCAAATTTCTTTTCCCTTCAAGTAAAAACAAAAGATGATATGCCTGATTCTCTATCCTTCTACCTCCTTTTCCATTTTCTTTATTTTTTTCCATCTTACGACTTTCACTCTCACTTCTTACAACACAGTATTTTTCTGGCCAACTCATCCATCGTAATTATTTCTAATTTAGGCAAGTCATCCACTCCCACTTATTCCAACGGATATTCCCCCTTCTTCCAACGGATATTCTTTTTCAGCCAACTCATTTTTATTTCTATTGGTTAAACTTATTGATGTGACGGTTTCTGTCTTTTCTAAGTGAAGAAGATTAGGTCACCATCAACTTTTTCACATTTGAATTTCAATAATTCTCAAGCTTTTGTGCGTTTCTTGTTTTTTGTTTTACAATATTATGGAGTTTTTGTGTTTTGATGTTTTTTTAAATTATTATTATTAATATAGCTTCATTAGAATTTAAAATTTTTAAAACACTATACGTCAAAGTAAGAATTTAAAATTTAAAATATATTTAAAAAAAAAATAATTAAAAAACAACAAAGCATAAAAATTTGTAAGTTAAATTTTATTTTCTTTTTTAATTTAACATAAAAGAAAATTACATAGTAATGTTTTTTATTTTTTTTTCTAATTTAAATAAAATAAAATTATAATGTAATATTGTTTCTCTTTCATATGCAGTGGTCAAAAAATTGAATGGTATGATTTATATAATTTTATGATAATATTTTATCTCACATAGACATAATGATTATATATTAAACAAAAAAAATATTTGAAAGCATTGTATTCCAATTTCACATTTCACATTCTCTCTAGGCTAAAATTTAAGGTTATATACAAATATTATATATTAATAATATGATATTTATTTTTACATTTAATTTTTTTTAGACAAATTAAAAATTCATATATATATGTTAAAATTGGTAGATGATGATCTTGAAAGTTAAAAACCTATATTTAATGTGAAGTAGTGAAATATCTTTTTCTTTTACAAAATAAAAACACACTCAAAATAATTTTATGAATTAAAATTTACTTAGTTTTTCCTGATACATAAGAAAATCATAATAAATTAATAAATAAAACCATTTTCTATCATAAAATTAGCTTTAGCATTTTTATGTTATATAAAATACTTTTTTAA
Organism: Pinus albicaulis; assembly: GCA_034641835.2. Lineage (NCBI taxonomy): Eukaryota > Viridiplantae > Streptophyta > Pinopsida > Pinales > Pinaceae > Pinus > Pinus albicaulis. The sequence continues at coordinate 137,978 of JAXQQM020060203.1, forward strand.
ACTTGAATATATACGAAGATGTAATGGTCTCGTTAAAAATTAACTAGTAGGTACTAGTTAAAAGACAATTATTATTTTACTGATGGTAAAAGACTTGAGATATTGTTTTGGACTAAAACAAGGAATTAATTATGTTTATGAAATTTATTAAAATAGGGCTTGAAAATAAAAAGGAAATCTTTTAAAAGCTGATTGTAAATTTTTTTCCAAGAATAGGAGGTGGTTGGGGGCAGTTGGGAGATACAGTTACTCACCCCTTGAGGATAAAAAGAGAATCCTGGAAAGGGGTGAGGGTTCTGAAAAATTTGGAGAAGAAAAAGGAGAGCATTTTTCTGGAGCTGGAAAGGTCCAGTGGAAATTTGCTTCTGAACTCCATTGTATGAACAAAATTTTCTGTTGGTGACTGGATTGGCCTTCCAGAGGTCACAGCAGAGGTATCTCCACTGCTAACCCGTGGCACCATCCAGATTCTGGAGCTAGGGGGCAAGTGGAGGACGTAATAGCCTCTCTTGAAGGTTGGGAGGACATCAGCTAAAAAGAAAGGATTTCCTGAATCATATAAGTATACTCTGTGAGTTTGTAATTCAGAAGTGTTTATAAGTTTTCTGTAAAGTTAAAGTAGACAGATTTATATGTAAAACCTCTAAGTGTGAATGTTAAACAGAAATATATATATAGGGATGAATGTGCATTAGAGTGTATAATCGCTATCTGGGTAAGTACCTTGAATGTCATTGCTTAACAGATGGTGGTTCCTCAGAGAGTTCAGCATAAAACAAAAGAATGATTTAAAAGTACTTCTAATGGGGATTAATGCACCTGTATTCTTTTACTACTAAGATGTCAAAAAAGAGTTATGGAGAACTCGGTGTTAATCTAAATCAAATATGAAGGATTTGTTATGCATAATCCTTCCTTTTCTTTTCTTTTCTTTAGACTGAAGACTTTAAAAGAGACTAGCAACAATTTTCTTGCCGTACTGAAACTACCGGAATACCTGTTGCAGCTAAATGTATGCATGTAACATTTTAAGGCTGACTTTGTAATTTTGAATGAAATAACCATAAAGAAGAGAACGTAAGCGCAACATCATAGGAATTCTGAGAAGGAATTAACAACATTCCTACTCATTTGGCAGAAAATTGTTAATCTGGAGATTGCATGAAGAACTATAATCTCTAGTCTTCTAAATTTAACTTCGTGTGATAAAAGAAGCACAAACTTTAGCTACTGTGGCTCTTAGGACAGGAAATGGAATGATAATCGAGTTTTCTTACGATTTAATAACAAAAGGTGAAAGCTTTTGCGCTAGGGTTAATTGCAGAGTTTGTCTGAAAAAAAAAACAAGAAACAAAGAAAGGAACTCTAGAGCTTAACAGAACTCAGCATATAATCCTTGCATGTAATTTGTCACACCGACAAAAGAAAACAAACACAGAAGTCCTGTGTAATTTATACTTGCAGATGTTCATCGCCACAGAAATTTCATCATTAAAAGAAAAAGGGAAAAACTTGCATAAATGGTCACACATTAAACGCATGCATCCACTATAAACTATGAAATGTATTTACCCTTACATATTAACCGAGTCGAATATTAATTCCAGACTCATTTAGCAAATATGTTGAGAAGGTTTCAAAATGACAACAGTATAGTACAAAATGTTACTGATAGTAAACATGGACAGAACCCCAGACGCCATTGGTATGTGTTGGGGCAATGATAGCAATATGATTAATTACTCGGCGGTAAACCCAGTAAAAAGTAGCTCCACGACTCAAGCCATGACGAGTCTTTAATGACCAAGGTTCGAGCCGAAAGAGAACCTGAGAACCCGGATGGAGCAAATGGTTGAGGGGAGCACCCTTGACGGGTTAAATACATGTGCAATAGGGATAGCCACCTTTAGTCGATAACTCCACTAGAATCAACAGGTCAAAAACATTAAACGCGACCCGAGGGTAGAGAAGCTGCATACCTGTTACAAGCATAAGCGGTCATGACTGTAAACCCCATAGAAAATATTCGAGAAGTTCTAATATTAAACAAATATTTGAGAAATTCTAATATTAAATAGTCACAGTGCCTATTTCTCAGAAGGAGGTTACCTGGCAAGAGATTGAATAATTTTCTTTACCTGAGACATCAGCAATGAGACAAACTTAGATTACCATTTAAAAAAAAAAAAGATAAACAGAACAAGATCTACCACGAAAGAGGATTGGGAGCCTTACCATTGTTCTGGGAAATTATGGGTACTGGTCAGAGAACCTTCTGGCAGCTGGCTGAAACAGCGTCATGGTAGCCTATATGAGAAATCTTGATAGGAGCCGAAACATCAGAAAACGAATGACAAAACTAAACCAAAAAGAAAAAAACAAACCACCGCCAGCAGAAGGTAAATAAGAGCTAATAGTATCACGAAATAGAAAAAAACCACAGTCTGATACCTGGTACCGTGTTCTCGTTAAATATTCTCCAGGGCAGAGTCTTCTAGGCCCGACCTTTGGTTTGAGACTGTAAGTCTAAGTGTTGAGAGCGCCGAGAGGTATTCCAAAGAGCTCCAAGTCTGGAACTACATGAGGGTAACCAAGTGAATGACGGAGAAAACTGGGCATAGCTCAGTCTGGCGGGAGTATCAAGTTTGCCGTAGGTGTCGGGAGCTACCCACCGGATGGTAGAAATGAATGAATTTCATCAGGTGGCGCCTAACGTATCCCTAGATATCTAAAATTAAAGCCATAATAAAACATCGCATGCAGAATGCTTGCCACCTCATTCGGATTCATGCGTTAACCACGCGGAGGAGTCCCATTACGGGTGTCCATTAAAACCTTAGAGACTATCAGATTACGTCTAAGTATTAATGTACAAGAGGACTATGGTACAAGGCGAATTTTACGAGTTTTAACAATAATGACAAACAAATATCAATGCATAGCATATGTAACTTAAGTTGATGCTTTTAATTTGGGTTCATGTCTAAGGTTTGATGGTGCAAGTATCTGCCGACGCATTAAAATATTTATCTCCCTGCATTAATAGGATGTAGGAATAAAGTTAATCTCATTTGGTAAAGTAAATGATATATATATATATATATATATATATATAAATTGTGTATGTTAAATAGTTGTGACAAGTGGTATCAGAGCCGGTTACTACACTGGCAACCTAGGGGTCTACTAACAAAGCTGTGTGTGTATTAGTGCACTGAGAGGAGGTAAAAGACCTGAGGGAAGTTATGGCATCACAGTCATCACCGAATGAGACTCAAGGTCCAACAGTTATGAACCCGGAAATGTGGGTTCAACTAACTGTGGAGCAGCACCAAAAGACAAGTAAAATGCTGGAAGAACAGCAGCAACAAACTACTTCTCTGCTAAATACAGTACAACAGTTACAAGAGGAGATGGTTAGAGTCTGGAAGGACAATGAAAGGTTGTTGCAAGACCAGGAAAGGATTCTGAAGAGCATATCTGATAAACAGAATCAGGAAATGCAACAACCCAGTGCAGAAAGAGAAGTATCAATGGAATCAGAGGACCAGAAAACCAGAAAAAACACCACCAAAAAGATGGAAAAGAGTTTCTCCCACAGGAGCAAAAACCATAATTATAACGAGGCAGAATCGGGAAACCCGTCTGACCAGCAGGATCATAAGAGGCAGAAGATTGAACTGCAGGGGGAGTTTCGTAAGATTAAGCCACCAATGTTTGATGGCGAGGCAGAAGAGGCAGCTGAGGCATGGATAATTAACATCAATAAATATTTTCAGGTATATGAGTATAGCAGCAATCTGAAGGCCAGATTGGCTATATACCAGCTGCGAGAGAAAGCCACCCTGTGGTGGGAGGAGGTAAAGAATGTTCGTAGCATTGATGAACGGGACATTACATGGGAATTGTTCCAGCAATACTTCAAAGATAAATATCTAACAGAAATATTTTATGATGATAAAGCCAAGGAATTCCATGATCTTCAGCTGGGCCAAATGACCATGGATGAGTACGTCACGAAATTTACTTCCCTGCTACGCTATGTACCTTACCTCAGAGAAGAAAAATCCAAGGTACAGAGATTTCTGAGTAGTTTGCCTACTCCTATGAGGGAAAGAATAGAGTTTTTTAACCCCCAAACGATGGATGAAGCCGTCCGGAAGGCACGCATGTGTTACCAGCAGTATAAGAGCAAAGGGGATGGTGGAAAGGGTTGGCAGCCCAAGAAAAATCAAAAGAATTCCTCTACTTTTAAAAGCAGCAAAAGCAGCCACTTTAAAGGGGTAGGACGGAATGCTGGCATCAAACAGTTTAACAAGAACCATCAAAGGATCAAGTGGCCAGCTGAAGAAAAACCCACAGAAGCATCAAGCAAACCAGAGCAAGGGCATAATTCTAAACATCCCTTACAGTGTTGGGGCTGTGGGGAAGCACACTACTATAAGAACTGTCCGCAACGAAGAAAGAATGAAAATGTGGCAAACTTGCAGGAGGCATCAACCGTGGGGGACGTGGCGTGAAACGTACCACGTATAAACGCAGCCTCGGAGGATCGACATGCTGATATCCAACCCACAATGATTGAATTGGAAGGTACTATGTTATCTAAACCTGTTTCGATTTTAGTAGATCCTGGCGCTAGTTTAAGTTATGTAAGTCCTAAACTAGTGGAAACATGCAATTTAAAAGAACAGAAATTTAAAAATTCTTGGTTAGTTCAGCTAGCCACTGGAGAAAAATGCAAAGTGACTGCGAAAATTGCAAATTGCATATTGGAAGTTGCAGAACAGCAACTGCAGGTAGACTTAAATATTCTACCATTGGGATCGTATGATGTGTTACTAGGAATGGACTGGCTGGAGAAACACTGGACCTTAGTGGACTGTAAGGAAAAGACAATTTATTATAGAGCGCAGGATGGTACGCGTAAGGAAATTAAAGGAATTAAAAAGCCTGTGCAATTGCGCCCCATAACAGCGTCTCAGATGAGCAAGTGTATCCGAAAAGGATGTCAGTTGTACGTAATTCAAGTAGGGTATGCTGAATCTGAAGGAAAGGCTACAAATATAAAAGATATCCCTGTAGTACAGGAGTTCCTGGATGTATTTCCAGAAAACATCCCAGGACTGCCACCTAAAAGAGATATTGATTTCACTATTGAGTTACTACCCGGAGCCTCCCCTATGTCAAGAGCACCTTACAGAATGAGTATACCAGAATTAACAGAATTAAAGATGCAGTTACAGGAGTTGTTAGATAAAGGATATATTCACCCAAGTGTATCACCTTGGGGAGCACTAGTCCTTTTTGTTAAAAATAAGGATGGAACCTTACGCATGTGTATGGACTACCGACAACTCAACAAGCTGACAGTTAAGAATAAATATCCTTTACCCAGAATCGATGATTTATTCGATCAGGTGAGAGGTGCCAAAGTGTTTTCTAAAATAGATTTGCGGTTTGGATATCATCAGATTCGAATCAAGGATGAGGATATTTGCAAAACAGCATTCCGCACTAGATATGGACATTATGAGTTTGTAGTATTGCCCTTCGGGTTAACAAATGCGCCAGCAACCTTTATGAGGTTGATGAATGGCATTTTCCATCAGTTTTTAGATCACTTTGTATTGGTATTTATAGACGACATACTGATCTACTCAAAGAGCGAGGAAGAGCATAAGGAGCATCTGAGAATAGTATTAGAAATACTAAGGAAACATCAGCTATACACTAAATTCAGCAAGTGCGATTTCTTTAAATCAGAAATCCAGTATTTGGGTCATGTTGTGTCATCTAAAGGAATAGCGGTGGACCCTGAAAAGATTAAAACTATCATGGAATGGCAAGTACCACAGAATGTGGCAGATATCAGATCATTTATGGGTCTGGCAGGATATTACAGGTGGTTCATCGAAGGGTTTTCTAAGATTGCCTATCCTATTACATCCTTACAAAAGAAAGGCAAACCTTTCAAATGGATGAAAAAATGTCATAACAGCTTTGAGAAGCTGAAACAACTCTTAACCACAGCACCATTGCTGAAGGTTGCTGATCCCAGCAAAGACTATGTGGTGTGCACTGATGCCAGCAAGGAGGGAGTTGGAGCAGTATTAACGCAAGAAGGCAAGGTAATAGCCTATGAGTCCAGAAAATTGAAAGAACATGAACAAAAGTACTCTACTTATGATCTAGAACTCACAGCCGTAGTGCATGCTCTCTGCATGTGGAGGCCTTATCTACTGGGCAAAAGGTTCGTACTTAAAACAGACCATAGCAGTTTGACTAACTATTTTAAGCAGGCAGATTTAAACTCTAAACAAGCAAGGTGGAATGCCTTCTTGAGTGAATTTGACATGGACATACAACATGTTAAAGGAAAAGAAAACCGAGTTGCAGATGCCCTGAGCACGAAATTGCATGGGATTTATGCAATGTACTTTAGCCAACCTGTAAGCCAGCTGTCAGATCAATTAAGAGAAGAAGCACGAAAGGTTCCAGAATACGAGTTTTTCTGGCAGCAAATGGAAGTTGATAAGGAGCAAGGTAAGCCATCTGAGTATGGAAGCAACGAAGAACAGATGTTAACTTTTCGCGGAAGAACTTATGTTCCTAATCGTACAAGTCTCAAGGAGCTAATCCTGGACGAGTACCATCGCAGCAACTACGCTGGTCATCCTGGTTATCAGAAGATGCTCTCGGCAATTAGAAAGATATATTATTGGCCAGGTATGCGCAGAGACATTGCGGAATATCTGAGTAAGTGTTTAGAGTGCCAGCAGGTTAAGGTGGAGCATCGGCACCCAGCAGGGCTACTACAGCCCATACCCATTCCTGAATGGAAATGGGAAGTGATCTCTTTGGACTTCATCATAGGATTACCTCGAACAAGGAAGCAGAATGATTCAATCATGGTAGTAGTGGATAGATTAAGTAAATCTGCCCATTTCATACCTGTGCAATCCACTTATAAGACTGTGCAGATTGCAGATATATTCATGAAGGAGATTTTTATACTACATGAAATACCCAAAACAGTGATATCAGATCGAGATGTTAAATTTACATCTGCATTCTGGAAGACCCTATTCTCGGGATTGGGAACACAGATAAACTTTAGCACAGCATATCACCCGCAAACAGATGGACAAACAGAACGGGTAAACCAAGTTTTGGAGGATATGTTGCGTATGTATGTCATGCGACAGCCAACTAAATGGGAGGAGTACCTGCACCTAGTGGAGTTTGCATATAACAATGGATATCAGGAATCCTAAAGATGAGTCCCTTTGAAGCGCTATATGGACGGCAGTGTCAGACACCGATAAACTGGAGCAGTCCGGAGACAAAATTAATGTTGGGGCCAGAAATGTTGGCTGAGCTAGAAGCTGAAGTAAAAAGAATAAGGCAAAATTTGAAAGCTGCGCAGGACCGACAGAAGGTCTTTGGAGACAGGAAGAGGTCTTATCGTGAATTCGGGGTAGGGGACCACGTGTATGTCAGGATTAAACCAAAGAGAAGTACCTTGAGGTGGACTTCTTGCGCCAAGTTAGCCCCTCGTTACTGCGGACCCTTCCAAATTCTGGAAAGGGTGGGGCCAGTAGCTTATAGACTGGCGCTGCCTAGTCATATTAAAGTGCATAATGTGTTCCATGTATCGTTGTTAAAATGATACATGCATGATGAGAAACATGTAATTCATTGGCAGAATGTTTAGGTAGGTGAAAGTAGAAAAATCCTAGCTGAAAAATTTGATTACCATATAAAAGTACTAACTGAGAACACTTGTTTTTCCAGGTAGAACCGGACGGAGAGTTTCTAGTCGAGTCGCTACGCATACTTGATCGAAGAGAGATAGAACTCCGCAAAAGAGTAGTTGTCCAGGTGAAAGTGCAATGGGAGCACTTTGGACTGGACGAGGCTACTTGGGAGGATGAAAGATTCATGCAGGAGGCTTATCCGAAACTTTTCACAGATATGAGCTGAAAACACCGAGGACGGTGTTACTCTCAGGGGGGGAAGATGTAACGGTCTCGTTAAAAATTAACTAGTAGGTACTAGTTAAAAGATAATTATTATTTTACTGATGGTAAAAGACTTGAGATATTGTTTTGGACTAAAACAAGGAATTAATTATGTTTATGAAATTTATTAAAATAGGGCTTGAAAATAAAAAGGAAATCTTTTAAACGCTGATTGTAAAAAAATTTCCAAGAATAGGAGGTGGTTGGGGGCAGTTGGGAGATACAGTTACTCACCCCTTGAGGATAAAAAGAGAATCCTGGAAAGGGGTGAGGGTTCTGAAAAATTTGGAGAAGAAAAAGGAGAGCATTTTTCTGGAGCTGGAAATGTCTAGTGGAAATTTGCTTCTGAACTCCATTGTATGAACAGATTTTTCTACTGGTGACTGGATTGGCCTTCCAGAGGTCACAGAAGAGGTATCTCCACTGTTAACCCGTGGCACCGTCCAGATTCTGGAGCTAGGGGGAAAGTGGAGGACGTAATAGCCTCCCTTGAAGGTTGGGAGGACATCAGCTAAAAAGAAAGGATTTCCTAAATCAGATAAGTATACTCTGTGAGTTTGTAATTCAGAAGTGTTTATAAGTTTTCTGTAAAGTTAAAGTAGATAGATTTATATGTAAAACCTCTGAGTGTGAATGTTAAACAGAAATATATATATATATATATATATATATATATATATATATATATATATAGGGATGAATATGCCTTAGAGTGTATAATCGCTATCTGGGTAAGTACCTTGAATGTCATTGCTTAACAGATGGTGGTTCCTCAGAGAGTTCAGCATAAAACAAAAGAATGATTTAAAAGTACTTCTAATGGGGATTAATGCACCTGTATTCTTTTACTACTAAGATGTCAGAAAAGAGTTATGGAGAACTCGGTGTTAATCTAAATCAAATATGAAGGATTTTTTATGCATAATCCTTCCTTTTATTTTCTTTTCTTTAGACTGAAGACTTTAAAAGAGACTAGCAACAATTTTCTTGCCGTACTGAAACTACCGGAATACCTGTTGCAGCTGAAAGTATGCATGTAACATTTTAAGGCTGACTTTGTAATTTTGAATGAAATAACCATAAAGAAGAGAACATAAGCACAACATCATAGGAATTCTGAGAAGGAATTAACAACATTCCTACTCATTTGGCAGAAATTGTTAATCTGGAGATTGCATGAAGAACTATAATCTCTAGTCTTCAAAATTTAACTTCGTGAGATAAAATAAGCACAAACTTTAGCTACTGTGGCTCTTAGGACAGGAAATGGAATGATAATCGAGTTTTCTTACGATTTAATAACAAAAGGTGAAAGCTCTTGCGCTAGGGTTAATTGCAGAGTTTGTCTGAAAACAAAACAAGAAACAAAGAAAGGAACTCTAGAGCTTAACAGAACTCAGCATATAATCCTTGCATGTAATTTTTCACAGTGACAAAAGAAAACAAACACAGAAGTCCTGTGTAATTTATACTTGCAGATGTTCATCGCCACAGAAATTTCATCATTAAAAGAAAAATGGAAAAACTTGCATAAATAGTCACGCATTAAACACATGCATCCACTGTAAAATATGAAATGTATTTACCCTTACATATTAACCTAGTCGAATATTAATTCCAGACTCATTTAGCAAATATGTTGAGAAGGTATCAAAATGATAACAGTATAGTACAAAATGTTACTGATAGTAAACATGGACAGAACCCCAGACGCCATTGGTATGTGTTGGGGCAATGATAGAAATATGATTAATTACTCTGTGGTAAACCCAGTAAAAAGTAGCTCCACGGCTCAAGCCGTGACGAGTCTTTAATGACCAAGGTTCGAGCCGAAAGAGAACCTGAGAACCCCGATGGAGCAAATGGTTGAGGGGAGCACCCTTGACGGGTTAAATACCTGTGCAATAGGGACAACCACCTTTAGTTGATAACTCCGCCAGAATCAACAGGTCCAAAACATTAAACGCGACCCGAGGGTAGAGAAGCTGCATACCTGTTACAAGCATAAGCGGTCAGGACTGTAAACCCCATAGAAAATATTCGAGAAGTTCTAATATTAAATAGATATTTGAGAAATTCTAATATTAAACAGTCACAGTGCCTATTTCCGAGAAGGAGGTTACTTGAAAAGAGATTGAATACTTTTCTTTACCTGAGACATCAGTGACGAGACAAACTTAGATTACCATTTTAAAAAAATATATATAAACAGAACAAGATCTACCACGAAAGAGGATTGGGGGCCTTACCATCGTTCTAGGAAATTATGGGTACTGGTCGGAGAACCTTCTGGCAGCTGGCTGAAACAGCGTCATGGTAGCCTATATGAGAAATCTCGATAGGAGCCGAAACATCAGAAAATGAATGACAAAACTAAACCAAAAAGAAAAAAACAAACCACCGCCAGCAGAAGGTAAATAAGAGCTAATAGTATCACGAAATAGAAAAAAACCACAGTCTGATACCTGATACCGTGTTCTTGTTAAATATTCTCCAGGGCAGAGTCTGCTAGGCCCGACCTTTGGGTTGAGACTGTAAGTCTAAGTGTTGAGAGCGCCGAGCGGTATTCCAGAGAGCTCCAAGTCTGGAACTACAGGAGGGTAACCAAGTGAATGACGGAGAAAACTGGGCATAGCTCAGTCTGGCGGGAGTATCAAGTCTGCCGTAGGTGTCGGGAGCTACCCACCGGACGGTAGAAATGAATGAATTCCACCAAGTGGCGCCTAACGTATCCCGAGAGATCTGAAATTAAAGCCATAATAAAACTTCGCATGCCGAATGCTTGCCACCTCATTCGGATTCATGCGTTAACCACGCGGAGGAGTCCCATTACGGGTGTCCATTAAAACCTTAGAGACTATCAGATTACGTCTAAGTGTTAATGTACAAGAGGACTGTGGTACAAGGCGGATTTTACGAGTTTTAACAGTAATGACAAACAAATATCAATGCATAGCATATGTAACTTAAGTTGATGCTTTTAATTTGGGTTCATGTCTAAGGTTTGATGGTGCAAGTATCTGCCGACGCATTAAAAGATTTATCTCCCTGCATTAATAGGATGTAGCTTATACTTTAATCTCTATTTAAAATAAAATATATATATATGTATATATATATATATATATATATATATATATATATATATATATATATACATACATATATGTATATATATACATATATATATGTATATATATATATATATATATACATACATATATATATATACATATATATATATATATACATATATATATATATATATATATATATATATATATATATATATATATATATATATATATATATATATATATATATATATATATATATATATATATATATATACATATATACATATATATATATATATATATAGTAGATATATAAATTTATTTGTATGTTAAATAGTTGTGACAAGATAACGAAATTTCATATTTAATATTTAAGAAATATAAATATAATAAAAAACATGATAATGATAATTATTTAAGATATAATATTTTAAGAAATATTAAATATAATAAAAAAACTTGATAATGATAATTATAAATAAACTATGCACTCTTGCTATGTACCAAGAGGATAATAAGAGGTGGTGTGGTTTCCTTTAAATAATAATGATAAGTCCGTTTGCATTAAGAGATAGCAATCTATGTCATCTTCTTTGAAAACTCAAATATGAAGTTTTCCCACTATTTTAAAAAATCACAAATAATGTATTTGATATAAAATAAAAATAAAAAATTTTGAAAAAAAAATCGGTTTTATTCATAAGTATTTTTTTTTGTCTTCTAATTTTACAAAAATGTACATTCCTTTCTATTTTGATATAAAGTTTGCAATTAACATGTTAAAAAATATTTTAATATTAATTATAAATAAAATATATAATTTGGTATCTATTAGATATGTATAGGAGGAGAAAAAATAAATTTATATGTGTGTGTGTGTGTGATTTAATCATTTGAAATACATGGGATTTACTAATTCTGAATATATGAGATTTAGTCATTTGGAATATTTATGATTCCTTCCCTATACATGGAGTTGAAATATGTCATTATGAGAAATATAGTAAATCTATTTCAAAACACTATATCATGTTATGAAAATATTGAAATTCAAGAAAAAATTTGCATCTCTAATAAATATATATACTTAATAAAAACAATTTAATACTATGTTACAAAACATGAAGAAAATGTATGAAATAATGATTTAATTTTTCTTTCTTTTTTTAAATATATTATGTTTACGGTTGAAGACATTATGTCAAAATTTCTAATAATGATTCAATTATTTAATATGAGATTCAAAATTATGACATTTTTACTAATAATATTTTTGCATAGTTTATATTTATTTTAATTATAACTATATTATTATGTTTCAAAAATTAATTTAGAATACATATATTTTTCTTTTTTTTTCTAATTTATGTCATACAATTTTAAGTAAGATTTAGATTTTGAAATTGATTTAGATTTGAAAATGAATTTTTGAGTGTATAAGTGAATTAAAACCTACAATATGTTATAAAACCTCTATCACATTTCAAGAAAAACTAAATTAAAATTTGCGAGGAAAAAGGTCCAAAACACAGTCCAATTATAATTTATTTTAGATGTATTAATTGATAATATATTCTCACATACATAGTTATTTGTTACCTCAAAATAAAATATGTCTTTGGCTAATTAAATTTATCACAATAAGTTTGAGCACATTGCTAACAAAAAATTCCAAATTTCTTTTTTTCTTTAAGAAGTCTTCTAGAAAATGAGTGTGGTTATATGTTTTCCATTAATATTGCATTAAAACAATAAAACCATTTACAATAAAAAATTTAAAATTAGTCAGATTTAAATTCTAAATCTCTTTTATTTATTTAGTATGAGAAAGATGTGTAAATCATGAAATTTAGACACGGTATTTAAAATAATATTGGTATTATAATCATTAATAAATAAAGAATTTCAATGTTCATAATAATTAACATAAATTCATGTCAATTTGTGAGATATAAAATTATAAAACCATTCGCTATTGTAATTATCTACATTTAATGTCATTTACTTTAGAAAAATCTAGTAAAACTTTAAACATTAAAAAAAAGTTATCTTATTATTTTTGTTAAAAAAGGATTTTGTGGTTAGACATGGTATTTAAAATAATATAGGTATTATAATAATAAATAAATAAACTATTTCAATGTTCATAATAACTAACATAAATTCATGTCAATTTGTGCGATATCAAATTGTAAAACCATTGGATATTGTAATTCTTTAAATTTAATGTCATTTACTTTAGAAAAACCTAGCAAAATTGTAAACATTAAAAAAAAGGTTATATTATTGTTTTGGTTAAAAAAGGATTTTATGGTTATCAAAACCAGTTTTTCAGCTTCATGAAAGTTAATGGTAGTTATTTCTCTTATGGGTAAAAGAAGGGGCTAGGAACTGGAAAGAAGCAGAACCACCTTGAATGAAAAAAGAGAAAATTACTGCCAATTCTCAGGTTAAGGCATGACACTTCCTGAAGGAGGGTTTCTTGAACTAGACTCTAGCTAGTGGAAACCTGAATATTACATGAAAATTGTTTCTGTCAACTAAATGTAGGGGAAGTCAGAATATCGAGGGACAATGGACATAAATTTCACTCTCATTAGAAGATAATTCTCAGAGTTGGATTTACTTCAATCTTTGAAAAATAATTCAGATAAGTAGAAGTCGTAGTATTTAGCCTATCTATTTTCTATAAATTTATGAATGTTGTAGTAAGAAAGAGTAAGTGTGTATATTTTGTATAAACTAGTATTGGGTTTTCTTTGTTGAATATTTGTTTGCCTAATTTTGAAGATTACGAAAGTTAAATGTTAGACAAAATTAATTTGGTACCCTCTCTAAATAACTAATAACAAATCTCTGGGTAGGTTTAACCAAATATTTCGATGAAAATAATTCATTTATAAACGAATTTCAATAAAAGAGTCAAATTGGGGTGGAGAAACTGAGTCACAAAGAATTAGGAGTAGTAAGGATATGAGTCTAGTGAAGGCTTAATTATATGAGTTACTGAAACAATATTGTATTTATTATTTTTAAACAAAGAAAATAACCAAAACCTCACTAAGAATTACCATTGCATACTTCAATTTTTTAGTGGGGTTAGATTAGGATGACACAAAAAAATCCACTAACTGGAGTGGTCATGAAGTGCATGCCTTTGCTGAAATGAAATTGACATATTTTGACTTGAGAAGAAACTAGAGGAACCTACTTTTGTCTCATCAGAGAACTCTTGTAATAATATTTTTATGTGGAAAACCATCTTGGAAAAACTTAAATATATTTCCATTTTACTAAACAACAATAGAAACTAATGAAAAATAATAATAGAATAAACCCTGAGAATAAATATTTGAAAATTCACTATAAAAAATATTTTTTATTTACCATAAAAATCTAATTGAATTTTAATAGGATAAGTTTGTGATAACACTTCCATGAAAACTGCAAAACATAATTACGACATAGTAATAAATGACAAGAGAAAACTAGGTGCATTATGTAAGTAATGGGAGGAAGAGAACCCAATGGGAAACTTTAAATGAGCACAACCTATTTTCATTCAATATGTAACATTACAATCACCAAATACTTCAATTGAAGATAACCACTATGCAAAAAAAAATATTTCAGGTTACAGAAAATATAATTATTCCCTTCTGACAACTGGGGAAAATCTTTTGTGTGTCAAGTATCTAGATATACAGTGATTCATCATCTCTAGGAAAGGGGAAAAGGTTGTCGAGAAAAACCTTTATGGTTCAAACCCTAATATTTTTATGTGAGAACAATACATTAAACTGATGGATGACCTGACACTCTCAACCAGACCTCAAAAGAATAAAAATGCAATTGTACCATGATTAGATAACGCATCAAAGTTACTATATCATTTAGAGCACATTGAAGTTAGCACGAAACCTACCTACCTCCAAAAAACAAGAACAACTAACACAACATTATTGAGCAAGAAAACTTAAAAGGAATGGTAAGTACATTTGTAAAAAGGGGGCATAAAACATAACAGGAAAGTATATAAAGAACTTTGGTGTCTTCCATACCCGAACTACATTGGTTCAAAGGCTCTTTGTTGTATATTAATTAAACAAGTTTAGAATCAAAATATTGAATGTGGCATCCTCTTAATTAGTTGTGGCATATAAAATCGATGATATAAGTATGGTTAGAGATCCAGCTCACTCTTTAATTTACTACATTCTTGCAAATTACATAAAAACTTGAAAATAAATTTATTCTTGATAAAATATGAAAATTTGGGCCTGCTTACTCACTCTAAAAAGACTACAAAAGGATACTCAAATTCCTGCAAACCCATCTCACAAAAATGTAAAAGAATATCAATTTGATGTGTAATTTTGTTGGAGTGGGGTCCCTTACAACTGCAATGCTGGGTTAAATAATAGTATTTTTTGTAGTTTTGGGTCGTGTGCACTAAGCAATGAAGATTCAAGGGGTTTTGGGGTGGTTCAAAGTCCCTTCATATGTTGTAATGGATTGAAGGGTAAACCTAGGGGTCTCAAACCATGGTTTGAGGACCATAGTATGAGCGCAAGCTCAAGTATAAGTAAAAATCTAGATCACGTAGGATAAGTCAGTTTTATTAATGTTAATGCTTGATGATAGAACTCTAAAGTAAATCTATAAGAATTTCATGTACAAAAGGCTCTTATTGGTTATGTGCTGGGACACCTTAGCCAGGTTATGTGCAGACCTGACTAGATTTGTGCGCGAGTAGATCTGAAGAATAGTAAAGGTTTCTATGAACTGTGAAAGGATTATGTGAATAACTGATGAATAAAGATCTATTTTGATAACTTTGTGTACTAAATGCATCTTTTATTCACTCTGTATTCTATCTTACGTATCATTTTTGTTTCTTGCATGTGATTTATATTATCTATGATCAGTTCAGGTGCATACCCATTTTAATGTTGATGAATTATAATTGCATAGATCTATTGCCGTAAAAGTTGAATATTACATTTTTAGAATGGTTAAAGGGATTTTGGATCTACTATCTGTGCACATGCATAGGGTTAACCTATGTTATTTCACCTAGGGTTTTTGGTTAGGGTTTCTGGTACGCAAGACATATTGTGTAATAATATAGATTTGAATACACCCACTTCATTTATTTCTCTCTCACGGTGCGAAAACCTGGCTCCAGAACCCCCCCATACAGCTTTGGGTGAGACTTTTGCCTGTGCAAGTAGGTCATTTCTGAAAGGGCTAGTAGTAAGAGTGCTTTTTTGGTTACATGCTAACTTTGAACCTAGTTCAGGACCACTCAAGCTGATGGTTTTCATAAAGAGGTTGAAAATATTCATATGAAAGTTGCTATGGATTACTTTCTAAGAAAGAAAATATCTCTCGTTGTTTTTCAGAATGAACATCTTTACAATCATCATTTTAAAAATCCTATAATTTAGTGGCTGTGCATCTGATCTGACAAAACTTTCCATATACAAAGCCACGAGATCATGGAAAACATGAAAATATTCCTACTTATCTATAATGTTATTAGTGTATTCCAGTAAACCTATGTGATTCTGCATGAGTCGAAGTTCCTATTTTTCTTTTATGATTTTAAATTTCTCCATTAGCAACTTGAATGAAGAAAAACATAAAGGAAAAGAATTACCCTAAACTAATTGATCATTGTCTTTATATCCAATGTTATTAATGTGATATTTAATATGAGAGATTTCATTAGAATTCTTAAAATGAGATTTTTTTGATAAAGGAGATACAATTTGTTTTTCATGAAGATAATCATCATAATAATCATCATATTCATCATATATACAGAAATTTAAAATTAAGGCGACAAGTTTCCTTTCAACAGGCTGAACTTTAATCTCTGTAAAATCATTAACATTGACACTTTAAATAATATGTATGATATTATCAATCCTCTCTTCATAATGAAATGTATCAGGATTAGAACAAGTCTCTTTTGAACATGCTCATTCTCTTGCTCATATACATCTATAACTCCATCCAGGATATGTTTTGGGAGTTTATCACATGCTTGAAGATTCTCATTTATTTGCTAAGCATCACTAGACATTTGTTTTAAATTCATAGAATTTTTGTTTGTGAAAAGGTAAGAAAAATTTGAATGTAAGGTTGTTAGTATGTATTAGATATGTATAAAAAGGAGAAAAATTAATTTAATTATATATATATATATATATTCTAAATAATATTTTATGGATAGTAGTATAATAGATGTTCCTAACAAAATTTACCAAATTTATTTTTTCTTTGATAAATTCTCTATAAATTAGTATACTTATATGTTGTCTATTAATATTACATTAACAAATAATAAATGTATTTACATTACAAAAATTAAAAAAATAATAATCATAAAAAAATTAAATTGCATTTTATTTCTTTAGTACAAGGAAGATGCTTAATTGGATGAAATTGATATATGATATCTATAATTATATTAATGTTGTAATTATAAAAAAATAAATTATTTCAATATCCATAATAATTAAAATAATTTTATTTCAATTTGTGAGATATAAACTAATTTAAAAAAAAAATGTTATCGTTTTTTTTTTTAATATTAGGAAGATGTGTAATTTTTTTTATTTAAAAACATTCCAATACAAACCTTGGATGAGATATTAGAATATTCATATCAACTAATATATTCCAATATAAACTCTATACATATTTATATAGAGATAGAAATAAAAATAATTTAATTTGATAATATTTAAAATATTTTTATATCAACTTCACACACCTTAAAAAAACTAATTCAATTTAAAATATGTTTTCCTATGGTAGTAATTATTTTAGACTATATGATATAAAGATTACGTGAAAACTCTTTAATCCTTAATACAATGTTTATACATGGAATATAAAAAATATTAATGAAAAAAAATAAATTCAATGTCAACTATAAATAAATAAAATGAAGGATATTTTTTATTTAATAAATATTTTTTATTTAAAAATATTGACAAAAAAATAACTTATGATTAAAAAAATTTAAGGCGTTGTATCTCAAAAAAAATAATACCTATACTTATTTCCTTATGTAACAGTAAGTTGACATATGGAATATATGGGTGCAGGGTAGTAGGATAAATCAATACCATTCGTCTTTAGTAATTTCTCTAAAATCGAGCTGGAATTTATGGAAATCACAAGATTGATGGATAACTCTGCACAATTGAAGTTCCGTGCACAATCCAAGTTCACTAGGGTTTTTATGGGTGTTAAATCCACATATACATTAAAAAAACTAGTTTAAATAATAATATACAAGATTTTACCTTGAATATGTCCATTGACACTGAAAATTCCAAAAATTCTCACTAAAGAAAACTCTTAAATCAATATCAAAATGAAAGAGATATCCAACTCTTAAAACATTTTAACAGTACGTCAATCAAAATGAAAGAGACATCCAATTATTTTCTTATTTAGTTTTGTATTGACACACTACATGTTTATGTGTATAATTCTCATAAATCTACATTAACCAAGTACCATATCAAAGATAATAAAGTGGAGTTACAAACTTTATTTTTAAAAATTTACAATGTAAATGTAAATAAGGTTCTTATTTTAAGAAATTTTAGTTTTCTCGAATATTTCTATACCCAAAGAAAAAAAAAATTACATTCATAAAAAAAGTTATTACCATAAAATTTTAGTATATATATATATTAAAATTTTAATTTTAATTTACAGGTAATAATTTTCAATCTACACTACAACTCGAGGCAACGCGCGCTTCAACAGCTGGCCTCTCGGGCACCTACGCACTCACCAACCCACCTACACACCCCTCGGAAGCAATCTCTATTCGCAAGATCCATCTTCGCCAGATCCTTTCTAAACAAGCCACCTAGTCCCACCTGCCTGGGAACCTAGATCAGAGTAATTCATGTGTTTCTCATTTCATCTAAATCATAAATTTCAATTAAAAATTTCATGTTGCTCCTTCTTGGAGCTATAGTTGGATGTCCTCATAAATAGTCAAAATATTTAGTGATTATAGAACGAATAAAGATATTTTGCAATATTTTGTTACAAAAATTTGTAAGATCAATTTTATTTCTTATTTTATTTGAATTATATAGCTTCTTCTCATGGTTTCATTTTAATAAAGAAAGAGTGTAAGTTCACAACATCTAAGTGTCATTATTAAATTATACCAAAATACATACAATATATTGATATCTTCTTAAATTTATGATAAAAAAATTGTGATGTTCCATGCATTGGTGAATTTTTAGGAAATTTTCCAAGTAATTTGCAATCATATTATTTAGATATCCATGATAGTACTTATTAGAGTTGTTTTCTGGTGCGACTTTTTCAAAAGTTTTCAGTTTTATTTTCTAATCTAAATTTTGAATTTTACACGGATATCATTTAGATGTCTATAAGTGTGAATTTTTGAAAAGTTTTTCTGTTTGTTTTCAGATTGAATTTTTCTAGAATCTGGCAGAGATTCATTGAAACCACAAGTTTAATGTGTGAAATGTGCACAATGGAAGTTCCCAAGGGGTTTTCCAAGGTGTTGAATTCATATATGCAATCAAAAAACCAATTTAAAATAAATAAATAAATAAATAAATAATCCACAATTGTTTCTATCAGAATCGTGCTAAAAATCCAAGGGAAACTCCAAAAAGTAACACTTAAAGACAACTTCTTACTTGTAAGGCATTCATGCCGATTGAATAAAGCATTATATAGTCTATATAGTTGGCCATTATAGCATTATATAGTCTATATAGTTGGCCATTATATTTCTCATTTATTGATTGTTGGTAATGCTTTTCTTCAATATGATATGTTATTACACTCTCCAGATAGAATGGAATTTACTTCTCAGTTGAATAATATATTTTTTTAGTATTTCAAAAATAATATTATTTTTTAATAATTATATTTGAAATAATTTTTAGTTTAATCTATTTCAAATTTAACTATAACTAGAAATATATATAATTTAAAGTTTTAGAGTTATATAATATGGATTTATTTTTCTTTTTAAATCTAAATTTATGAAACAATACAATCATATTTTAAGATCATATATATATATATGTATAGGTATTTTGAATGTTTTCCATTTAAGTCTACAATTTTTAATATAAATATTTGTTTCCATAAACAATGAACCAATGACCATGTCATCATATTTTTTTACTTTATTTATTAACATGTTTGTTTTTCTAATAAAAAAACTATTATTTTATTTAGATGCTATTATAATTTTATACTTTTAAATATATATTAAAAAAAAAAACTATTTGTAATTTTATATTTTATATATATTTTTAATAAGATTAATAATTTTATAATATTAATATTTGTTTTCTTTTTAATTACATAAATACATACTTGTATGGTTAAATTTTCAAATGAGTTCAAGACTCCTTCAAGATGTGATGTAAGGGCTAAAGAGTGTTCCATATTACAGGAATTTCTTGATGATCATGTTCAAGACACCAGAAGCATCTCCATTACAGGAAATAATGACCAAAATGTGCCCTACCTGGCCCTCACAAGAGGAAACTAGGTCATGTGGCATTAGCTAGCTAAGTCTTGTCTCTCCAAAGTGATATAGAAGCCATCCTTTGTCACCTCGAGGATGACCATCATTATCTAGATTGTGGATCAAGTGATTCTCATCAAATATTGGCAATGGAATACTAGGGTAGTCACATATTCACTCATCACACCATCATCTCCAATGCTAACAATCATGGGATTAATTTTCTAACATTTAGGAATTACTCTAGTTGTAAATCATTATATAAATCCCTCTATTAGCCAAATTATGTATCATAGGTATCGAAAATTTCATCATCAAAGAAAATCTACCTCTCTATACTTTGCATATTAGAACTTCTTGTCCACTAGTAAGGAAGTAAGGAAATCACCTATAACATCCTCTGCTACTGTGATGTCAAACATCTCACAAAATCTCCTTATAATAAAGTTTATGTAAATTTATCATTAGGTAAATAAAATCATAGAGGCATTGCAGAGGACCATAATTAAAGTTGCCGTAACAACCAAAACTTATCACATATCTCACTACAACAAGTCCCATATAGACCTTCCCTCTCTTATATTTAATGTCAAATTATGAAATGTCATTTTTTTTACAAAATAAAAACAAAAATAATTTTATGAATTAAAATTTACTTAGTTTTTCTTATACACAAAAAATCGTACACAAAAATAGTAATAAAACAAAATCACATAAAATTAAATTTATCATTTTTATGTTATATAAAATACCTTTTGTAACTTGAATATATACAAATAATAATAATAATAATAATAATTAAATTTAAGATATAATATTTAAATAAATATTTAATATAATAGAAAATTTGTTGATCATTTTTATAAAGAATGTGTGCACTCTTATCAACTACCAAAAAAAGAGGTTGTAGTTTTCCTTGAATAATAAATATGAGTCCACCTGCATTAAGAGATAACAATATATGACAATTGGTTTGATAACACAAGTATGATTTTTTCCCACTATTTTAAAAAGTTATATATATAATATTTTAATATTTATTTTTAATAATGTAATTTAAAATAAACCAAAATAATGAAAGAAAAATAATTGGGTTTCATTCATAACTTTTCTTTTGTCATCTAATCTCAAAAAAATACAATCCTTTCTATATTTTAATACAAATTTGGAAATTAACATACTAATTTTTTTTTAAATATTAATCATAAATAAAACATATAATTTAGTATGTATTAAATATGTATAAAAAAGAGAAAAAGTATATATATATATATATATATATATATATATATATATTAATTATATGTTATGGATAGTAGCATAATAGATGTTCCTAACAAAATTTACCAATTTTTTTCTTTTTTTATAAATTCTCTACAAATAAATATACTTATATGTTGTATATTAATATTACATTAACAAATAATAAATATATTTACATTACAAAAATAAATAAATAAATAATAATCATAAAAAAAATTAAATAGCATTTTATTTCTTTAGTACAAGGAAGGTGTTTAATTGGATGAAATTGATACATGATATTTAAAATGATATTAATGTTGTAATCACAAACAAATAGATTATTTCAATATCCATAACAATTAAAATAATTTTATTTCAATTAGTGAGATATAAACTAATTGAAAAGAAATTTTTATTTATTTTCTTTTGAATATGAGGAAGATGTGTAATTCTTTTATTTGAAAACATTCCAATAAAAATCTTCGATGAGATATTAGAATTTTCATATCAAATAATATATTCCAATATAAACTCTTTACATATTTATATAGAAGTAAAAATAAAAATAATTTAATTTGATAATATTTAAAATAATTTTATATCAACTTGACATATCTAAAGAAAAACTAATTGAATTTAAAATATGTTTTCCTATGCTAATAATTATTCTAGACTCTATTATATAAGGATTACGTGAAAATTCTTTAATCCTTAATACAATGTTTATACATGGAATATAAAAAATATTAATGACAAAAAGAAATTCAATGTTGTTCTTTCTAATTTATGGAATAATGGAATGTGTAACTCCATTATTTAATATGAAGTAGTATTGAAAATATATTAACAAAAAGGTGAATATTAGATATTGATAGTGTAATTATTATATAAAAAGATTGACAAAAAAATAACTTATGATTAAGGGTGTATCTCAAAAAAAAGGATACCTATACATATTTCCTTATTTAACACTAAGTTAACATATTTAATATATGGGTGTGGGGTAGTAGTATCAATCAATATGAGTTGTGTTTAGTAATTTCTCTAAAATCGAGCTGGAATTTATGGAAATCACAAGATTGATATTGAAATCACAAGATTGATGGATAAACCTACACAATCGAATTATGTGGAAGTTCACTAGGGTTTTTCAGGGTGTTAAATCCATATGTACAGTAAAAAAAACTAGTTTAAATAACAAAATACAAGATTTTTCCACTAGGGTTTTTCAGGGTCTTAAATCCAGATATAGAGTTAAAAAAACTAGTTTAAATAACAAAATACAATATTTTACCTTGAATATTTCCGTCGACACAAAAAAGTCCAAAAAGTGTCACTAAAGACAACTCCAAAATCAATATCTTAATGTAAACTAAGTATATATTATACAAATAACTGAAAATAAAAATTATGATTAAAACATTTTAACGATATGTCAACCAAAATGAAATAGATGACCAAATATTTCCTTATTAAGCTATAAAGCGTCCTTATTTGAAAACAACTTTGCTAAATGAGTACGTGTACCATTATGCACCTTTGATTTGAATGTTAGATGATTCAAACCATCTCAACCCTAAGATTAAATTATGTTATTTTAATCAGTGATACAGCCTAACGAATATAAGATGTCCGTGAGGGAACTCAGTGAGGTTTCATTCTCTCATACCTCGACTTCATTTTCTTCTCTGATGGCTGCCGGCTCATTTTCTTCTTCTCGTAATAATGAATAATACAGGCCTGACCCAATTTTGTTCAAAATTTGAAACAATGAAGGCTCTGGGAGCATAACAATATAAATAATCTCTGCAATTGACTGAATCGGACCGCCATGGACAAGTATGAGAAGCTTGAGAAGGTCGGGGAGGGCACCTATGGGAAGGTGTACAAGGCCAGGGACAAGATCACTGGACAGCTTGTTGCTCTCAAGAAGACTCACCTTGAGATGGACGAGGAAGGCGTCCCACCCAGTTCTCTTAGGGAAATCTCCCTCCTGCAGATGCTGTCTCAGAGCATATATGTTTTTCGGTAGGTATTTTTTTGGTGGGGAAGCAAGTTTGAATCAGAGTTTTAATCTTTGGGGTTTGAGTTATTTTCATTATATTCAACATGGCATTTAGATCTCTGTTTTTGAATGTATAGCCCATGATATGTTGGGTCATCATTATTACTCATATTATTTTTTTCCGCTCCTGAAATGCTGAGAGGAGCAACAATTTTTCTTTGGTTTATGTGCCATGAATGCTTTCAAGTAGATGTTTGATTGTTAGGTCACAATGGTGAAAACCTGATCCATATCTTATCTGTTCTGTGATATTTTCTGGCTGGTATTTGGTTGAATTTCCAGCTGTGCTTTTAAGTGGGTATATGAGACTTTGTTGGATCATATTCGAAAATTTGAAATAAGGAAATGGCGCTTTTCACTTTTTCTGCTATCCCTGTCCTTGTCTTGAATATCTACATTAATATTTTATTTTATTTTGAAAAATTCCTAACAGGAGAGGTGGGGTTAAGTGCCTAGACTAAGGTCTAGATGTTCTGTAAAATTATGCCAAACTTACTTCAGGCCCGATCCTTTTGAAACTCATGCCATATGGGTAAAGGCAGACTCTGGTGGAGGGGCTTAACACTGTTGACCTCATCAGTGAACCACAACCCCTAAAAGCTAATGTGTATTTGTATGATTTCCAGTTGTATAGCAGAAGTATTTCAAATGTGTATTTGTATGATTTCCAGTTGTATAGCAGAATCTGAAAGGGGAATACAGTCCGTGCCTACTAGGTTTTCTTACAACAAGTAGCTGGTGTTTGATCTTTGCTTTCGAATTCCATTGACGCGAAAACTACCATCAGTATAATAACAAGATTTCATCTAAACGCTAATATGCCCTTCCTAAGCTCTAAGTGATTTCAGGGTTAAGCTCCAAAATAATTCTAGGATTTTTGTTCAGTAAGGGGTAGGCTGGAATTTTCAGGTTGCTTTGTGTGGAGCATGTGACGAAGAAGGGAAAACCACTGTTTTACCTAGTCTTCGAGTACCTTGATATAGATCTGAAGAAATTCATCGACTCTCGACGCAGTGTCAATGCTAGTCCTCTACTGCCAAATGTTATTCAGGTATTTCTTTCACTGAAATTTTTTGCGCTTTCATCAAGTATTTCTTTCACTAAATCTTTATGTGCTTCCATTCTGCATATTCCATTGCATTGGCCATCTTTTCCAAAGGGGCAAGACTCTGATTTCTGCATATGGGTTTTGGAGTACAGATTTTCTGTATCAACTATTGAAAGGTGTAGCTCATTGTCATAGCCATGGAGTGTTGCACATGTAATGATTGATTGGACATTTATATTAGTTTTACCTATACTCCGTCTTCTGTGGTAGCTCAAATCAACCCTATGAGGTTGTGTGAATCCAAATTAAGAAACCAGATAAACAGAAATAGTACATGGTTGTTTCAGTAATAATATTCCATGGAATTTGATTATCTTCAAGGATTTAAAGCCACAGAATCTATTGGTGGACAAAAGAAAAGGTTTACTTAAAGTTGGAGATCTCGGACTTGGGAGGGCTTTTACCGTGCCTTTAAAGTGCTACACCCTTTGAATCAAAGTTTTAATCTTTGGGGTTTGAGTTATTTTCATTATATTCAACATGGCATTTAGATCTATGTTTTTGAATGTATAGCCCATGATATGTTGGGTCATCATTATTACTCATATTATTTTTTTCCGCTCCTAAAATGCTGAGAGGAGCAGCAATTTTTCTCTGGTTTCTGTGCCATGAATGCTTTCAAATAGATGTTTGATTGTTAGGTCACAATGGCGAAAACCTGATCCATATCTTATCTGTTCTGTGATATTTTCTGGTTGGTATTTGGTTGAATTTCCAGGTGTGCTTTTAAGTGGGTATATGAGACTTTGTTGGATCATATTCGAAAATTTGAAATAAGGAAATGGCGCTTTTCACTTTATCTGCTAACCCTGTCCTTGTCTTGAATATCTACATTAATATTTTATTTTATTTTGAAAAATGCCTAGCAGCAGAGGTGGGGTTAAGTGCCTAGACTAAGGTCTAGATGTTCTGTAAAATTATGCCAAACTTACTTCAGGCCTGATCCTTTTGAAACTCATGCCATATGGGTAAAGGCAGACTCTGGTGGAGTGGCTTAACACTGTTGACCTCATCAGTGAACCAGAGCCCCTAAAAGCTAATGTGTATTTGTATGATTTCCAGTTGTATAGCAGAAGTATTTCAAATGTGTATTTGTATGATTTCTAGTTGTATAGCAGAATCTGAAAGGGGAATACAGTCTGTGCCTGCTAGGTTTTCTTACAACAAGTAGTTGGTGTTTTATCTTTGCTTTCGAATGCCATCGACGCGAAAACTACCATCAGTATAATAACAAGATTTCATCTAAACGCTAATATGCCCTTCCTAAGCTCTAAGTGATTTCAGGGTTAAGCTCCAAAATAATTCTAGGATTTTTGTTCAGTAAGGGGTAGGCTGGAATTTTTAGGTTGCTTTGTGTGGAGCATGTGACGAAGAAGGGAAAACCACTGCTTTACCTAGTCTTCGAGTACCTTGATACAGATCTGAAGAAATTCATCGACTCTCGACGCAGTGTCAATGCTGGTCCTCTGCTGCCAAATGTTATTCAGGTATTTCTTTCACTGAAATTTTTTGCGCTTTCATCAAGTATTTCTTTCACTAAATCTTTATGTGCTTCCATTCTGCATATTCCATTGCATCGGCCATTTTTTCCAAAGGGGCAGGACTCTGATTTCTGCATACGGGTTTTGGAGTACAGCGTTTCATGTATCAACTATTGAAAGGTGTAGCTCATTGTCACAGCCATGGAGTGTTGCACAGGTAATGATTGATTGGACATTTATATTAGTTTTACCTATACTCCGTCTTCTGTGGTAGCTCAACTCAACCCTATGAGGTTGTGTGAATCCAAATTAAGAAACCAGATAAACAGAAATAGTACATGGTTGTTTCAGTAATAATCTTCCATGGAATTTGATTATCTTCAGGGATTTAAAGCCACAGAATCTATTGGTGGACAAAAGCAAAGGTTTACTTAAAGTTGGAGATCTCAGACTTGGGAGGGCTTTTACCGTGCCTTTAAAGTGCTACACCCATGAGGTTCTTTCTGAAATTCTTTATTTTATAAAGATGGCCTCATTTTTCTGAAATTATTTGTCATTGTATAAAGATGGCCTCACTTTTCTGAATTTTTTTGTCATTGTATAAAGATGGCCTCATCTTTCTGAAATTCCTTGTCATTGTATACAGATGACCTCATTTGTTCTCTTAAATTCTTGGTCACTGATTAAGATTCTGATTTAGTTTCTGTATATTTGTAGGTTGTCACCCTATGGTATAGAGCTCCAGAGGTATTGCTGGGATCAACCCACTATTCCACACCTGTGGACATTTGGTCTGTTGGATGTATTTTTGGTGAGTGTGGTATATAATATTCAGAAATACTTCACTCTTATAATTATTTCCAGTTTTTCCCCTAAGTGGGAGTATTCATATCTAATATTTTTTCCTGGTACTTGTAGCTGAAATGGTGAGAAGACAACCACTTTTCCCTGGGGATTGTGAAATACAACAGCTGCTTCATATCTTCACGTATGGCTATAAATTTTTTTGGAAAACTTGTTTTAGTGCTAACTAATTTAATTACACAATTAGAAAATGAACTGAGTTGATTTGCATTTGTGGTTGAAAGGTTTCTTGGAACACCAACTGAAGAAATATGGCCTGGAGTAAAACGTCTAAGGGACTGGCATGAGTATCCTCAGTGGAAACCTGAGAACTTTGCTCGTGCAGTTCCAAATCTATCACCTACTGGTCTTGATCTTCTCAGTGTATGTTCTTTCTTACCTGTCAAACCAATGAGATTCATCATATTATTAAACTCTTAGTTCCCTTAAAAGGATTAATTTAATGACAAACTTAGTCATGGCTTGCAGAAAGTGCTGCAGTGCGATCCTGCAAAGAGAATTTCAGCAAAGGCAGCCATGAATCACCTTTACTTTGATGATCTGGACAAGTCTCAATTCTGAGTATTCAACATTTCATTATTTATGGGTGTCCAAGGATGGCAGACTTTAGGTGGTCATATTTAAGGAACTGTTTCTGCCAATTTGGAGGTTTAAGCAGGCATAGTGAAATATTTTTTTATTGTTGTAGATGGAAGTCTAATCTGTTATTTGCAAAAGCAAACAGATCTTCCAGTTTTTGCAGTTGATTCTACTCAGCCTTTCATTCATTTGTTCATTCAGTGGTACTTGCAGAGGCCATGTCTATTTGTACAAGCAAATTATCTTATTGGTTGTTTAAAACAGTTCTATTTAACTCGAGGAAAATTCTGATTTATTTTGAAAAGTCTGATTTATTCCCCTTCTGTTCTTGTTAAAAAAAATAATTCACCATAAAAAATTGTTTACCAAAAATGTTTAATTAGAATAGATTTGCAAACGGTTACTGCTTTACCAAATATTCAAATTAGATACACAGTTACTGCTTTGAAAATTTGACGTGCCATAAATAATTGTGAATCAATGGCATGTGATCAAAAATAAATTTATATTTGCCAATGAGAAACTGGTCGACATTTTAATATATGACTATGCACTAATATTCTAAACTAATGTAACATTTGGCAAAAAAGCAGGTCCAGTGAATAACAAACCTACTGTATTTTTGGTGATGTCCAAAGTGCTCTAAGATGACCAACCAATTATATATAGACAACCATCGTCGAAAGAGAAACAAGTGAATAGCTCTGAATAAGGTTATCAATAACTGACAAGAAAGGCCAAGATTTCATAACTACAGCTTATCCAGTAAAGGCAAATTGTCGGTAAGGGGTGTGGGCTAGAAATAAACAATGTGTGCACAAAATCATAGATATAACAACAAAGAAATCTACTTGTCGGTATAAATATTTCATGGGAAGCCTCACCCCTTTATAAGAAGCATGTTCCCAACTTCAATGTTTATAAGGCATGAGTTTGCACGGACCAATTCTTGTCAGTTAAAAAGAGATTGGTTGTGGTTTCCTGAGAAAATTTCGTGCTGTTTACATGTTAATAAAAAAATTTACCAACAAACTTGACCTACCTTTGATTGCAAAATTACTGTGAATTTTTAAGGCAACTGTATACTGTAGTTCATGTCCAAAAGAGAGTTTGTGATCAAGTTTCCAGGAAATTAAAACCTTGTACATCAAATTGGCATCTGGTCTAAGGCATGACTTTAAAATTAAATTATCATTATAATTATATTAACTTGGATCATAAATTGTACATGACGCTTTAAGCTTTCATCAATTAGAAATGGAGTTAAGCATTTTTGCGAAGGCTGGAATTTATGAGTGAATTATACAGAAAGCATTTACATGATTTTCTTTGAAAAGATAGTAAAACAAAAAACACTATTTGTTTTCTAACCCTTGAATATGAAGTGATCCTCTACCTCAAACTCCTATAAATGGCACAAATTATAGATCCTCTTAGAGTGTGGAATGTGATAGTTAGAAACGTTATATTTTTTCCTCTATACTACTCTTTCTTATGTTAGCTTTACAAACGTTTCCTTTGCAACATATGGTGCAATTGCTAGTATAGATGTTAGTCACTATGTATTAAAGGTTGTATGGATTTTATATGTCGGTTTATTGGATTTGGATTGTTTTAAATACTAATATGTACATGTAATTTTTTCGGACTATTTAATAAAGTTGATGACGAAGTTTATCAACCTTTTGACATACATATCAAATGGAAAGTGACCACTAATCACTTTACAACTTAGTGTTTTAGATAATATAGATAGATGTTTGAGTTTTTAATATATTTATAAGTATTAATTAATTGTAAATGTGATTTTTGTAAGAAATTTTGACTCGTGATTTTACTTTAAGAATTTTCTTAAACCATATATATTTATGTATTTTTGATATTATTTTTTTAAAAATTAAGTGGTGAGATTATTACGTCGTAAAGAGTTACTATTTGAAAACAAATTTCCGTATGTATCGTGTCATAATTTGAAACCATTAGATTATATGTAGACGATTAAAACATATTCAACCGTTAGATGAAAAGAAAAAGGTAGTTGCAAATATTTAGTTTACAATTAACTTATTGAAGACTTTCTAAGGCTTCTTCTTATCCATAGGTAGGCCATTCGGACCCGGCTTTGCAAGATGGATCACAACAATTGGAGTTAGCTTCGCCTAGTTTTCTTTTTGGGTTTTCGTACACCCATTTCCCAGAGGAAAAAAAATGTTCTAGAGTGATAGCGAAGTTTTCTTGGATATCAGCTTTACTTATGGAAATTTAGAAACCATTGCAAATCTCGCTTTCAAGCTTCCCAACAAGGTAGATCATTGAAACCACCGCAAAATATTTTTGCATATTTTTTCGGAGAACTTCTTCGTGGGAACTTTGCCGCATAGCATCCACGAACTCCCTCGGTTGTAGCTATCCGAATTTGGCATCTAACAATTTCTCTCGGAGAGATTCGTCTAGGGTTCTACATGTTACCCAACCTAGAGACATTGTGGTTCAAAAAATAATGTTTTGAGTGGATCGACTCTCTGTTTTCTCAAAGCAATTTGACAAAGCCGGAGAGTTTGGATATCGCCGTCAAAACATTCCCACGGCTTTGATGACACTGTCCCAAGATGACAGAACTCTATCCGTGGCCCAAACCACTGTCCTGGGACAAATTCCTCACAATATTGACCAAATGAAGAGCATGCGGTCTCTTGACTTTTCAACTAATCGATTGAGTGGAACCATTCCTAAAAAAATTTGAAATGTGACCCATCCGGACCCTTGTCCTTGTGGGAGAACAACTTCACGGGGCCTATTGTTACACCATTTTTTTTGGTCATCTAACTTATTATCATTAGATGGACCCAAGTACACCATGTAAGACCAGTTTTACTCTAAGTAAAATCGCTTTCACTATGTTAAAACAGAAACCCCAAAAGGAAATATTAAACAAACCCATATTTGTTTGATTTTCCTCATGGAATAATTAATTAAACCATGATTTAATTATTATTCTCAAATCATGTTTAACCCAAAATCAAAGAAATTAATTAGATGAACCTCGTATTTATCTTATTATTTTCTAGGAATAATCATTTAAACCTTATTTAGATGATATTCCTTGTTAAATATGACCAAATCACCTCACAAATAATTAAATAAATCACTATTTATTTAATTATCTTTCAACCACCTCCTTAAATAATTAAATAAATCATTATTTATTTGATTATCTTCTAACCACTTCTTAAAAAGATAAATAAATCATTTATTTATTTATTTTTTAACAAATTAAGGGGTTTTTGACCCAAGTCAAATACCTTTTCCCTCCAACAAATATAATAAAATATTCCATAAAAAATGGATCTAGATCTGGGTTAACTCATGCACCAAGATCTAGAATGACCCAATATTTTGTTATAAATAGGAGGGTTTTTTCCTACCATTCTTCACCTTTTGTTGCCTATTAGATCACTCGGATCTATACACTTGGTCACATATCTCCATCATTTGCTCCCATTGAGCTCTACTCTTTGCATTGGGTTTTCTACATCAACTAGAGAGAGAAAGCTTAGATCTAAAGTGCTTGAGGACTTCCAAGAACCCATCCCATCGAGGGGAATTGGATACTCCTTCTAGTTTTCTCACAGTGTGCCCCATTAATACAAAAATTCTTTCAAAAAATTGTTCTTGTCTTGTCTATTGGTATATGGAGCAAACCCTTGTTTTTATCGCTTAATGTCTTTCCATGCATAGATATGGTATTTTGCAGCTCTTTTCTTGTATAACTAACCGCAGATCTGAAAGATATTGGCGCCTACTTTTGTTGTTAGGGCTATTAGTTATGCGTAGCTAAAGTGGTCCGTTTTCGTACACTTCGACAAAGGATTCATACTAACAAATGGCGACTCCACACAGGGTTTTAAATTACGACCACCGTCGTTTTTCATATTCCCTGCATATCCAGCTACTTTCGACCCTAGGGTTTCTTTTCGATTGCTTATTTTTCCTATTTTTTATGTTGTTTTTCTCACATAAAAGCCTAAAACATTAAAATTTCTAACTTCCGTGTGTTTTTGCCCCTATTGCGCAGTGGCGACACCGGCCATGACCGAGACGACAGAACTTTTCTGAAAATCGCCGCCGAGACAACCCGGAACAGGGGGTCGCACTTTTGGCCCTAAACTCGTGACTCGGACCTCCGGGTCACACTTTTCAGCCTCGTTTCCCTGCGACTCGCACCGAAATCAGGGTCGAAACTGCGACCTACCATTTTTTCGACAATTTTTTACGTAATTTTTCCGGGTTTCTGTCGTGCTTTCCCGCCGGGTCCTCCAGCCTCTCGTCTCGACCCCGTTTTGACCAAGTTCTGATCTCGTTTTTACTCATCTAAGTGGGAACCTAGCCCCCAGGGCTTTAGTACCTCTCCACTTTTTGTGGAAGAGTTTTAAGTCGTTTCTGACCCGTCTGTTTTTCGAGCTTCGACCTCCTTTTTCCCGGATCCGTTACCTCCCTTTCGGATCCTTTTAAATCAGCCTTTCTTCCTTTCAAATCACCTCCTCGTCGTTTTGTTTGGACCTACTTTCTAGGCCTCCCCCTTGCTCCCCTCCATTTTTTTGTCGATTTCCTTCCTTTTTCCGACTCACCTTGCCTCTGTCTCTTGGCCGTGATCCGCACCTCTTTTCGAGTAGCTTTCTCCTCTAGATCCCTCGTCCCTTTTGACCCCGATCTATTGACCTCTTTTTTATATGTGTTTTGAGTAGATTTTTTTCCCTCTTTTAGAGTAGTTTTGAGAGACCCGCCTTTTTGGGTTAGATTGATGCATAGTTAGTCGTTAAATGTTCTCGTCCCTTTCAACAATCTATATTGTTCTACGCAGTATCTTTTTCGACTACGCGACACACTTTTTCTTGCTCTCAAAAACGAAAAGGGTTTAAAAATTAAAATTAACGCACACCACACAATCGACCCTAAGTGAAGAAGCGCTCGGTTAACACCGCCCTGGCAAAGACTCTAAAATCAATTGTCACCGCACCTTATTTGCCCTTGACATCGCTTGATTCTCGTCCTTTCGCTCTTTTCGGTGTCCTTCTTCCTGTCATCATTGCGCCCCCTAAGGCGCCTTTCTCGGAGACTTCTTGGCCTTCATCCTCGCTTCCCGGCTCGAACGACCTGCTCCGCCCCACCGTCGTCGAGCCAGTCCACCTTCGAGTCCGCACTCCGACTCCTCTCCCCGATTCATCGGGTCCCTCCTTCTCCTCCCGGTTCTCCCCCCCGTCACCTTCACCATGTCCGGGTTCGGGGCCTAACGCTAGCGGTTCCCCCGGCCCCTAATGCCGCCCTACTACTAGCGGAACCGCCACGAGAACTACCCCGCCACCCTCGTGTCGCCACACATTGCAGGCCTCAGCCTCCCCGATTTCCATCAGTTGATCAATCACCCCATTCACCACAATGCTAAT
Source organism: Pinus albicaulis (assembly GCA_034641835.2). Taxonomy (NCBI): domain Eukaryota; kingdom Viridiplantae; phylum Streptophyta; class Pinopsida; order Pinales; family Pinaceae; genus Pinus; species Pinus albicaulis. The sequence continues at coordinate 171,427 of JAXQQM020060203.1, forward strand.
TGGCCTGCTATGCCCACCAAGCTCCCCTCCGACATCCCTAAGTTTGAGGGCCTGAATGGAGAAGATCCAACCAATCATGTCCGATATTTCCATATATGGTGTTCGTCCAATTCCATTACCGATGACTCCATCCGTCTTCGTTTGTTCCAACGCACGCTTACCGGCGAAGCTTCTAAATGGTATGTCGAACAAGCCACCTCTACCCATACCACCTTTGAGACTCTTGCCCAAGCCTTTTTGTCGTACTTCCAGCTCCCTCTCCGATACGATGCGGCACGAGAGCTCTTGAATTCCTTCAAACAATCCTCTTCAACACGCCTTTCCGCCCATGTTCGGGAATGGCGCGAAGACAGCAGCTTATGTCGAGCCCCTTCCTTCGAAGATCGGGTTTACATGGACCGGTTCCTTCGCACCCTTCCCACTCCCATCGGCAAAGATGTCGCCTCTCACTTTCCTCAAACCCGAAGAAGCCGCCCTCCAAATAGCCTTGAAATATGACCCGATCTACGCTCAATCCGGTTATGTTTAAACCGTTCTTCTTGACCTCCCGAGCCCGTGGCGCTAACGCCCCGGGGGCATCTCATTCCACCCGACGGTATCGTTGGAGCCCTTTCCCATCCATACGCTCAACCTCCTATGGGCTATGGTCTCCCTCGAGGAGGGGCCGCCCTCCGAAAGACTCTCCCCTCCCCGGGTAGCATGTATCCGGGGATACGGCATGCCTCCTCCTTTTGCCCAACCTCCTACTTACCTCAATGTTGCCCAACCTACCCATTACCCTTATCCGCGGCCCGGTGCGCTCAGCTCCTCCAACATATGCGCTTCCTCCTCCCTTGCCTCCTCAACCCTCGACACCGAGCACCTACGGCCCCCTCCGTGGCAAGTATTTGCACGAGCGAGGGCGCGACCAATCCCCCTTCTTCTCAAAGAAGGCGGAGAGGCAATCCAAACCAATCGCCCCGGTGCCCCGTGGACCCAATCCCGGTGTAGACCCTAACACCGCCAACCAAAGAACGGTGCACTCAGCCCAAGCCGGACAGTCCCGCTCGCACAAGTAAGCCTTGTTCGTGTTGCGGTGTTTATGGTCATTACACCCATGATTGTCCCCTATTACCCCGGATGCGGCGGTGTGGAGTCTCAAGCCACATTGCGCCGGACGACACGCCTCCCCTCATGCTCCTCCTAATGTGGCCACTACCTAGCCACCGTGTTCACCGATCCTTTCCTGCAAGGATTCGTGGCTACCCAACCGCCCGATGACGGGTAGCCACCCCCCTTCCCTTTCACGGTTCCTCCGATTACCGGATCCTTATGATGCACTCGATCCTAACCCGTCCGTCGATCTTCACCTTCAAACTCGGTCTCGCCAGATACTCAAGCCTCCCTGCCTCGTCCGCTCCCGAGCCTCCTTCTTCAGGGTTCTCCCAGCAGCCTCTTTCGTCACCCAGTGGCCCCTTACATATCCCTCAATCAAAAAGTTGAGGTTCATACCAAGATACCTAAGGGTCCACTACGCCGAAACGCCGTGCTCGCCCGAATCGCCCATTCGTATAGCATAGTAGATGATTTGGCGCAATCTCCTATCGTCATTTCACATCGGAACTCCTCCCAGTCGTTCCTTCCCAAAAGAAGGCTCTACTATCTGCCGTGGGCGCCATAGATCCCGCCGACGACCAAATGATTGTTTTCGACGCCACTCAATCGGACCATCCTCCTCTCCCTCCTTCCGTCGCCTTCCAATCCCGGCCAAAATCTGGAACGCCAACGTGTCCCGGTGTATCATCGATGAGGGGCATCCACCGCGTGATGTCCGCTTCGGTTTGGAAGCAACTCGGATCCCCCGAACCGGCCCCTTCCATGATCACCCTTCGAGCGTGGGACGGTCATGCCTCCCGGCCCATTGGCTCTGTTTCGTAATTGTCCTATCACCCTCGCCGTAAGACTCGTTTGCGTTGACGTCGAAGTCATCGACGCCCCGCTAGATTACAACATTCTATTGGGGCGAAGCTACACCTATGCTATGTCCGTTGTCCCATCCGCGGTCTTTCGCAAGAAGTCTTTCCCCCATAATGGAAAGATAGTCACCATTGACCAGGTTGACATATCATGAGCCAAAATCTCGGACCTCCCCCGAGACGACCATCTCTTCTGTAGCCAACAAGCAAACCGCCGATTCCTTGACCCGGTGTCTCCCCCGGCGTCTACAAAGATTCCTCCTCGCTTGGAACTTTCCCCTAACCTTCCCCCCCCTCCTCGTCACCGATCCCGCCTCATCGAATGTTTGCATGATGCAATCGTCTCGGTCGCCCGTAGCGGCCCCTCGCCTCGGCTAGTTAGCAACCTCCTCCTCGCCCTACGCAACCCGCTCCCTAGCCATTCATCTCGACAGCCCTCGGGACTCCTCCTCTCCGGCCCTACCCCTATAGCCGGGTATCCCCTGAACCTCTTTATCCTCCCTCGGATCGGTTCCTCCCCGGCCTTAACCATCTCAAAGTCGTCCCTCCCCGGTCATTACCCTGCCGGCGCATCCCTTTCCTAGCTCCCCCTCCCGAGTATATTCCGTCCCCGTCATGGCCACCCTCTCTCTCCTTAACTAAACCTTGGGCATACCGTGCGGTACCTTGATCCCCCGACCGCCACCCCCTCCCCGGTCATCCCAAGCCCTATATGGCTTTCACACCGGTTCAACCGGGTCCCCCTAGCTTCCTCCGTTGCCTCTCGTGCCCCCGCACCTCCACAGACCCTTCTCCCCTGCCGTGACGGCACCCGGAAGAAAGGCAAAGCCCGCGAGGGGGCACCCAAAGACAAGACTACCACGACCCGACCCGGGCCCCTCCGCCGCCCGCGAAGCCTTGCGCTATGTGATGTCACCGGTCATGCCACCCATGCTTGTCCCGAGTTGCCCCGTATTCGACCCCATGGTTAAAGTCGCGTTCCCCCGAGCTCCACGGTCCCCCGAAGCCCCCCATTCCTTCTCCGTTCGTAACCAAGAACCCCAAGACTCTCCGCACCAACAAGCCCCCGTGCTTTGTGCGGCGTTCATGGCCATTACTCCCACCATTGTCCTCACTCGACGCACTACCGCGCCTCTTTAGAGGTAATCCGAGAGTATGAGGTTGAACAAAATCAATCCGCCTTCTCCTATCCTCGCGCATGACGCTCGAGGTCGACTCGAGGATTCCCCCACTCCCATCGACATTCCCCCCCGATGTTCGGATGACGCGAGCCTACGTAACCATTCTTTACCTATCCTCCTCTGCGAGACACTCGGAGCCCAGCCCATCTGCATCCTCCCCGTTGTGTCCCTTGACCACCCTTTTCCTACCCATACACGAGATCACTCCACCCGTGTCTCTCGTGACCTCCGTGGCCCTCGAGTCCTCACCATGCTTCCGAGTAGCCCTCATATACCACCCTATATGAGTCATGGTCATCCCGCCCCTTGCACTCCCTCCCTGCGGTTGCCGCCCGATGACTTCGTACACTCACGCTGCCCTCATTGCCTCTCCTCCCCTCATTTGTTGTCTTGTCACACCATTCCGCAGGGACCCCCCGTCCACACCCTTTATCGGCTACGCCGACGGTGCAAGTCATTACTCCGGGGAATCTAGCCCTCTGCAGTTGGGCCATCTTCACCCCCTTGCATGCCCTTGTTCTTTCTAACGGGGTATGCATTGGTTCTCGCCACCAACAATCAGGCCGAATATGATGCGGTGCGTGATCTCTTAGCCGATGCCCTCTTTCATCACATCCTCCATCTCGCACGTTCGTTTGGATTCCCTACTTCTTGTAATGCAACTAAATGGTGTTTATCGTGTTCATAACCCTCTGTCATTTGTTTAGACGCTATTTACGAGTGAAAATCTTGATATGTGCATTTGAAACCATAACTTTCAACCACGTACCTCGAGAAAGCAGAATCACTATGTAGATAGTATTGCAAACCATGTTCTAGATTTGCATTTATCACACACATTTCATACAATACAATAACATTAATAACCATAAAAAAATGATGCATATCCATAATAGGTGTCGCAAAACATGTGTTTAGAGTCCATCTACTCGATACATATGACATGCCCATAACATGTTACAACCAAAGCGGGGGCACCACCGCCTACATACATCATAGGGGGCACCACATGCCCCACCCCTAATCACTATGTGGAGGCTCCCCGAGCCAACTGGCTCGCCCCCGCAGACATGTAGATCACCGCATAGCCCGACCGCCATCGCCATGCGCCGCATGACACCTCGCCACTCCGAGGGGAGACCAACACATGGCTCTATGAATCGGTCATCTAAGTCCCGCCACCCAGCGCTCGATACTCCGGTCAACAACCTTTCGCATCTACGGCGGATGTCCTTGTACGTAGGGCGGCCGCATCCTCATTCTCGCGCCACTCTCGACCCACTTGGACACAGCAGCTCCCAGCACGCCGACGGCCGTCCCATATATCCCAGCCGGTTTTACCGATGCTATATCCGCATACCAAAAGTACATGAATCAGTACCATCAATTACTATTCAAACACTTTAACATGCCCACACAAGAATAGCAATCGTCACTTACCATCGGGCCCCCGTACTCGACCGAGCGGAAGTGGCGGATCCGGATCTCCACAGTGAGCTCATCCCACTATAGGGATAGTCGTCTATGTACAATGGCATCCCGATCCCAATGGGCAAAAAACTCCGGTCGAAAACACTCGCTCGACCGCCCCCTCCTCCTCCTCTGCACGGTAGTCGTCCCCAACGGCGCATCCCGGGCTCTCTCGGGCCCCCATCCGGAAGGCTGTACACGAGGCCTCAAGGTCGGGATCTTCTCAAAGAAGAAGGCGCACAACAAAGTCCCATATGAGCAGTCATGGTTCACTCGCCGCTCGCATAGTGACAACTGTCGCTTTAGCGACACCAACATCATTTGGGCCCACCCATAGTAGGGTCCCACCCAAAGACACTTTCCACTATCATCATCTCGCCCCCGGTGATGTGATGGAACGCCCGGATGCCCCGGGATTCGCGACACGTGTACCGCGCCATCGCACGGGTTTCTAGCCTCTCTAGATCCCCCGATCGGTATTCGAGTCCCCTTGACTTGGAGACTCGGCCGACAATGACGTTCCACGAACTCCATGATATGCCGCCCCCGCGCAACACCGGGCCGTGTGTTTCCCACCATCCCTAGTGGCGGAAGACCCGGTCGGAAGTACACGTCTGGGACCGCTCGGTTCGATGCCGTGCCCTTCGCACTACAAAGATCTCTCGATCCTGGATCCCGATGATCGATAATCCGGGCCGATAACGGTTCTCTGCTCTCATCGAAAGGGTTCTCCAAAAAACTTGAGAACCCCAAATCCGGCCAACACACGGCGGACGCCCACGATCCGCCTCGGGATCTTTGTCCGTAGTGTCCCCGATCTCTCTCTCTCCAGGTTGACCCAGTAACTCCCGCCATACCTGTACAAACACATCATTTTTTGTCGCCTTACGGATCGGAGAAAAACCATAACCAAACACCAAACCCAACTTCTGCCCTATAAACATAAACACCAAAACTCCCTCATCTCCCGAAAGTCGCAGCTTTTCCGCTCTTTTTCTGGGACCAGGTCGCACTTTTTGCTCACGATACTGCAGTCTAGGTCACACTTTTGCCCCAAAAAGTGCGACCCGGCCGTAGAGATGAAGGAGGGAGTACGTTTCGCAGATTCTGGGCCCTAAACTCGAAAATGTAATCCATCAAAATGCAAGAGAAAGGTTAGACCTCTTACTCGCAATCGACGGATCGCGATTCCAACGCTCGGTTTGTCCGCTACGTTCGCCGCAAGATTTAGGGCCTTCTCTCCTCTCTACATTCACCACAACAACAATAGCAAATGAGTGATTTTGGAGGGAAAACTCGCCTTATTAAAAGAGAACCCCCTGTTTCTTCTTTTTGATCGCTGCGACCACACCGTAGCCCCGTTCGACGAACCGTCTGCACCGTTGGAAAGCTCTCACCGAACTCTCAAATGGGTATCTATTAGTTTTTTGTGATCTAATACTTTACCAGGACACATTTTGTCCAAGAAGGGTCACTTCACCTCTCCTTAAAATCGAATTTCCTCACTTACAACACTTGTACTTGGGGCACCATCTTGCCTCCTTACTTGTCTTCGTTCGTGTTGATTTTCGTCATGAGTTCCCATCATGTACTCATGTTTACATGGTCCCCCATTGGGGCCTTTACTGTGTGGCAGCACCATCGAAGTCGCCCTTGTTTAGAGCATCCAAGTTGAGTCATCATTCCCTCCATGGAGTCTATCCCGAGTCCCTTTGTACCCCACTATAGCCCTCCATTCATCATTGATTGGTCTCTCTCTTGTGTCGCACATTATGACCTTCGGTTCCACCGTCCCCCATCCCCGATGATGTTGTGTCGGCCGTCTGCCATGTCATTCATGCCCTTTATACTCTAGCAAGGGAAGTCGTCCCATTAGCTACTCAGTCCTTTTCGTTATCACTCAGGGTTTTCCTAGAAGTTGTGTAAGAGGAAATTATACCCGAGGGTAACCACAAACCAACCTTTTAGATGCGAGATCTAGCTAATCCGCCTCCGGAGAGGGCTCTCTCTTTATGATTTATCTTTGTTTTTTGAATGATTTTAGGCTAGTTATAGATTCAAAGTTTGTTTTGGGAAAATGGTGGAATCCACAAACTAAGGGCAAGGTTGAGGGCTTTCAAATCCATTGGGCTATGGAGTCTAAGGATGGCTTTACTGATTTCTTTTCTAAACACAAGATGGTATTGACAGGCAAGATAGCTAGACAGAGAACAATCCTTAAAATTTTAAAGTGGATGGATGGTCTTGAAGGGATGAAAGGCAACTAAGAATCTTTCACCATATTCAAGAGGAAGAAGAGAAATGATTACAAGAAAAGAGCAATGAAGGATTCTTTGTTACAGTAATCAACAATATTGAATCAGCAAAACATGAGCAATTAAGAATTCATGCTTATAACTAATCCAGAAGAAAACATCAAGAATAATCACATTTGAAAACAGAGTACAATTAAGCAAATTCTGTTTCAATCCTTTATGTAAAATATTCAGAAGCGGATATGATGATAGCATAAACTAATATAAATTTTAAACACAAGGGTTGGAAAACTTATTGAACTGAAGTCCAACACATGAATCCTGCAACAAGTCCAGTGCTTCAAAACGTCATCCAGTAAGCCACAAGTAAATTTGTCCAAAAGCTTTTTATTCCGAAAACCTCAATGTTACAGCAGAGTAATAGAATCCACACCAAATGCTTTCTTTGGGGATTTATTTATACAAAAATAATCCTAACAATCTTACTCTATCCTAGCCAATAATTTAGGCTGACTTAAAGCATATTTACAACAAACAAGAGACACATGGTCTCGAAAATAGAATAACGAGTAACGGCTGATGTGTTGTTCCTTTTTTCATGGACGTGCTAAGGATAAGTGCTCAAAATAGGGCTCTGTGCTGTCCTTTGCGTATTCCTTTGACTTGTTGAATACTTTTTCTTCTCACGGATACTCTTTAATCTTTCATCTGATACTCTTTCATCTGCATTTCTGTTTTTTACCATTTACTCAATAGTAAAGATAAACTTTTATCCTGGCAACATTTTTTTACAAAATTTCCAGCATTTCCTTCCACCACTGATCATCTGGTATCATTGTTCTTCTGAGCTTCCTTAAAGTTTCATCGGCTTCAGTAAGTTTATAAAAAGTGGGCTCGTTTGGAAATAGATATTTTAATTCATGCTTCAGATGAAATAGATTCCTCACTTTTTCATAAATACTCTTCCCAGTTGGTACTGCAGGTTCTGATGAGCTAGTAGAACCTATATTAGTAGAACCTATAGCTGTATGTTTAGCATGAGTTTTGATTCTTTTCTCATAAGTTTCCAAGTCTACTATTTGATCCTCTATGAGCATGGGACTTGGCATTTCACTGTCGAGCAGAGCTTGAAACTTTTCTCTGAAAACGTTGATGTCGACCAAAATATCAGTACACTTTCTTTCTAGATTTTGCATGAAAGTTCTCTTTGTGAAAATTCTCTTTGCTTCCAAAACTACACATGTTCTGTCATCAATTCCTAGCAATGCTAGCTGTTGTTTTGTTCTGGAATTCAAAAACTGAATGAGCTGCTGGGCTAGCTCTGGTTTGCCTCTTAATTCATGTCTAGTTTTGTTTATTTCCTCTTGGGCTATCTTGACTAACTCATTCTGCTCAAAAATAGCTTGAATGGAAGGCCAAATATCTCTTATTAAATTAATGATGTTGTCCCAAAGAATATCATTTATTTCATTCAGAGGCTTTTCCAGTGTAAGATCTTTTTGCAAAGCCTCAACCAAATTTTCCAACCTTTTTATTTCTCTGAGGTTGTCAGCTACTGTCTTTTTGGATGTGTCATATTTTCCCTCCAATTTTGTTAATTGTAATTTTACTTCTTGGAGTTCTGTGACCTTTAGCTGCAAACTCTCCATTTGTTTAATCAAATCATCAGAATTCAAATTAGAAATATTCACCTGAGATGATTGTTCTTGTTGTCCTGTAGTACCTGCTGCTGAAGCCTGTTTGAGAATTTCCTGTTCCTGCAATGCCTTTTCCAGCTCCTTCTCGGTTTCATTTAGTCGCTCTGTCAAATTTAAGAGCAACTCCATCATTTCTTCTTGTGAATTTCCTTTTATTATTTCCTGTGTCTGGGGGTGCCTTGAGGCTGGTATTTTCAACTGTTTTCTCAGTGCGGCTATATCATCCTCTTTCTTTTTTATCAGTGCCTCAATACCTTTAGTGTCTTTGGGATTGTGTCCCAAACCAATAATGATCTCTTCCAGAGACTTTATTCTATTGTCCTTGGCCTGTGAGGAGGCCCTTTCAATTTTCAATGTTGCAGCAGTATTATTCAAGGAATCTTGTAGTGTTAAAGTTGCCATGGCTTTGTTGGTGAGAGTGGAATAAACCATTTCCCCTGTTTGCCTATGAAGCTCTATCTGATCCAAGGGATGGATATCCTTTGCTAACACTTCAAAATTTGTTCTGATGTAATCTGTTGCTGAAGTTGGCTTTGGCACCTTGGCTTTGAAGTGGCTCATTTGCATTTTACCTTGTGAAAGATCAAATGCTGACATCAACCTTTGCTGATTGTGAGGAGCCATCTTCATATACTGATCGTAGACCTTCATTTTCAATGGTTCATTCCTTGTTTTGATATTAATGAAGGTTTTCTTAATGTCTCCAGTATCTGTCTTTGGTGGTCTGAAAGAAGATACTTCAGTGCTCAACTGCTTTTGTATCCCTTTCTGGCTTATATTTGTCTCACTTGCTGTACCTGTTTGCTGACTATCCTCCCTACCATCATCGAATACCTCATCTATAATCTCTACATCTGGAGGTGGATCAGACTTGTGTTTTTTAGCTTGATAGACTTGTGGGGCTCCTTTTGAAGGTGTGGTATCTGGAGCTGGCCTCTTTTTCCCTATTTCCACATTCAGTGGAGTTTGCATCTCTGGAACTTGGATTTGCTTTGCTGGTGTTTGAGAAGCTTTAGATTGTTGGTGTTTTGGAACTCTTGTGCGTTCAACCATGACCCGGGGTTTCGTGCCACGAGCTTATAGGTTCTTTCTAATACCTTTAGGCCTCTGCTTTCCTGCGATGGCCTTTTTGTCTTCTGTATAGCTTCTCGTAGAGTGGAGCATTTGCATTGAAGATGTGCCAATATAGGGTACCTGTTTTTTAATGAAAACTGGTTCTTCAACAGGTAATGGACAATGGCAGGAACGTTCTTCAACACGGGCGCAGCGGAATTTCTGAGTAATTTGGTGTATTTGCGGTGAATTTTGAAATTTGCAGCGGGAGCTTAGTCTCTTTCGAAAACCAAAATAACTAAAAAAACGCGAAAAATGGCTTAAAAACAAGTCAAAAGGGTTTGTGTCGTTTTCGAGGTGATGACGTCATTCGACGTACGGGGTGACGTAAGGGAGTGGGACCGGCGGTATTCGATAAGCGGTAAGCGGTGAGCCCGCACCGCTTATGGAGGAAGGCGGTAAAAATCGCAATGGCAGCGATTCCACAGGATGCTTGCCACGTGGAATGCTGAATAGTCAAAACCGCCCACTCCCCGCTGGCTAAATAACTCATACGGGATGGGCAGCGGGATTGATCGGGACCGTTGATCAACAGAGGAATGATCTGACGGCTGGAGGAAAGGGAAACTTGTGCGGTTTCAAAAGCGGGCCCATCGGGGTTTAAACAAGTTTTGACGTGTAATCTAATCACCCCGGGGAGAAGTTAATAGGCGGGAATGGTTGTTAATTAGTCCGAATGACTAATTAACCCCGTGATTTTATGAAATGGATTGCGGTGGAGTTTGGCCATATGGGATGCCACGTGGAATGCTGAGTATGGTGGCGCAGGATTCCGTCGTAGTTTATTCTTGTTTTTGGTGTTAAACACATATGTTACGTGTCTAACGCTTTTCTATATATATTTTATTATACGATGAATAAATTAATATAATTAATTCATCATAGGGGCGGAATGTATATATAAGGTTATAGTTTTACCAAAGGGCTTTATAAAGTGGGATATTTATTTTAAATGTGCGGGACTATATATACCTTGGTAAAACATTATAATAAGAGGGTTTTGGGGATATTTATTTAGAAAAGGGAGTTATATACATAGGAAAAGGGATTTCACTAGGGATTTAATATAATAGAGTTAGGTGTTAATATGAAAAAGGACAAGGAAAATCAATACACCTTTGTACATCTAAGAAAGTGAAACTTTATGAAGTAAATTGCACATTTTATCTTCAACACTTAAACTTAGAATAACAAGTTGTTTTGAGGAATTTTATGGAATGTTGCATCAGTTTCCTAAGTAAAATATGATTTTACTTAGGAAAAGTTAAAGATGGAAGATAACAATGATGAATTATTTGAAGTGCTTAGGTCTTTTTTGATCATTAGGCCGAGGGTCCGGTCCCTCCAGAAGTCAAGGAAATGCCTTGAGCCCCTTTGATCTCAAATTACCTTAGTACTTTTGGGGAAATTAGTAAAACTCTTGAGGGGAAAAAATGATGAGGGAGGATAATGAAATTGACTTTGCTTGCTGTGATTTTCCAGTGTATTTCCTGCTTTAGTACTTGTGATGAAAGTAAATGATTAACCAACATGTAGCAGCACCATTCATCGGATAACACTTTGCAGCACCATCTACCTACCCTATCTACTTAACACTACCATGTTGTCTTCTTTATTAGGGTGCATTTAGACTTGCAAACCCTTTTCAATATTTTTCTTTTTACATGATGAATCTATCTATTTCTACCCTTATTACATCCAAGGGCTCAGATTAAACTGTTGAGCACCTTTTATTCACTCTACCTAGCTATTTATCTGCCAAGATTAAACTGTTTGGCTAGATATTTATTCTCTAATCTAAAACATGAAATTGAAATATGACTAAGCCAAGTTTAAACAGTTTGAATTATTCATGAATTGTGGCAAAAGTTTCACAAGCTGCACACAATTATTTTATTACAATAGATGAAAAAAGTAGTGGCATTTAGACTTGCACACTTTCCTTGGTCTATTTTTGCTTGGGGTTCATGTCTTTCTCTTTTTGACCATTTTTATTCTTTTTACCCTTTGATTTTTCTTTTAGGGTATACCCTCTTTACATTTTTTAAATTTTTTGATTTTTTGGTTTTTTAAGAATATGGAACACCTTTGCTCAAGTAAGAAGGTTTGAACATATTCCACACTTCCCTCAAGACAATCATGAAAGATGAAACCTATTGATATAGGAGGCTAACACTGGCTCCACTTGGGGATGGCTTTTCCTTGTGGAAAGTCAAGAACAGTAGATCGGATGCCTCAGAATGTCTTCAAACTGAAAGTAAGGAATTTTCCTTCTTCTGGTAGCTTTATTTACATATGATAGTAAAACTTTTTTGGAACTTAGGGCCTTCACTTCGGGCTTCAATTCCAAGAAGTCACCATCCAATCCAAACTGCAGTAACAAAAATAAAACAAGCAAACAATATATTATGTACAAGTTAGAAACATTTAAACATTCTAGTAAATTGGATCAAAATAATGCTTAAGCATTAGACCATTGACTGGTCCTTCTTCAACTTCTGAATTGTCCAAGTCCTTCAAAAAATAAGTATTGTTTCCCTGCAAGGCATGGATGATATAAGGCCCTTTCCACAAGAAATCAAACTTCCCATGTTTCCCTTTTTCTTCTCTTCTAGAATCCCATCTTAGGACCTTGTCTCCTAATAGAAAATCCTCTGCTTTAGTCCTTTTATCAAACATTTTCTTTAGCTTTTCCTGTAAGACTTGTGATCTTTGGTATACCTCTTCTCTGGTTTGTTGGAGGTGGATTGTCTGATTAATTCTTCTTTGAATGTCATTTGGCTCCACTTGAGCCTCTTGAAGTAATTTCATCACAGGGATTCCTAACGATGATGGGAATCTTGCCTCCAAACCATAAACTAACTCATAAGGACTAGTCCCGATGGATTTCTTGGTTGTAAGTCTGTCTGCCCATAATGCATAGGTCAGTTTCTTATGCCAGTTCTTTTTATTCTCCTCCAACAATTTCTTAATGATATTGATCAAACTCTTATTGGAGGATTATGCTAGTCCATTACCTTGGGGGTAATAGGCTGTTGAATGGCCTAAAGTAATATGATATTTATGGCAGAAATTTATCATTTTCTTTGATTTAAATGCAGCAGCATTGTCTGTTATAATCTTTTCTGGACATCCAAATCTTGAAAGTATGTTGGTTTCAAGAAACCCTATGATTACAGAATCATTGGACTGTCTACATGGGATAGCTTCAATCCATTTGGTGAAATAGTCTGTAGCAGTTAAAATCCATCTATGTTGTCCGGAAGAAGGGGGGTGAATCTCTCCAATAAAATCTAAACCCCATTGTTGAAAGGGTCTTTCTGTGGAAACTGGTTTTAAAGGCAGAGGTAACAACTTTCTTTTACCCTCAAATATCTGACATTTGTGACAACTTGTTACAAATTTCTTTACATCAGAAAATAATGTTGGCCAGTAAAAACCAGCCCTTAAGATCTTGTCTGCAGTAGATTTCCAGTAGAGATGTCCTCCACAATCTCCTGCATGAAATTCATTAAGCACTTTATCAGCTTCATCTTTTAAGAGACAATTCAATAAAATTCCTTCATGATTCTTCCAAAATAAAGTGCTATCTAAAATACAATATTTCAAAGATGTCATCTTTAAAAATCTTTGCTTAGTTCTGGACAACCCTGGAGGAGCTTGCAGGTTTAATAGAAAATGAATTATATCAGTATACCAGGGTGAATCTAAGAAAGCTTGACTGATCTGGGGAGTCGCCATCTCCTGCTCGTTATCCAGTTCATTGATATCTAAGGCTTGGCAATTGGTTTCTGTCATAAGTTGTGCTAAGCCTTGGCCTTTTATCAGTTTGGTTGGCTTGATTTCAATATCATATTCCAAAATGGTAGCTATCCACTTACCTCGTTTACCTTCAATGCCATCTTGCGTCAAAATATCTTTAACTACTGCATTGGGCACATATGCTATCACATGAGAATATAATATGTAAACTCTAAAATCTTTGATTGCTTTTACCAATGCAAAAGCCTGTTTTTCCATAATATTGTACTTTAGAGGTGCATCCCTCGGTGCTTTACTAAAAAATGCTATTGGCTTTTCACACCCTTGGTCATCTTTTTGAAGTAAAACAGCTGCAACAGTATGTTCAGAAGCAAATGAAAAAATAACAAAGTCTCTATCAAATTTAGGACTGGTCAGAACTGGTGTCCTTGTTAAAGCCATTTTAATTTCCTCGAATGATTGTTTGGCTTCTACAGTCCAGTCAATGCTTGAATCTTTCCTCAACATGTTAGTCAGTAATCTAAGTAACTATGCTAGACTAGAAATAAATCTTCTCAAGAAGTTGATTTTTCCTATAAATGCTTGCAATTCTTTTATGTTTCTGGGGTGGGGTATTTGCAAAATTGCTTGAATTCTTTCAGGATCAATCCTAATGCCATCTTTAGAAATGATATGTCCTAAAAGCTTTCCTTCTTCCAAACCAAACAATGACTTTTTTGGGTTTAAAGAAATTCCATATTTTCTGCACTTTATAAATACTTGCCTTAGGTGATCTAAATGTTCTTGATCTGTTTTAGAGAAAACGGTCAAATCATCTAGGTAAATAACGAGAAAATCATGTATCTCTTTAGCAAAAGCAATGTCCATCGCTCTTTGAAAGGTAGCTCCTGCATTCTTGAGTCCAAATGGCATTTTGACATATTTAAACGTACCCCATGGTGTGGTAAATGCTGTTTTATCCTGATCATCAGGATGAACCAGAATCTGGTTGTACCCTGAAAATCCATCCAATAGTGATATTCTCGAAGATCCCACTACCCTTTGCAGAATGTGATCCATTTTAGGTAGAGGATAGTTGTCTTTTAAAGAAACTTTATTCAAATTCCTTAAATCAACACACAGTCTGATTTCTCCTGTCTTTTTTCTGGTTGGTACTAGGTTAGAAACCCATTATGAAAATCTGATAGGAGATATAATCCCTGCTTCAAACATTCTTTTGATTTCCTTTTCAATTGAGGGTAATAAAACAGGATTAATTCTCCTAAGCTTTTGTTTAAAAGGTTTCTGGTCTGGTTTCAAAGGTATAGTATGTTGAATGATGGATGTATCATAAGATTTGAGGTCTTCATAGCTCCAGGCAAAGACATCCTGGAATTCTTTTAATAGTTCAACATATTTTACCTTCTGATCTTTTGGAAGAGATTTAGACAACTTAACAATTTTTGGATGTTCTAGTGTTCCTAAGTTGCATTCCTCCATATCGGCTTTAACAGGTTCCATTTTAGGTCTGAATGGAATATCATTTGAGTCGAATAGATCTTCCAAAGGTGTTAATCCTTTGGGTAATTGATTATCTTTTAAATTGATGATTTATGTCTCATCTATGATCTCATCAAATTCCATTTGTTTCAAATTTTGCATGTCTTTTTCAGTGAATGTGGTTGGATGCAGCATATGAATTGCATTTTCTCTTGAAATTTCCATTTTTTGTTCTTTTTCTTGATCAAATTTATCAGCAGTCATGTCTTCATCTATATTTCAGTTAGAAAACTCATTCTGAAGTGTCAAAAAACTATTGATTTGATGGTTATTCACAAATACTTGCCAATTCAAAACATTGTCGGGTATTGCAGGCCTGTGTCTTATCTCAGCTGAAAACTGATGATTAGGATCAAAAGGCAACTTACATGTACTAGCAAACATTGCTAAACCGTGAGCATGCAAGTTTTGTTTCCTGGGAATCTTGGCAAGTTGGGCTTGTAGAAATGTGTTGAGAATCTCTACAACTGTCTCTCGGTATTGTTTCAGTCTCATGTCCTTTGTTGCACATTCTCCTTTAATCTGTTGGATTATTAGTTCAGAGTCGCCTATGATTGATACCCTAATGCCTCCTAACTTCTTGACATGTTTAAGCCCCAATAAAAGAGCTTCATACTCTGCCATGTTGTTAGTGCATTTGAAATTTAACCTATAAGCATGACCCTCTGCATGATTATTCTCTACATTGTGTAACCAAATTCCAGCTCCTGCACCTAGTCTGTTTACTGAGCCATCAAACTCTAAATGCCATAGAATTTCATGTTCGTAATCTTCATCAATTGTTTTAATAGATTTTCTGACAAGAGCTAGTTGTTTAGTTGTTTCGGGTTTTTCTTGGTCATCTGGTGTTTCTTTGTTTTCAGATATTTCTTCAATTTTGACAGTGGTTTTGTTTATGATTTCCTTTTCAGGAGCTCCTATTTCAGTAGGAAGATCTGACTCAGCATTGTATAAAATAAAAGAATCCATGTCAGAATGTACAGAATAAACAGGGAAGTTTTCAGGCTTCTCATGGCTACTCACTAAGTACTTCATCAAAGTTTCTCTATGTAATCTTTTAGGCTGACCAAATACTGAAATAGTTGCATAAGACATGTCTAATTGAATAGATCCTCCAAGTTTAGCACCCCAAGACCTAGACAATAACATACCATATTTGGGTGGAATATCAGAAACTACTATGTCCATTAAAACAGACTTAGCAGGGTATTGGACCAAAGTGACACACAGATCTTTAATTAAACCTAAACATTTTACCTGACTGGAATCAAATGAAAACAAATCTTTGTATGGTCTAGTAATATCTAGATTCAATCTTTCCATTATTGCTTTTGGCATCAAATTGTGAGATGCTCCAGAATCAAGCATTGCATTATGGAGTATCTTGTCATGAACATTCAGGCTTACATAAAATGGAGGAGTTCCTCCACTTTCTGGTTTGCCATTAACCTCAGGGCCAAAAAAAAGTTTGGGTTGATCATCAAGAATGTTTACTGAATCATCCAATCCAGTAATGTTAATGTTTAAAGACTTGGAAATCTGACTCCTATAGACATCATGTTTAGCCAATTCTGATAAAGGAACAGCTATCTTGAGTTTGCCTATTTCAGCTTCTAGATTAAAGGGTTTTTCTGTTTGAGCTTTAGCGTTTTGCACGGTTGGATTTTCTCGGTTTACTGGATCTTCAATGTTTTTCTCTTTTTCATGAATGAAGTTTTGCTTTGAAGATGTTTCAGGACTAACTTCTAATGTTTCTTCTACAGTTCCTACTTGAGGAGATGTATTGGATTGCTGTTTGTCAATTGGTTGGTTGTCAGAGACATCTTCAATTATTGGATTTGAAAAACGAGGAGTTATCCTAGGCAAAATTTGTATTTGGGGAATGTTTTGTACAGGGGAAGTATTTTGTACAGGGGGAATGTTTTGTTTTCCTTTGACATTTTGTTTTGTGGTTTTCTGTTTATTTTTCTCTGGTACATCTATCCGTCTACTTCTCAAGTTGTACTGCTTATGAACCTCGTAGATTGTTGTGTCATAGCCTTCTTTGAAATCAAAAGTCTCACCTGAATGAGTGTGGAATGTTTCAAGGATATGATTCTCTTGATCATCCTGAGATAGGAAGATTTCTGATTCATCTTTGTCCTCATTGACATTGTTTATTACTACATCTTCTGT
Source organism: Pinus albicaulis (assembly GCA_034641835.2). NCBI lineage: Eukaryota > Viridiplantae > Streptophyta > Pinopsida > Pinales > Pinaceae > Pinus > Pinus albicaulis. The sequence goes on from JAXQQM020060203.1 coordinate 188,574, forward strand.
AGGTCCTTCTGAGGTCGAACCTTCAACAAAGTTTTCTTGGAAAGGTGGTCTAATGTTTTGATCAGGGACATTCTTTCCAATATTTTGGTTCAGATTCCTCCTAAAGTTTGGGTTTCTTGCAACATTCTGGTTATCAGTAGCAGACTTTCTTTCAATGGTTTCCACTCTATCACCTAATCTTTCCATACCTTTAATGATTACATCCAGCTTCTTTTCAATAGCTGAAGGTTCTTCCTTCATAGGCATTCTTCTCTCTGCCCTTTCTCTGGCTCGTTTTTCTATCAGATTTGCTTCTACGCTCACCACTATGCTCTGCATTTCCTCTAGTGTTTGTGGAGCTCTTTCCATAAGAGAATAAGCTATTTCAGAGTCAAAACCGTCTGGGAATTTGACCAACACGTTATTAGGTGGGGGTCTTAGATTCAGAGGAACTGCATGATATGATTCATTAAATCTTATGATGTAATCTTGTACGGTTTCATTTGGTCTTCTTCTTAATTTTTCAAATTCTGATAGGATCTGGAGAGGATCCTTCTTTTTCTCCCATCTGTTCAAAAATGCCCTATACAAAGCTTCTAGGTCAGCAATACTGTTCGGGGCGAGAGCCCTAAACCAAGTTCTAACTTCTCCAGTAAGACTTTGTACGAAAATTCTCATACGGATATCATCGGTATCAATCTCATAAAACTCAAAGTAATCTGTCATCCTTTTGGTGTGTTGTTGAGCTGTGTAGGTACCTGATCCGTCAAAAGGTGTGATCTTACTTTGGTAGTCTGGTGGTAAAGCTGGAGGGTTGGCTGGTAATATTAAAGGGGCATATCGATTGGCCATTGGAAGATAAAGTGGAGTAATAAGAGTAGCCGGTCTAGTAGGAGGAGATGGAGGTCTGACAGGTGGAGATGGAGGTCTGACAGGTGTTTGAAAAGTGGCTGAGTTCGGAGATGCTTCAGTAATTACAGAAATGTTTGAGCTTTCTTCAAAGGCTTGCTCAGATTGAATGGAGTTATGAAATTCTCTGTCAAGATGATGCGAAACAAATCTATATTGCAATTCTTCAATGAACCAAGGATCTGGAATCAACCTAGATAATTCAGTCTCAGAAAAATTTACAAACAAAGATGTTTCAAATCTCGCATCAAAAGGAATGTCATCAATATAAATAATTTTCACAGGACAAGATGCAGATCTAGAGAGTGGTCTAGAACTACCTGTACTTTCCTGACTTCCTCTTTCAGAACTTTCTTGACTTCCTTGTCTTCTAAGAATCCTAGGGATCAGATTTGGATTTTCAAAAATTGGTGGTGGATTTGGGTCAGGGTTTGACCTAGTGTGTCGAATCCTTTCTAAAGCCAGTTTTCTTAGAATATGTGTTTTTGAATTTTGGGTTTTACTTGAAAAATAAATACAACTTCTACAAATTCTTTAAGAAATAATGATATGTGATTAAGATTTCCTCAAAGATCTGTTTAAACTAGAGAATCTGATTGAAAAATTTGAAACTAAGATTCAACTTATAAGCTAAATCAGAGATAGACTTGAAACAGCATTTATTTACTTTTGCAATTGCATAGCAAAAGCAATTTCAAAGGCTTCCTGGCTGATTTTCAGACTCTGTCTGTAGATTATAAATCAAACAATAGTATCAATAAAATGATTCAGGTCCCCAGTATGGTCGCCACTATGTTAGCACTCAGGTTTTCCTAGAAGTTGTGTAAGAGGAAATTATACCCGAGGTAACCACAAACCAACCTTTTAGATGCAGAATCTAGCCAATCTGCATCCAGAGAGGGCTCTCTCTTTATGATTTATCTTTGTTTTTTGAATGATTTTAGGCTAGTTATAGATTCAAAGTTTGTTTTGGGAAATTGGTGGAATCCACAAACTAAGGGCAAGGTTGAGGGCTTTCAGTCCATTGGGCTATGGAGTCTAAGGATGGCTTTACTGGATTTCTTTTCTGAACACAAGATGGTATTACAGGGCAAGATAGCTAGACAGAGAACAATCCTTAAAATTTAAAGTGGATGGATGGTCTTGAAGGGATGAAAGGTAACTAAGAATCTTTCACCATATTCAAAAAGAAGAAGAGAAATGATTACAAGCAAAGAGCAATGAAGGATTCTTTGTTACAGTAATCAACAATATTGAATCAGCAAAACATGAGCAATTAAGAATTCATGCTTATAACTAATCCCGAAGAAAACATCGAGAATAATCACATTTGAAAACAGAGTACAATTAAGCAAATTCTGTTTCAATCCTTTATGTAAACTATTCAGAAACGGATATGATGATAGCATAAACTAATATAAAATTTAAACACAAGGGTTGGAAAACTTATTGAACGGAAGTCCAACACATGAATCCTGCAACAAGTCCAGTGCTTCAAAACGTCATCCAGTAAGCCACAAGTAAATTTGTCCAAAAGCTTTTTATTCCGAAAACCTCAATGTTACAACAGAGTAATAGAATCCACCCTTCAAAACTCTCTTTGAGGGCTTATTTATACAAAATAATCCTAACAATCTTACTCTATCATAGCCAATAATTCAGGCTGATTTAAAGCATATTTACAAACAAACAAGAGACACATGGTCTCGTAAATAGAATAATGAATAACGGCTGATGTGCTGTTCCTTTCTTCATGGACATGCTAAGGATAAGTGCTCAAAATAGGGCTCTGTGCTGTCCTTTGCGTATTCCTTTGACTTGTTGAATACTTTTTCTTCTCACGGATACTCTTTAATCTTTCATCTGATACTCTTTCATCTGCATTTCTGTTTTTTACCATTTATTCAATAGTAAAGATAAACTTTTATCCTGACAACATTTTTTACAAAATTTCCAGCATTTCCTTCCACCACTGATCATCTGGTATCATTGTTCTTCTGAGCTTCCTTAAAGTTTCATCGGCTTCAGTAAGTTTATAAAAAGTGGGCTCGTTTGGAAATAGATATTTTAATTCATGCTCCAGATGAAATAGATTCCTCACTTTTTCATAAATACTCTTCCCAGTTGGTACTGCAGGTTCTGATGAGCTAGTAGAACCTACACTAGTAGAACCTATAGCTGTATGTTTAGCATGAGCTTTGATTCTTTTCTCATAAGTTTCCAAGTCTACTATTTGATCCTCTGTGAGCATGGGACTTGGCAAATCACTGTCCAACAGAGCTTGAAATTTTTCTCTGAAAACGTTGATGTCGACCAAAATATCATTACACTTTCTTTCTAGATTTTGCATGAAAGTTCTCTTTGTAAAAATTCTCTTTGCTTCCAAAACTACACCTGTTATGTCATCAATTCCTAGTAATGCTAGCTGTTGTTTTGTTCTGGAATTCAAAAATTGAATGAGCTGCTGGGCTAGCTCTGGCTTGCCTCTTAATTCATGTCTAGTTTTTTTTATTTCCTCTTGGGCTATCTTGACTAACTCATTCTGCTCAAAAATAGCTTGAATGGAAGGCCAAATATCTCTTATTAAATTAATGATGTTGTCCCAAAGAATATCATTTATTTCATTCAGAGGCTTTTCCAATGTAAGATCCTTTTGCAAAGCCTCAACCAATTTTTCCAACCTTTTTATTTCTCTGAGGTTGTCAGCAGCTGTCTTTTTGGATGTGTCATATTTTCCCTCCAATTTTGTTAATTGTAATTTTGCTTCTTGGAGTTCTGTGACCTTTAGCTGCAAACTCTCCATCTGTTTAATCAAATCCTCAGAATTCAAATTAGAACTATTTACCTGAGATGATTGTTCCTGTTGTCCTGTAGTACCTGTTGCTGAAGCCTGTTTGAGAATTTCCTGTTCTTGCAATGCTTTTTCCAGCTCCTTCTCTGTTTCATTTAGTCGCTCTGTCAAATTCAAGAGCAACTCCATCATTTCTTCTTGTGAATTTCCTTTTATTACTTCCTGTGTCTGGGGGTGCCTTGAGGCTGGTATTTTCAGCTGTTTTCTGAGTGCAGCTATATCATCCTCTTTCTTTTTTATCAGTGCCTCAATACCTTTAGTGTCTTTGGGATTGTGACCCAAACCAATGATGATCTCTTCTAGAGAATTTATTCTATTGTCCTTGGCCTGTGAGGAGGCCCTTTCAATCTTCAATGTTGCAGTGGTATTATTCAAGGAATCTTGTAATGTTAAAGCTGCCATGGCTTTGTTGGTGAGAGTAGAATAAACCATTTCCCCTGTTTGCCTATGAAGCTCTATCTGATCCAAGGGATGGATATCCTTTGCTAACACTTCAAAATTTGTTCTGATGTAATCTGTTGCTGAAGTTGGCTTTGGCACCTTAGCTTTGAAGTGGCTCATTTGCATTTTACCTTGTGACAGATCAAATGCTGACATCAACCTTTGCTGATTGTGAGGAGCCATTTTCATATACTGATCGTAGACCTTCATTTTCAATGGTTCATTCCTTGTTTTGATATTAATGAAGGTTTTCTTAATGTCTCCAGTATCGGTCTTTGGCGGTCTGAAAGAAGATACTTCAGTGCTCAGTTGCTTTTGTATCCCTTTCTGGCTTATATTTGTTTCACTTGCTGTACCTGTTTGCTGACTATCTTCCCTGCCATCATCAAATATTTCATCTATGATCTCTACATCTGGAAGTAGATCAGACTTGTGTTTTTTAGCTTGATAGACTTGTGGGGCTCCTTTTGAAGGTGTGGTATCTGGAGCTGACCTCTTTTTCCCTATTTCCACATTCAGTGGAGTTTGCATCTCTGGAGCTTGGATTTGCTTTGCTGGTGTTTGAGAAGCTTTAGATTGTTCTAGTGTTTTGGAACTCTGTGATTTTTCTGCCATGACCAGGGTTTCAATGACCTGAACTATAGGTTCTTTTCCTTTACCTTTAGGCTCTGCTGCTACTGATGGGCTGTCTTCCTGTATAGCTTGTTGTAGAGTGGCTGTTGAAGATGTGCCAATATAGGGTACTTGTTTTTTAATGGAAACTGGTTCTTCAACAGGTAATGGACAATGGCAGGAACGTTCTTCAACACGGGCGCAGCGGAATTTCTGAGTAATTTGGTGTATTTGCAGTGAATTTTGAAATTTGCAGCGGGAGCTTAGTCTCTTTCGAAAACCAAAATAACTAAAAAAACGCGAAAAATGGCTTAAAAACAAGTCAAAAGGGTTTTTGTCGTTTTCGAGGTGATGACGTCATTAGGGCGTACGGGGTGACGTAAGGAAGTGGGACCGGCGGTATGCGGTAAGCGGTAAGCGGTAAGCCCGCACCGCTTATGGACGAGGGCGGTAAAAGTCGCAATGGCAGCGATTCCACAGGACGCTTGCCACGTGGAATGCTGAATAGTCAAAAACCGCCCACTCCTCGCTGGCTAAATAACTCACACGGGATGGGCAGCGGGATTGATCAGGACCGTTGATCAACGGAGGGACGATCCGACGGTTGAAAGGGATGGGAACTTGTGCGACTTCAAAGGTGGGCCCATCGGGGTTTTAAAAAGGTTTTAACGTGTAATCTAATCACCCCGGGGAAAAGTTAATAGGCGGAAATGGTTGTTAATTAGTCCAAATGATTAATTAACCCCATGAAATTATGAAATGGATTGCGGCGGAGCTTGGCCAGGTGGAATACCACGTGGACGGAACATGGTGGCATAGACTTTCGCAAAGTTTATTGATATGTTTTGGTATTAAACACATATATTACGTGTCTAACGCTTTTTTACATATATTTTATTATACGATGAATTAATTAAAACACAACTAATTCACCATAGGGCGGGGATTATATATAAGGCTATAGTTTTAACCAAAGGGCTTTATAAAGCGGGATATTTATTTTAAAATGTGCGGGAATATATACTTTGGTAAAACATTATAATAAGAGGGTTTTTGGGGATATTTATTAGAAAGGGGAGTTATATACTTAGGAAAAGGGATTCCACTAGGGAGTTAATATAATAGAGTTAAATGTTAATATGATAAAGGACAAGGAAAATCAAAACATCTTTGTACATCTAAGAAAGTGAAAACTTATGAAGTAAATTGCACATTTTATCTTCAACACTTAAACTTAGAATAACAAGTTGTTTTGAGGAATTTTATGGAATGTTGCATCAGTTTCCTAAGTAAAATAGGATTTTACTTAGGAAAAGTTAAAGATGGAAGATAACAATGATGAATTATTTGAAGTGCTTAGGTCTTTTTTGATCATTAGGCCGAGGGTCCGGTCCCTCCAGAAGTCAAGGAAATGCCTTGAGCCCCTTTGATCTCAAATTACCTTAGTACTTTTGGGGAAATTAGTAAAACTCTTGAGGGGTAAAAATGATGAGGGAGGTTAATGAATTTGACTTTGCTTGTTGTGATTTTCCAGTGTATTTCCTGCTTTAGTACTTGTGATGAAAGTAAATGATTAACCAACATGTAGCAGCACCATTCATCAGATAACACTTTGCAGCAACATCTACCTACCCTATCTACTTAGCACTACCATGTTGTCTTCTTTATTAGGGTGCATTTAGACTTGCAAACCCTTTTCAATCTTTTCTTTTTACATGATGAATCTATCTATTTCTACCCTTATTACATCCAAGGGCTCAGATTAAACTGTTGAGCACCTTTTATTCACTCTACCTAGCTACTTATCTGCCAAGATTAAACTGTTTGGCTAGATATTTAATCTATAACATGAAATTGAAATATGACTAAGCCAAGTTTAAACAGTTTGACTTATTCATGAATTGTGGCAAAAGTTTCACAAGCTGCACACAATTATTTTATTACAACAGATGAAAAAAAGTAGTGGCATTTAGACTTGCACACTTTCCTTGGTCTATTTTTTGCTTGGGGTTCATTTCTTTCTCTTTTTGACCATTTTTATTCTTTTTACCCTTTGATTTTTCTTTTAGGGTATACCCTCTTTACATTTTTTAAATTTTTTGATTTTTTGGTTTTTTAAGAATATGGAACACCTTCGCTCAAGTAAGAAGGTTTTTACATTTTTTAAATTTTTTGATTTTTTGGTTTTTTAAGAATATGGAACACCTTCGCTCAAGTAAGAAGGTTTGAACATATTCCACACTTCCATCAAGACAATCATGAAAGATGAAACCTATTGATATAGGAGGCTAACAGGAACAATGGACGTCAGTACTCTATCTGTTGTTTTACTATTCTACATACTGCTATTTCACTTTCTTATAGATGCCTCGGGCATATTTGGATGCTTTCTCAGATTTGTCGATAATCTCCATGTGGACCGTTACTGGGTTTTATATCAAGTCACTGTATGTGACATGGGGTATTTTTCTATCATTGTCTGGGGTGGGACTTCCACTTTTCTGGATGGATATTTGGGTTCCAATCTTCAGATGTGAAAATGTAATGACTTCATGGACTGTTTTACTTCATATAATATATTCAAAACATCGTTTTTCTCTTGTGAAAAAAAAATGATTAATGTTTATCACTCTACCTTCAAAACTAGCGATGCTGGTCTATGTTGCTGGTTTATTGATATGGTATGATGGTCTTTTTATATTTTGGACATATCACACTCCTCACATGATTAGCGTTTTTCTCTGTTGCAGGGTTTAGGGTACTTTAATTTGTATTTGGAACAATGGACGTCGGTACTCTATCTGTTGCTTTACTATTCTACATACTGCTATTTCACTTTCATGGACTGTTTTACTTCATATAATATATTCAAAACAGTGTTTCTCGTCTTTTAAAGTTTCAATTTTTTTTTTTAAATTGAACCCTCCGTCGCTCTACCGACGCCTTGTAGACATCGGAACTGCGACAACCTAGAAACGTCGGAAGAGAGACAGTATGAAAACGTCGGACCACATTTCGTCGGAATTGCGACAGATTACAAACGTCGGAAGAGCGACGTTACAAACGTCGGACCACATATCGTCAGAATTGCGACAGATTACAAACGTCGGAAGAGTGACGTTCCAAACATTGGACCACATATCGTCGGCATTGTGACATATTACAGACGTCGGAAGAGCGACGTCCAAAAAGTCGGACCACGTTGGGTCGGAATTACGACGGTTTACAGGCATCGGAAGAGCGACGTTCCAAACGTCGAACCACATTTCATCGGAAGTGCGACAGTTTACAAACGTCGAAGGCGCGACGGTTTGTGAGACGTCGGAAGAGTGACGCTTGTTCGGAAGCGACGGAAGAAGTGTCGATAGTGCGACACTTTTTACGTGCGTAGGAACTGCGACAGCATGACAAACCACGGTTTGTCCGCCCTCGAACTGTCGCTCTTGTGACGACTATGTGTCGAAATAGCGACGAATTGGCCATCGAAATTTCCGCCAAATTTTCTAGTGAAACTTCTTGCTTCAATGCATCAGGTCCACCTCACCTTGATACTCTCCACTTCACTAGTATCAACATGTCAACCCGGTCCTCGTCATCCCAACACTTACATTGTGTGCATCGTCAAGGTAAAAGACTCTAGGGAATGAGAATGCCATGTCTCCGTTATTTGAAAAACTGTCAATTCTTGTAAACCATGTCACCTTCATAGGGTTTTGACACATATACCAATCTTTTCCATATTAATCATCCCCACGCCACTGCTTCTACACATTATCCTAGAACTAAGTCACCTCGACAATTACCTTTGTGCACATCTTTGAACCTTCTGAGAGACAGAACCCGGAGAACGAGAATACCTCTCGTTAATGAACGATCCTGACCTTTGTTAACCAACAAACTCTCATTGAAGACTAATAAAATTAAGTCTTTGTACCTTTTTTCTATACTATGTACTCGACCTCCGTTATGTAATGAGCCTTCATAGTCCTCAATGAATTAAGTCTTAGCCCTTCTCGCGCCTATAATTTCTCTCTTTCTCTACAACATTCTTCAATGCCTCCTTCTTGTCTTATGGATCCCCTTGTTTCCGCTGCACCACTCTAATTAAATTGAATCGTTGATCTTGTGTGTTGATCAAAAATCAATTAAGGCCTTTATCAACTGTAAATGAAATGATTTTGGCCCCTATATGTACTTATTTCACACTTACTCCAAGTGAAATCCCTCTTGAGCTTAAATGTAGCACATGAAACACACTTGATTCACACTTCAACCTAATATAGTATACAACAATTCAATTTAACGCAGCAGGGCATTCACAAAAATCATTTCAACACTTGAGACATAGCGTTCTTCTATTAAATTACACACTCTCTACAAAATTACAAAAATTTCATCTTCTTGTCCCAATTTATATCAAATCGACCCTCCTTGGACTTACTCTGCCAATCCTCTTGATACCTTTATCCTCTTACATTTTCTACACTTTCTACGTTTTTCTCTCAATTTACATAACTATATGAAAGAGGATTATGAACTATAATCAGTTCATATCCACAAAATCCTCAACAAACCTCTATTCTAGGATCATCTAGATCCAACTACCCTAAAATATCTTTAACCTTCACTCAACCTTCACAATTTTTCTCCTTAGAAGTAGATCTAGACAACATCCTCACTCCTATATACAATATTTCTATATTTCTATACGGATTAAAACTGAATATGTTGTTTAAAAAAAACAAAATAATATTAAAAATAGGGGTGGTGGGTTGCCACCCACACCGAGAGTTGTTATTATCATATTATAACCAAAAACCAAAAACAGGGTGATGGGCCGCCACCCCTGCTACACCCCACGGTCAACAACATATATGTATAATATATTCAGTGGGTAGGTTGCCAAAAGTAGACCCTCCACCCCTCCGTTAAACACTACATGTCCATACACCAGGGGCGGCGGGGCTCAAACCCGCTCAGCTAGCCTGATCGGCCTGCCTCCCGAGTGCCCCCACATAACAAAAGAATTCAAATTTAAACACGGGGTAAAACATATGTGTTGAATGGGGGGTCAGTGGGGTTTTAACCCCCAACCACCCCGTGCCCAACATAGCATGCTACCAACGGCCCAATGAGCCTACATTATAATATCCGCCCAAGAAACTACATAAAAGCTCAATCATTCATTCGATGGGGGAGAGTAGTGGAGGACATGCGAAACCCTAAGCGAAGGAGGAGTAAAACCATGAGCGAGGCAATATGCAAGATGCCAAAAATATTCCCTTAGATGGCCAAGGGTAGTGGTGATATAATTCGACAAATTTATAGTTGATGTTACACGATTTCGCGACAAAATTCTAGTGGTGATGTCTGTTTCTCTAGCTGAGCTCTCCATCTTCAGGCCATCATATAGATTGGAGGTATAAGGGTCACTTTTGTAAAGTTTCTTGTAATTTATTTCTTTGATGCCACTTAATAGAAGAAGGCCTCCCCATTATTGAGCAAGGCTCATAGACATAGCTCACATTGGGTGAACTCCGTAATCAAATTTTTATGTCTTTGATATCATGTTTGCTTATGTTTTTCTGCTTCTTTTCATGTGGTTTATGTTACTTGGTTAATATGCTATGTTATATGAAATTTTGAATGTGTCCTTGAAGTAAAAGATATTGGATCAAGTTTGGTATCAGAGCAGGTCTTCTTGATGTGAGTTGCATGAGTATATGCTAACCAGGAACAAGCTCCAATTAGGTGAAGGAAAAATCAAGTCTGATCCCGAAGCAGAGCATGCACCACAAAGATGAAACATGGAAGATGATGATGCATGAGAAGAAGAAGAGCAAATTTTTCGCAAGATCTTCTTCAACATGGTAGACAAAGTTGACAAGTTTTTTTCATAATATGACAAGAAAATTAAGCATGAGAAGAAAGAGCCTGAGGACCATGCATCGGTACACCATAAAGGAGGAGGAGGAGAAACTCCTCCCTCTCCATCCACCAGTGAAATTTCTTCTTCTTCCTCTTATAATATTTCTAACATAAATATAGGAATGAATATAAAAAAATCTTTTGAAAGCTAGATGTCGAGTTTGATTTACCTGTATTTAGTAGAGAATATAATGTAGAAATTTTAGATAACTAGATAAGATGGGTTGAAGTGTATTTCAACATACAAAAAATAAAAAATGATGAAGCCAAGATCCAACTAGCATCTCTTCGATTGAGTGGCACTGCTCTCGTCTGGTGGGAAGGCAAGCTGCAACAAGGTGGTAAGAATAGTCATAAACTTCTTTCATCTTGGTCTGAGTTCATTTCTACTTTAAGGGTACAATTTTACCCATTGGGTTATAAACATAAATCCATGATTGAACGACAACATTTGAAACAAAGTAAAGGTCAAAATGTTCAGAATTTTACAAAGGATTTTAGGAAACAAGCACTAACATTTGATTTTCCACTAGACACTCCTGAGACGTTGATGAAATATATTGTCTCTTTGCATAGTTCTTTGTTTCATTCATGATTATTATTTGAACCTAAAACTCTTGATGAAGCTACTGTGAAGGATGTGCATCTTGAAAGAAGGGGGAAGCATGAACAAGATGACCACCCAAAGAGGGAAGTAGTAGCTAAAAGAAGAGGAGAAAAGCCCTCTTTTAATCATTGTGATAAAGAAGGGAATGGTGAGGAGAATTGTTGGAAACTGCATCCAGAATTGAGACCTAAGAGGAACGACAGAAAAGAGAAGAAGAAGACAGTTGCAACCATGCAACAAGACCAAGAGTTTGAATCAAAGGAGAATGAGAAGATCACAACTCCGGCATTCGCAAGTGGTGGAATAGTTGACTTGGGATCAGATTCAGGTGAAAAAAATGAATATTACAGCTCTTGGGATTGCAGCCGATGGACCCACTGACTTAGGTTCTGATTCAGGTGACGAGACAAATATTTCAGCAGATGTTGTACCAAAGATGAAAAAGGCACCAAATGCAGCTTGGATCCAAGAACTCAAAGAAATCAAACAGAGCATTCAGGGGGGGAATTAAGAACTAAGGAGACTCCTACAATAAGTCGAGAAGGAGAAACAAATATTTCAACATCAGTTACAAGCCAAGGAGGAGGCGATGGAAAAGTTGCAACATAACAAGCCTAAGGTAAAAAGTGATTCTTCAATTTCTTGTACTTTTTATGATGATGATTTCACTGCTTTTGAGAGACATACTATAGGAATCAAATCAAATTATTGAAGAAAATGGGGTATCAAGGAAAGGGCCTTGACAATAATGGCCAAGGAATTATGAATCCCATCAAAGTGGAGGAGTCGCCTCATTATGCACAACTTGGATATGTCAGAAAAGATGTTGGGGAATGCTCCAAGACAACTAGTGACCAACCAATGACAGATGATAAGAGCACTTCATCACATTTCAGTAATAGTGAGGGTTCCACATGGTCGTATCAGAGGCGCACCAGAAATAAGCGTTCCAAGATGATCTTGAAAGTTTGGAGGATAAAGAATCATTGTAGTAATTGAAACAAGGTTGGACACGAGAGAGCTACCTATCAGATGCTTCATGCCCAGAAAGTACTGATAAAGAATCTAGCTCGCGAAGATGTGAAAGAAAAGGATCTGCCACATTCATGGTGGTCCACTTTATTGAGTAAGAGATGGTTTTACTAGATATAGTAGCTTTTTATGGCCACATTTTGTAAATCATGTGTTGCGAATAATTGTAAAAGTGATGATGTATTTTCCATTGCTTATTAAAGAAACAATGATATTTTTGGCCTTTTGGTGATAAATGGGTTATTTGTTTCTATTATAATGTAAACTTGACCAAAGAGTGTGTGTTGTAAACTCTTGACAAGTATTGGGTTATTTGAGTCATGTGTGGTTTTGTATGTGATTGAAAATAATGTATCAGATTTGCATGCAATGTAGATGTTGAAAGTATGGCTTGATGAAGACACAGGCAGTGTGCAGGATGAGTTCATGCTTTTGGAGGACCAAACTCTCCTAAGTGGGAAGGAATGATTCAAGATGATCTAGAGGTACAAGTGCCCTTAAAAATAGCTCAAAAATCAAAGACATCAGATAGAAGTGAAAACCAGGACCCAATCGTAGTGCTCATCGCCCTGATTCCAACGGTGTGAATGACACCTGAATCCGATTTCGTATGATCAAGTTATAGGTGGTCAATTTTTTGGTCAAACTTAGCCAAGTGGCAGGCTTAACGAGGCAACAAATTGGAAAACCCGATGCATGGAATCTGGCCATCAAAATGGGTGAATTTGTCACCTACTTAATTTGTCGAGTGACACTTATTTTTCGATGGTTAAAAATGACTATGTTCTTTAAAAAAAACAAAAAAAATTAAAAATAGGGGTGGCAGGTTGCCACCCATGCTGAGAGTTGTTATTATCATATTATAAACAAAAAATCAAAACAGGCCTATGGTCAATAACATATATGTATAATATATTTGGTGGGCGGGCCGCAAAAGGCGGACCCGCCACCCCTCTGTTAAACACAAAATTTCCATACATCAAGGGTGGCGGGGCTCGAACCCACTCGACCAACTTGGCTGGCCTGCCTCCCAAGTGCCCACACAACCCAAAAACATTCATATTTAAAACATGAGGTAAAACATATATGTTGAATGGGGGGTCGGTGGGGTTGGAACCCCCGACCACCCCATGCACAAAATAGTGTGCTACCAATGACCCAACAAACATACATTGTAATATCTACCCAAGAAACTACATAAGAGCTCAGTCATTCATTCAACGAAGGGGAGCGGCAGAGGACGGGTGGAACCCTGAGCGGAGGAGGAGCGGAACCATGAGCGGGGGAATATGCAAGATGTAAGAAAGATTCCGTAAGAGGTCTAGAGGTGCTAGTGACAAAATTTGACAAATTTGTAGTCGATTTTGCATGATTTCGAGACACGAATCTAGTGGTGATGTCTGTTTCTCTAGCTGAGCTCTCTATTTTTACACCATCCTCTGAATTGGAGGTATAAGGGTCATTTTTGTAAAAAAATTTGTAACTAATTTCTTTGATGCCACTTAATAAAAGAAGGCCTCCCCACTATTGAGTAGGGCCTAGGGACATATCCCACATTGGGTGAACTCCATAGTAAAATCTTTGTGTCTTTGATCTCATGTTTGCTTATGTTTTATCGCTTCTTTTCATGTTGTTTAAGTTACTTGTTTAATATGCTTTGTTATATGAAATTTTGAATGCATCCTTGAAGTAAAAGATATTGGAACACGTGTCCTCCATGCAATATCCATCACTTGGATCTTATATTAGCCACTCCTATAAAATTTACATCTCATATTCACTTGTGCTATCTCCCTCTGACATGAGAATATCAATTAGCATTGGAATCCCCTAAAGAATGAATTCTCAAAGTAATTCTCCAAAATTTTCACTTGCATAATCTCCATGAGATGATGCTATTTCATCCTCCCCTAGAACATAAATTAAGTTCTATTCTCCTTCAACTTCTCCTATCATAAAAAAATCCCTGTCAAATCCATCATCTTCCAAGTCAATAAACACATGCTCACAAAATTTCTCGATCTTAGCCATCTCTTCTAGGAGTCTCATATATTAATCAACCTGCATAAGCACATCATTTAAGTTTTGATAATCACCTGCGAATCTTGCAATCATACAAAAAGTGTTAGATTAAAAAATATAAGGTTCTTCTTTTCATGCCTCAGTTGCCTCATCTTCATGCTGATCCAAACTATTTCCATAGTCCATTAAGTTGTCTATAAATTATTCCTCGACTTTTATGGCTTCCTTCTCATCAATAAATAATTTTTTTTTCAAAAAAAATAATTTCACACTCATCTTCTTTGATTTCCTCCTTCAACATGTCATACATCCTTTGTCTTGGCTTCCTTTGCAATGGATATCATATCACCTTCTTATGCTTCATTGTCCAACCATATCTCTAGTCTTCTTAGCTTTCCTGTAGCAATTGTTTCAAATGATTGAGTTCTACCCTTAAATCAACCATCTCCTTCTCAAATTCCTCATCACTCATCCTCTTTATACCAATTTCCTTGGAATTCTTATTCATCTGATTGTGAATTGTCCTCTCTGAACCCTTAACATGATTATTAATAATCATTCTTTCCTTCTTCTGTGAACTCTCCTTTTCCACTTGTGAGCTACAAAAAGACTTCTCCATCTTTGTAACAAGTCTTCCACTTATCACCAACACCAAGTCATCCTCTTAGTATCCTCTCTTCCATCAGTTCTATGTAGTAGAACCTCTTCTCAAGCGCCTCTTCTACTCATATTTAAAAGCTATTGGCTTTTGAATCTTCATCTTCTCACCTCTTCACTTCTCTTAAGAAATCTATTGTCCTCTCTTCAATAACTTCATCTTGTTTTTTGGGTTCTATCACAATTCCTCCTTCGAAGAGATTTGATTGTTCCTCTTCCTCTGTCACAATTTTACTTGA
Source organism: Pinus albicaulis (assembly GCA_034641835.2). Classification (NCBI taxonomy): domain Eukaryota; kingdom Viridiplantae; phylum Streptophyta; class Pinopsida; order Pinales; family Pinaceae; genus Pinus; species Pinus albicaulis. Next base: position 203,851 of record JAXQQM020060203.1, read on the forward strand.
GTATCATCACTGCTACCAATCTCCCTCTCTACTACTTGTAAACACAATTATTCATGACTAGAGTTAACACAAAAACATCATATACACTTTATAATATTTGTGGCAAGATCTAATGTTCAACAATCTTCCTTTTGGTCCACTCCTTTGAACCAATTCTCTTCCCAAGAACATCTAGTCTAAATTATTCAAAACAATTCTCTTGCTTTATAATTCCTAAAGAACTTCAATGTTCTTCCCTTTTAATTTTAGCTCAATTCCTCAGTATTCAATTAAATTAAAAACATGTTTACCTGCTATTCATCTGAACCACTACAACATAATGTATATGTACTTTTCCTTTTCTTCTCAAGAGCTTTGTACCTTTAATTTTGTTGGTTTTTTCTTCATCCTTGCTGTTCATTAATTTTCTCTTGACTTGGAACATTCTTATCTACCTTCCTCCCAAGATATCTAGTGTCTTTCCTCAAAAATTCACCTCGTGGGCATCAATATTCAAACTCAATATGAATTGCAAAACAAAAATAAAATTTTCCTCTTTTAGAATTCTCCAAATCCGATTATGCTATAACACCTTTCTCCACAACTCCTTTGTTGTTATTTATTTTGTTGGTTTGCTCCCAGTATTTCCACTATTTGTTTAATCATTCAAATAAGTAGGTTTAAAACCTAATATGATGCCACTTTTGATGTAGGTGTGTCTGGGATTTTACCAACACTCCATTATTCCAAACTCGGACAGGTGCTTCCATCAAACAGACAAAGAGAAATAAATATATTTTTATTTCATATTTAAATTAAGTGGGACTAGTTGTAAGGGTATAATAAAACCCTTTTATAAAACCACCAGATTCAAAATATTAATAATATAACATGCAAGTGACCCATTATATAATATATAGGCTAGGGAAGTGATAAGTCCCTTTTAATTCAGAGCCACATAGGCACGAGATTATAATATTTACCTTTGAATTATAAGCAACCCATTGTATAACCTATGGCACTTAAAAATTTTCCTCTCATTTCACATGATATGACTGAACTCCGGACCTAGGTCCAACCCTTTTAACTTGGTGTGCAATCCTTTTCTCCACCAAGAAATGTTTCCCCACCTTACGCCACCCCATCCTGTCCCTTATGTGCTCTCTCTTGAATCACTTGGGGAAAGACATTCGGGACACATCACCTCAGTTCCTTTACCATCCATTTCACCCTGACACTTTTAAATCCAATATTTTAAACTTCCAACTTCAATGCGTTGGGTCCACCTCACCCCAGAAATCTGCACATCACCAGTCTCAACATGTCATCCTGGTACTCATCATCGCGACATTTCTGCTACGTGATATTTACTCAATTGTCTAGGTAACAGACTCTTAAGAACTATATTGTTCCCATCTCCATTCTTTGAAAATTTGTTGATGCTTGTAAGTCACACCACCTTCACAAGGTTCTGACACATCTGTCAATATTTTCCATGATAACCCCCTCCACGTCACTGCTTATACATGTTAGCCCAATGTTGAGTCCCCTCGACACTTCCTTTTTGTGCATATTTGAACCTTCCAGGAGACAAAACTCAAGGAATGGGAATACCTCCTCTCAATGAATGATCCTGACCTCTATTAAAGCTAAGTCTTTGTCCCTTTTTTCTATACTTTGTGCTTGACTTATATTATGTGATGAACCTTTGATATGCCTTAATGAATTAATTCTCATCCCTTCTCACGCCTCTCATTTCCCTCTTTCTCTACAACATTCTTCAATGCCTTCTTCTTGTCTTGTGGATCTCCTTGTTTCTGTTGCGCCACTTTGATTAAATTGAATCTTTCATCCCATGTGTTGAAAAACAATCAATTAAGGCTTTTATCAATTGTAAATGAAAGGATTTTGGCCCCTCTGTGAAATTCTTGAGAACTTACTCCAAGTGCAATCCATATTGAGCTTAAATGCAGCACCCGCAACACACTTGATTCACACTTCAACCTAATACAACATATAATAATTCAATTAAACACAATAGGGAATTCACAACAATTATTTAACACTTGAAACATAGTGTTCTTATATTAAATTACATGATCTATACAAAATTAGAGTAAAGGCCCTCAACTTGTCCTGAGTTACATTAAATCGGCCCTCCGTAGCCTTATGGCCATGGTTGGCCTTACTCTACCAATCCTCCAGATACCTTTCTCTTCTTACACTTTATACACTTCCTACTTTTCGCTCTCAATTTAGATAATTATATGAAAGATAATTCTTAACTACAATATGTTCAAATCCACAAAATCCTCAACAAACCTATATTTAAGGATCCTCTAGATCTAATTACTCTCAAATCTATCTAACCTTCCGTCAACCTTCTTAAGATTTCTCCTTAGAATTAGATCTAGTTACAACATCTTCACTCCTATATACAATATGCCTGATATTTCCTCCAAAACATAGGAAATACAAATAATTTAACCAATTACACTCAATTAGGGAACCACCTCCCTTGGTAAATGAAAGACCCCTAAGTCTAGTCAAAATGTGTTTTGACTTGGAGGTAATATGCTCCTGCATCATAAAATGATCCAAAAAATTGATTAAGTCAATTATGTAAACCAAAACATAAATCAACATATGATCATACATAATATAAATAGAAAGAAAACCGTAATGATGTTATATTAAAAATTGCATAAAACAAGATCATAAAAGCATCATGATTAGTCAATGCATCAGGTACATTCATATTATTAAAACATAAGTTTATTCTCCAAAAATCTGACCCCCTCAAATGAGAAACGAGGTAATTATATACAAAATTTCAGATAATTGTCTTAAAAACCGTCTTTGTAACTAGAAAATTAATAACATAACAAATAAAATACACTAGAATTAATTATGAGAAATCAATGAGATTACGTATGTGCTATACAATATTACGACAAACAAAGTCCTCCAAAGGAAAAGGGATGTACTTGGAAGGACAAAAAATAATGAAGCATATTATATTGCATTTATATAAGGCTTCAAAACAACTAGGGAGTACGGATCCAATGGAATTGTAGTCTTCACCAATTTTGAACTTGTGTGCAACCAGATGAAATGCATGTAACAAGTAAAAAAGGAGAAATTAAAACAACTACATAGAGAAGCAAAAATTATCACTAGTCAATTTCAATCATTTAACATAAGCCATTATGCAATTTTTAATAGGATGTATAGTGATCTATCGTATGGGGAAATGACAACTCAAGGTTTGTGTGTGAAAGATGAATTGGTATCAAGATCCACTCCATCAAAATTTATTGATGGACATTGTAGGAGATTTCTAATATGTGTTTGTTTTTTAGTTATAAATGTGGTTTCTTTAATGACAATGTGGTTTCTATACTAATTGTTCCCCCACTGTGTAATCACTACCTGGTAAATTAACAAGGTTACAAGTTTAAGAAAATTTTGTATTGAATTCTCAAGATGTGCACTTATCCAAGATTGGGATAACAAGAAACTTCAATGTGTAATGTCCATTTTTCAACCATGTTTAATGGATTTTCTAATCCTTGTGAAAAAAAATCAACAAAATGAATAATATATTTCTTGTTAGAAATCCTTGGCCATAAAAAGTTTGCAGAGGACATTGTTTAATCAAGAAATTTAGGGCATAATGATGAAAAAATAAGTATCTAAAATCAAATTCTATCATGGAACGCATTCTAGGTACTGGGAAGCTAGTTAACATGGAAAGTGGGGAGAAGCTCTTGGTTTGATTCAAGGAAGATCCCTAGATCGAAGGAGAGGAGATTGACTTTCTCTCTCCAAATCTTAAACATCATTAAGGATTTTTTTACTAGCTTAGAGTTTGGTATATTATTGTATAAAGGTATATGAGAAAGTAGTCCAACTTTAACAGGGAGGAGTCCAACTTTACTTCCTTTGGAAACTTTATTGTCGATTGTTTGTTTCAAGTGGAGAGATCGAGCTTGTCAATTTTTAGTACTGTAAAGTTCAAATTTAGTTATTTTTGATAACCATGCAAAGAACCAATAAATAAAACCCTGCAATCTTTAGTTTTTTCCCTCGACATTATATTTCAATAAAACCCCTTAATTTTAGTTTTTTAATTAAACATTCGATTTCAAGTCAACTTCTTTCCCACCATTTTAGAATATTCATTCCATTATTTTAATTTATATTGTTTAAAATAAAACCCCACATTTTAGGTTTTATCTTCAACATTATATTAATGGAATGAAGATTCCAAAATGGTGAGAAGATGTTCTTTCTTCAAAAAACCAAAATTCGGGAGTTTTAACAATTTATTTTTTGCATTGTTATAAAATTTATAATAAAAACCATTTTGTTAGATAGTACTAAAATTTGTCAAGTTTGTTAGATCTCCATTTGAAGAAAAATTTCAGTGATAAAATTACCGAGATGTAATAACCATATGTCCTACAAATTGAACACGGGTGATTGTGGGCTCTCTCTCCAAATATGAAATAACATCTAGCATATTGTGGGTTGTATACTTCGACAAATATTGGAGTTAGAGGAGTTTGGAATGATGGTTCATAGATTTCAGCTTCGAGCAGAAGAAATTGGCTAGTAGGCGTGTTGGCTTCATAATGGAAGGGTTTGTTAGTGTGCTTACTAGATTTGGAATTTCACTGTTGGATGTGGTTGATACTCTAGTTTGGTCTTGTTATCACTCTTTAGGGATGTTAACAACTAAATTAGGATATAAGGCCTTAACTATAGTTAATGAGGATGTATATTGGAAGTGGTGGTATCAATTGATTTGGAAATGGAAAAATCCTTTAAAGATTAGGGTGTTTTTATTTTAAGAAGTCATACTGACTATGATTACCACTACAATGGGAATATGCAGACAACTTCCAAAATGTAGATTAAATCTATTAATATGCTTGTATTTCACAAATTATCTCAACATGGGAAAGAATAAGAAAAGAGTTGCATAGTTGTATAGTTTCACTATAAATAAACTAATTTTTAAAATGAAATACAAACATATTTTTTTGAAAAACTACAAATTTAAATATATAAAAAAATACAAACTACAACGAATTACAAACTCCAGTTCAAAAAAAAAGAGCAAAATTCCATAAATTTAAGGTAACACTCTATTCTTTCTTCACACTTCTACAAAATAATACAAACTTCAAGAAAACATTAAATGGATCAAAGTATAAAGCCTTAATGTACTCATAATACTCCACTATTTCTTTCTTTAACAAAAAATGAAAACAATAATATAACATATAACAGTTTAATATGCAACGTAAAAGTCTCTCCTCTTCCTCCATTTCTTATCAAGCCTAAAGTGTTAACCCATCACATCTAGTGGTTAATTCTCTAGGTCTAGGACTTATATTTTAGCTCCAATACTATTGGAAACATGTTCAACCAATTTAATCCTTCTCCTTCAACTAATAATCCTTAAAAGGTGATTAAGAAACTTGAAATTTTCCACTGCAACGACAAGGATTGATAGTAGTAGGCGACAAGGAATGATAGTAGGCAACAACAAGGATTGATAGTAGCAAACAAAAAATGTGGTGACTATCCTAATATGAAAAATTTACATATATCATGGTACTACACTAAAACAACCAAATGGCAGCAAATGCAAAGTATCCTACAACCCCTAGAGAAAAACCTATCTATGTTTCCAACCCTCAAAACAAAAAAAACAGAGTACATCAAGGCGAGTAGAAAGAATAGGAAGCTACTTAATCCCAACTCATAATTTTATTTTACTACTGCTTAAGCACTTATTTCCTCTTCATTCTTCTTCCTTTATGACCAATAGCTTATGCTGACATGTTCAAATTAATCTTCCACGTGCCCTCAATGTTGTATTTGTGAAGTGAGAAAATGAATGTATTTATAAAGTTAGTGTTAGCACTCTGTAAATTTCTCCAGGCTGAGGAGAGAAATCCCAGAGGTAACCACAAACCTCTTTTAGGCTAAGGTCCAGCCCCCCATCCTTGGATAGGGCTCTCTCTCTAGGTTTTGCTATCAATCAACTAGATGACTAATAGGACCTGGGTTTTAGGATGGTTATGATGATCAAAGGATGATTTTTAGTTTGATTTATTGGAGGTGGGTGTAGAGGGCAGAACTACCTAAGATCTGAGCACTATTTCCATATCTGAATGAATTAGGGATATGGTGCAATCTACACAGGGGAAAGGTAGGAAAACATATGGGTAATCGATTAAATTCGTTGCAGTGGTAGTGTGAAAGGAGAAAAAAGAATAATGAAAACTTGAGCATCCATACAAGGATGAATTAAAATTTCCATGGAAGAAACTGATACACATATAATGATCAATTGGACTTATCAGAGCACTAGGTGAATTCCGAAAAAAATCTTTTAGACTCAGCATGAAGGGTGTTTACACCATGATAATATATATTATAATCAGGTCAGTAGGAAATACATAAATAGACCATTAGGAAATGCACATACAAATAAGGACTGACACAAGAATCTTTGTATAAATATGCACCTTCCTTCTTCAATTCATTCAGGAAAAGATACAATACTTGAAAAAACGTAGTATAGCCTCTAACACTCCCAACCTAACAACAAAACCATTTTCCATGTCTTCTTATCCTTAAATACAATCAAGAATAATTCCTTGCATGGAAACTAAAAGGACCAGATAGGATGTATCTGCAAAGAATATCGAGAAAATCTTAACTTGGAAACATCATGATTTAAAGCTTAGAGAAAAACTTATCAAAATTAAGTCCAAAAACTCATCTTATCCTCACATATCCAATCGCTAACATGCTTCTAGAAGCTCCCAAAATACCAAAATGCAAAAATAGCCTTGATTGATATAGTTGCACAGTATTTGCGCTGTAGGGCGTAGAAAAAATCCAAGTTGACGTGGTTGCAGATCCTCCTGAGAAAAACATAGTAGATGGGCACATTGGAGATGGATTTTTGTTGGTTTAAGACCCACTGGATGTTTCCTTTCATGCGTGTAGGCCTCTTAAATGGATAATCACCACTTGTGCAACATTTGTGCAACATAATTCAAATTTTGAATTTGTTTGACATTTCCCACTCCAACAATTTAGCAGTTTCATAAAAAAATAGACCTCTTGTAATTGCAAAACAATCGCTTGGCTACATATATTTTTAACTTTCAACACAATGCAAAAGAGCATGTGATTTCATAAATGAGTAAACCCACCTCAGTCAAGATACCAAAGCTACCTCCTATAGTTCCTTCAAAAATGAGTTGATTCTTCTCTTGTAATCTAAGGATTATTTCTTCAATTGTATTTGCAATGAAAAAACTTACAACCCTGATTGCCTTATACTGTCCAAGCCGATGAATCCGATCTTGGGCCTGTTGTTCCACTACTAAATTATGTTATCTCTTCATAATTTTTGAGGTTGTAGAGTAAATCACAGAGGTAACCTTAGAATCACTTTGGAAACTGGGAATCTAGGCCTTCCAGTTTCAGAGAGGGATCTCTCTTTATGATTTAGCTTTGTTTGACTAAAGGTATTAGGCTAGCTATTAAGTTCAGGTTTGGGTTTTTTTGTGTTGTTGGGTTGAAACTAGGAAGATAACTATTGGGAAAATGGAGTCACAAGTTTAGATTGATCACATACAAATTTTACAGGATAAACTTATAGGGAAGGGTAGGAAAATTCACTAGATCCTTTAAGATCTATTATGTGGATGAGAGGAAAAGATTTAGAAATTCAATTAAAAATAGAGCAGTTAAGAATTCTGATTTTAATCTTCAATAGAAAACAAAAAAATTATTCTTAAGCCAGAGACAAAGTGTACATTTAAACGAGTTTTTTTTCTTTATCTTCTTAGAATTAATATTTTAGAAAAACATATGATAACAAAGAGAAAACAAATTGATAAAGAGTAATGTACTTCACCAATAAAAATGACACAAGAATCCTGTAATGATTGCACTATATTACTAAATATCTGATCAATGGTGCCTCTGTGACTTTCTTTACAATACTAGCCCTTCTTCAAACAAGTCCCAACACTAATACTTCGAACTATGAAGTACTTATAGAGAATTATTACAAAATATTGTGATTCCAAAGATCAAAATAGAATCCTAAAATATCTAAAAATAATTACAAAAAAGTACAAAAATGTAAGAATTTCTGAACTATTGGAAGTTGCCCCTATTGTTGAGGATGATTTTTGATGACTAGGCTTGCATATTTGATGGGTTGTTTTCCTTTCTGTCTAGAGATGAAAACATTCACTCGAGTAATTCATTCAATTTTTCCCATTTGTCTTCTGTTGGGATAGAAAATTTAATTAATTTTCTATAGGTCTCATCCAACTCTGTGTACTTCTGAAAGGTTGGCTTGACGATGAACAAATATCTGATTTCCTGACTGAGAAATAAGTTGAAGTCGATGGCCTCCATGAATGATTTCCCTGTGGTATGGCCTTTTATACCTGCAAATCTTGATTTATCTTGAGCAATAGTGCATAGTTTTTCCTGGTACTCTTTCAAGCTTATCAGATTTTCTCCCTCATCAACTAGTCTTGATAGTCATTTCCTATTCAACACTTGCATCATTTTGTGAAATATTTATATGCCGGTTTCCATATTTTGACATTTGTTTTCCATGTTAGGTAAATTGACTTGGGATTAGAGTCAAGTTTGACCGATTTAAACAGTGATGGTTTTGGGACACATGGTATTATGCACCCATGGTTTTCAGCTCATGGTATTGCATGTAATGGAGCCTATAAAAGGCTCTGAGGACTTCATTGTAATGAAGGCCTAGATGTGAGCGGTGAAGGCTCACTTGGCTGGATTGGTCAGGGTTTTGGCCAAGGCTAATGAAATTTCATTAGGATGGGTTTTCCCAAGAGTTTGGGGTTTTTCCCCGTTAAACATATGTGTTTATGTTTATGATTTGTTGCTGGTTATGTTTAATTATTCCTCTCGGTAATTATTTATCTTTCATAAATTTTTCTTCATTTGGTATCAGAGCCATATTTGGCTTCAGAGGGACGCTTTTGTAGCCAAGGGTTTTATTGGCCTGATGAATGGAGAGATAAATGTAGCCTTTTGCATATCTATCCATATGGAGCATGGTGTTGTTGTGAAATAGGATGACGTTGTCCATTCACGGGAGTAGAAGGGTGTGGCGTAGAGGAGAACTGATATCTACATAACCCATTGGAGGAGTGCTCTCAGGAGAGTAACGTGGAAGAGCACATTGAGATGGAAATGTAATTTTGTTGCTGCACAGTGAAACCTCTGAAAGGAGAAAAGCTATGATTTTTTATGCCTTCTAGGGTATTGAAGGTCGGTTTTGATAGCATACCAGTGTGGATGGCCATTAAGGAGATCGGGAAATTTTCTCAGAAGGCATGGAAACCTTGGAAGCTGGAATGTGTGAGCTTGAATCACTACAGATCCCACAAAGGAGCATTGGAGCCAGGGCCTCTATTGCTAATGTGATCAAAATGGTATACAAATGAGGAGGTTGATGGCCGAGGCTGGAGTCGACCCAACAGTGAGGAGGAAAACGTTGTTGCGGGCCGAGGTTGGAGTCACGGTAAAGGACATGGACAGGGCAAGGATCAAGGCTTCAATAGTCATGGTGGTGGAAGTTTTGGTGGAGGCTGTGAAAAATAACCACGATGGAAAAACAACAATTCTATGGGCAAGTCCTAAGAGGATCAGGAGGGAAAGGGTGAGTTGGGCCGCAGGACTCAGGGAAGGCACCAATACAGCCTCGACGGCCTCGCAACTCATGTGATATAGATTTTCAATGGGTGTGATGTTGCGATAGCTTGGCCACTTTCATGTGCAGGTGGCAGCGAGAGTCTGCATTCTCAACGAGAGTGGGAGAAAGCTAGGAACGATTGAACCTAGCTGGTCGATGCGGTTTCCCAAGGGAAAAACACTGGTGGTGGTGCACATAGACAACATGGGGCAGATAATGAAGGAGGCCCTGCTCGCCAATGGCAAGGTATTCATCATCGGCAAGGTATCCAACAAGTTCAGTATGAAATGCAGTCAATAATGATGACATATTATGGAGAATGATGACCCAGGGTTTAAGGACTGTTTTTTTTATTGTGTTGGTGCTCGCATGAATGAGAGGCCCGTGGTAAAATGAATTTTTTGATTGGTTAAATTAGTATGGTGATGAGTAAAGACCACTTATGTGAATGGTTTATGGTTTCTTTAGTTAGATGTAGACATGGAGAGTTAGAAGAATATCCATGACATATGAGAGAGATTTGGTAATGGTGCATAAATAGCAACTATGAATATATATATATATATATATATATATATATATATATATATATATATATATATATATATATATATATATATATATATATATATATAATTAATGGAGTTAATTTTTTACATGTAAATGGGCATACTGCTGTAAGACCTGGTATGGCATTTGTACCCTTGGGTAATCATTGGTAAAGTCTGGGTTAGACCTATGTGATAGGGGGGATGTCAAGTTAACAATTACCCTGGGTAAAAATTTGAGGGGGGAGGAGCTAGAGTGAGCGGGGTTGTCTCATTTAGCAGTTTTTGCTAGATTTAGTCAGGAAACCCCAAGTCAAGTTTAAGGGGGGAATGTTAGGTAAATTGACTTGGGATTAGAGTCAAGTTTGACCAAGTTAAACAGTGATGGTTCTGGGACACATGGTATTATGCACCCATGGTTTTCAACTCATGGTATTGCATGTAATGGAGCCTATAAAAGGCTTTGAGGATTTCATTGTAATGAAGGCCTGGATGAGAGCAGTGAAGGCTCACTTGGTTGGATTGGCCAGGGTTTTGGCCAAGGCTAATGAAATTTCATTAAGATGGGTTTTCCCCAGAGTTTGGGGTTTTTCCCCGTTAAACATATGTGTTTATGTTTATGATTTGTTGCTAGTTATGTTTAATTATTCCTCTCGGTAATTATTTATATTCTACGGTAAATGTTTCTTGATTCCAACTGCAGTTGTTAAGTTCCTTCTAGTGTGCACTCTTTTCACCTCCAAAAATTTATTTGTTCTGCCTTGAATTTTTGTATGCTCTAGTTCTTCTTTGTTTTTGGAATTAAATATTTTGATGATGGATGTAGCTTCTCTAGGCTCATTTCCCTAAATTTTCTTTTATTTGCTTTAATACCACTTTGGATCTATGTATTAACTCTTTTTGTTCGAAAATAATCTGAATGGAAGGCCAAATTTCTATGATGGCTTCATTTATCTCTGTCTATATGTTTTCCTATGCTTGTGCCAAAGTTTGAGGCATTGCTGATTCACTTTGTAATTGTTTAACTTTGAGAGTGAGTTGGTGGGTTTTCTGTAACTTTGTAACATAACAAGTATCAATTTTAAATTTATTCTCTGAAAATGTTTTGAGTTGAGCTTTTAATTTAGCAATTTATTGCCCCTGAATGGTCAGATTGTCCATGGCTTTAACTAGATCATTTGCAGAATTTGATGTCTATGCAGGTGTTGAAGTTGATGTAGATGCTCTTAGGGTTGTGATCACTGAAATTGGGACACCTGTGAGTGGAACTATGGCTAGCTGTGATGCCTCTTGTTTCTCTTCGAGTAGTTTCTTGAGCTGCACCTCCATATCTCAGATCTATTTGTTCTATTCAATGATTATTTAGAACATGTCATATTTATCCTTCTCCATCTCTCCGAATTCCTTAGCTTGGGGATCCTCTGTGGTAGGAAATTTAAGTTGCTTCCTTAATGCTACTATATCAACATTTTTTCTTTTCACTATCTATTTTGCTGCCTTCACATCACTGGGATTGTATCCCATTTTTATCACCAAGTCTTCAAGTTAATTGAACTTGGTATCCTTGGCTAAGGATGAAATCCTTTCCAACTTTGAGCTGGGTTTGTGTGTTTTTGACTGATACCCACAATTTGGAAGCTGACATGGTAGCATTATTTAGTGTAGAATACATCATCTCACTAGATTGTCTATGCATTTCCATTTGGTCAATTAGATGGATTTTCTTTGCACCAAATGAAAATACATGCTCTTTGTAATATGCCAATGTCTTTAAGGCAACCACTTTTTCCTCAATGAATGAAATTTTCATTTTTCCTTGCTTCGTGTCAAAGTCTGATAGGAGCCTGTGCTGTGATGTGGATGTCTACTTCCATATTTGTGTATATGTGGTGGTTTTAAACATCTCATTCCTTTGTTTGATTGCCTTGTACTTGGAAAAAATATTAGGCTCAACAATGTCTTGAGCTAAGTCAGTTTTTTGTGGTGTTTTTGGAGGCTCTTTAGATGTTGATGAAGAGGGAGGTACTAAGAAGAAGTCATCATCCCTGATAGACACATGAGGACCTGTGATAACAATTATTTCTTACTCTTTGTTCTCCCACTAAAAAACTGGTGCATAATTGGTTTTCTGTTTCTTCTTGTATATTAGGAACTCCTTAGCTCCAATTTTTGTCACTGGGGAAGATTATTCTTCTCTTATCCTTTTCTCTTGATTTTATTGAGGTGTAGGAGTTTGAGAGGTGGTTGTTGATATAACCTGTTCTTTAGTCTCCTGTAGTGTGTTCTCCTCCCACTAATTTTTGTTCATGTATTTCTCTAATTCTAGACAAGAAGTGTGGGTGTAAGGCGTGGTATTTTTCTCTACCTCAGCTTTGAAATTAGACCAAAAGGGTTATAAGACCAAGTGAATCTCAGCTTGAAATTCATTCACTTCAAAGGAAATATACCTCTTTACGAGTTGTTTTTATATTCCAAACAAAAATTCCAACCCGTGCTTTAATTTTAAATTGTGCCTTATTCTTGGGTGCTACAAAATGCATGTAATCCATATGTATCATTTGTCTAATGTACTCTAATGAGAAAAGTATCATAGGCAGAAACTTTGGCAGCTTATAGGGTGGCAATTCACTCCCGTAAAACCCGATCTCTGTGTAGTTCTGGTATAAATACCAGTCACCTATCTTCACCTGGTCACTAAGATGCAAAACCTTTTGAATATTTTCCTCTATCCTAGGCTCCAACTCACTATTTAGCAGGAAAACCACTCTATAAAAGAATTGATCAACATAGTCTGTGAAAGTAAATTCGGTAGCATTCTTACTTACCAAGGAGGTCCAATTTATTACTGATTGAGCATTACGTTGCTCATCCATCCTCTACAAAGGAAAGGGAAACTTGTCTTCTTGATGATAAATGAAAAAATAGACGAACTGCAGATTTTTTGAAAGCTCCCTATGTAGGAAACTTAATAAATTGATCATGCATGGCATCTACAATAAATTCACTGTAATTTAAAAATCACAGGTTTCTAATCAGTGGTAAAAATTGATAGGAAGCCAACAATTGCCTCATCAACCCACTGATCATAGTGGTAACCAAGAATGTATGAGATAATGGTGGTGATCTGTTTGGTTACATCAGGGAACATGGAAGATGAGTATGGAGGGTTCGATTTGGGAAATTGGACATCTTCACGGAGAAATCTTTCAAAGACATTAGCTCTTTTTGGGAAGGTCAATTTTTTGTAGAGATTTGTAAGAGAGTCTACATAAAATGTCTTGGAATATTATGGTTGGTTTACTTGTAGCATTTGTGAAATAGTCTCAACTGTGATGGTGAGCATAAATTCACCATTACGGCTCACAATTTCTCTTTGGGATGGCACATACCTGCTTTAAAACCAGGATTTTAGTTCAGGGAACTAATGTATCTGTGGGAACATGAACTGGGGCAGGGAAGACTCCCATAGGCCTAATTCATCCTGTTGATCTAAATAATTATGTTTCAACCAACTATGGAGTTCGAATAGGTCAAATTCATAGTTAGTCTCAAAAATTTAGTATTGGAGGTCGAATAAAGGCAAATGATCCATGTGGATATTGGTGGCCACCCGCCTATTCTACTTAGGGCCCCACCATTGTTTCTTTTATTTTTTCAGTTTCCTTAATTGTAGCATAGTTTACTATTTTTAGCAGTTTTTTGGGTCGTGAACTTTCAGAGTCGTTTTGAGGCCCTAAACAATGTTTTTTGGGAAAACTGGGAGAAACATGGAAGTTACTTTGATGTTTCTCACATCAAAAGTTATAGTACTCAGATAGATCTTTATAGTGAGGTATTGTGCGCATCAAACAGAGATCGTATGCACAAGTTACGTCCTCGAGAAGTTGATGTACCAATTTGCCCAAATTGGTCCCATAGTTTTGGTGCTTCATCTCCTAGGGTTAGGTTTTTGGATGTTTAGGGTTTTACATTGCTTCTAAATAATAAATAGGCCCTTGAACCTCATTTTGACATAGTTCAGAGGCATGTAGCCACCACATCTCTTCTCAGAGATAACTACCAGCGCCTTAACTAGTTTATTTCCATTCCGTTTGTAAAAAAAAATTCAATTCTTTGATATTAATGTAATGAAGTGTTATTTCTACTGCATCTTTTTATTTATTGTTATATGTGTATTATTTTTCATTCACACATAAATTCGGATAAGTGGTATCAGAGCGGTTTGCTCTTTCTCAATCCTTCTTTGCATGTCACCAACAAGGTCAGGGTATAAGGAGTTAGGGCTCAATCTGGTTGAATTTTTACAAGATCAGTCTTGCGAAACCTGATGACCACCCATGGGGGACAAAAAGAAAGACAAGGGAGTAGGATATCCTATCAAAATATTCCTTGAGGAGGCCCTCGAAAAACAAAGGAACGCGATGATGGATAACTTTGCCCAAATCCTTCAACGACTACCCACCGACGGCGCATCTACATCCAACAACCATTATAGAGGTGCAAATAATTTTAAGGTACAAGTAAACTTTCACATTCCCATATTTGAGGGCCAAATAGATGCAGACGTCATAGATAGATGGCTAAATCTATTAGAAGGATATTTCTCGATTCATGACTTTTCCAACCGGGAGAAGATTATTTTTGCACTCCTCAAAGCGACCCTCCATGTCAAGGACTGGTGGCAAACCTACTGTGAGAAAAAGGATGAAGGGGAACCCTCTCTATTATCAGTCATAACCACTTGGAATTATTTTTGATATGCCATCAAGGAAAGATATTACCGCATGGGGAGCTATGAGGACAAGTACATACAATGGACTACATTGCGGCAACAAAGTGATCAAGATGTGCATGAGCTGACAAATCTGTTCCATAACCTGCACACAAATTTGGGTATCAAATGTTCAGAGAAACATTTGGGGTTGAAGTATCACAATTATCTGCACAGATAGATTCAGGAGGAAATGGAGTTCTTCGACATCTCCTCGCTTGGTACGACATACTAGTATGTTGCCAAGATTGAGCTGAAATTCAAACAGAAGAAGTGACTTTGGATCTGCGAATCAAAATCAAGGGAAAGGTGCATCCAAACCGCAAAACAAAGGAAAAAGCCAAGGCATGGCATCCCAAGACAATCTGCCAAAGCTACAAGCAAAGAAAAACACCATGAATCCGAAGAAGGACATGGGAAAGTTGTGTGAGTTCCATAAGAGCTCCACTCACAACACAAGTGAGTGTCAGGCCAAGCAGTTACTGGTGGCCGAGATGAAGGCTTTCTAATCAGATGCATTATACGACTCTGAATCAAAACCAAAGAAGGGGAATGAAAAAGGGAACAAGATTATTGATGCGGATCCCAATGCCACTGTTGCCACCATGAAGATCCAGAAGGAGGAATTGGAAGATCCAAATGAGGAGGAGCGTCTCTTCCACTCCCATATATGGGTAAAGGGTTCCTAGCTATAGTTCATTGTCGACAATGGGAGCCAAAAGAACCTCATTTCATCAGATTTCGTGAAGCGGTTGGTCTTTTTGACCATAACACACCCACATTCGTACACCATCGGGTGGCTTCACCAAGGACGTGATCTCCACGTCATCCATCATTGTCGCCTTCCCTACAACATCATGCCCTTCGGAGATGAGGTATTATGTGACATTGCTCCTCTTGATGTTTGTGATATATTATTAGGCCAACCATACTTGTGGAAGTGACATGTTGTGTATGAGTCCCGAACTCGCGTTGTTATTGTTACTTTGGGCAATAAGTTGTACATGATACCAAAGGTACCATTGCCTGCCGCTATCTCTTTGGTTACTACAAAACAATGCAGTAAGATCATTTCCAAAACTGAGAATTTTTTTTCCTGATGATATGCCCTTAGGGAAGGAAGAAGATTGTGGCCATGACCTTCAAACAAGGCTCCTCCGCACAACAACAAAAAATGGACAAGGTCCTAGAGGATTATGGGGACATCTTCACCTCAACCACAGGGGTGCCTCTGCACTGTCAGGTCAAGTGCCCCATAAATATGAACCCAGGTATGTCGCTGCCCAATGGACCGATATATCAACACTCTCTTCTGGAGAACGATGAAATCAAGAGGAAGATTCAGGAGTTGCCGCAGAAAGTTCACATCCGGCCGAGTTCATCACCTTGTGGAAGCCTGATCGTGTTGGTGCAGAAGAAGGATGGGACTTGGAGACTCAATATTGAATATTGGATGCTGAACAAGATCACTGTCTGGAATAATTACCCGATCCCCTAGATTGATGACCTTCTAGACCAACTCAAAGGGGCAGAATATTTGAGCAAGATCGACTTCAAGTCTAGGTATCACTAGGTACCAATCAAACCCTCCAGTGTGTGGAAGACTGCCCTCAAATTCTCCCGTAACCTTCAGAAAGTTGATGGATGAAATCTTATGGCCATTCACCAACTCATTTGTAGTAGTGTACTTGGATGACATCCTGATCTTTAGCTAGACTTGGGAAGAGAACCTCCACCACATCCGTTAGGTCCTCCAAACACTGCGGCAACACAAGTTGTGTGTCAATTTGGAGAAGTGAACTTTTGGCATTGTTAGGGTCCTATAATAATATGATTCATAATTTTGAATTGACTTTGATTAGTCGTATAATATGTACATACATTTCTTTCTGCAAATTGTTTTCCCATATCAGAAAAATAAAAAAAGATGCAAAGAGGGTAAAATTCCTAAAAGAAAGATCAAAGGACTTGAAAGAAAAAATATCAAAAAGAATAGAAAGATGGACCCCAAACAAAAAGAGATAAAAATAAAACATGAAAGTGATGCAAATCGAAATGCCACTACTATTTACTTTTACTGCGAAATAAAGATTGTGTGCAATTTGTTAAAATGCCACAATCTATGAAGGTTAAACAACTTAATTTTAACCTCTCATGCCTTAAATTTCATGTTTGTTGAATGAAATAAAGATCTAGCCAAACGGTTTAATCTTGGCGGATCAGTGGATTAGGTAGAGAATAATAAGGAGCTCAGCAGCTTAATCTAAATACAACCAAAGAAAAAAAGGATAAATTAGTTGGTTTGTTGTTTTAAAATAAAAACGAACAAGGGTTTGCAAGCCTAAAATACACCCATGAAAAATGGGTAAAAATATCGGTAGCGGTGGGAAGGTACAAGTAATTTTACAATCACGGATAAGTAGAAAATTGGTCATTTTATTTACTAACTTCCTTCTAAAAAATCATCCTTGTAGAAATAGCTTCATCCCTCCATTTCATTCTTTTTTCCTTGTTTCCCTTTTTTCCCATTATCTGTCCATTTTCCTTTGCAAAAATCCCTTTTCCCCTGATTAAAACGCATTTACTTAAGAAGGTAGATCCTTCACTAATTTTCCTTGTATTAAAAATGCCAAAAACCCCAAAAAATAGTTTTTATCCCTAAGTTAAGTAGTTTAATCTTTTTCGGGTCCCATGATGGAAAATTCACTCTCGACATAAAGTTTTTACATTATACTTAGTTTAAAGGCACATCACACAAATACATTTCTTTATTAACATTGTATGTATTAAATTCTTATATATATACCTTTTACTTAGTATTAATATAATTCACTTATATATTATTCCCTACCCATATTTTAATTTTTAACTATGTTTATTTCTATGTTATATATCCCCTCATCCATAGGTTAAAAATGATTAAACTCTGGTTATATACAGTCCCACTATATATAATCCCCTCCATTTATAAACCTACATCTACACACATCCCCATTTTTGAATACATTAACCTCCACCTTTATCATAATGCACTCGAATATGTATTAAACATTAGTTTTAATACATATTAAACTATCTAATGACGTTGAAACCTCGGGCCCCACGCCATCAAAACCTTACTACTTTATCACACCATCTCCCATGTAGATCATCATCTACCAAATCAGCCGATGATTATCCCTTAATAAACACATTCCCCGGCTCCAGACTTCCTTTATGAACCTTGCGATAAGCGTGGTTTTAGGTTCTCTCACGTACATGTCTTAATTATATTGGATCACATCAATATAACTAATTCTTCTTACCACCTTTGAACCTGCGAAAAGAATTCTTGGCGGTTTTCCTCACAGCCAAACCACTCATCCATTTGAATTGTGACCTTTAAATGCATGCAATGTTGAATGAAAATGTTTGTGTCCATTTGCGATCTTTTTTACTCTTGTACCATTTTCACACAAGAAAAGCATTGCAAAGGCGGAGACAAACATTACGAAGCTTTCTAGATTTTCGCTTTAATTGAAACGGAATTCTGAATTTGATTGCTACAAATGGTCGAAGTCATCCAAGTGCTATAAAGACCGACAAAGCTTCTAAAAGATTTCTACAACCTTAGAAACCCTCTGAAAAGAAACATTTCGGTTTTCCAGGGTATTCTTCGGAAGAACAAAGCCATTCATTGATCTAAAAGAGTAATACAATTAATCGAATCATTTAGGAGCCTTTAAACCTAAATAAGAAGCCCATTTGCTTCCTAAAATCCTTTGTTCGGTAAAGCACGGAGAAAATCCTTCCATAGATTACGAAACCTTGGACTATTAAAAATCCACCAGTTGAGTAAACTTAATAGTTTAGAATGCATTTATAGACCTAAAAATATGCAGCGACCTTCATGCTTTCTACGGTACTTAGGCATCCTTTTGCATAAATTGATGTCACGAGATTGTTTTATCACGAAAATTCATTACGGACCCTAGATACATTTTGCGAAACTTTAAAATCTTGTGATTTCTCTTTTGATACGAGAGATTTGATTTTAATTCAATTGATCAAAATTATACCTTGGCGGAACAAAATATAAATTTGTCATATCCAAAATCATACTATGACCTATTATAGTACGAGATGCTTCTCACAGGGCACAATTAGTGTTTTTAAGGTCAAAAGGTATGGGAATTGATTAATCAAGCAAATCAATGGCCCAAAAACATTTTGTGAAACAATCCTCCTGACCTTTGTTGTGAATACTCGACATTCTCACGAGCCGATAAAGACTTCAAGATTCTTGTTGGAAGGTAAATCCCCTCTGGCAGACCAGAGCGGTCCTCTGCTTCGGATACGGGTCCGAGTAATCGAACATGCTACGGTCTTAGTTCCTAATTTTAAATAGCCGACTTGCGAGGAAGGCTTACACAGAATCCAACGGCTGTCGTTTGTAGAAGGGGTGGTGCTCTAGTTCCTTTGCCTTGGAAGATCACAATCCCTCACGATCCTGCGTGATCGGACACCTACACATCTGAAAACAACACAAATGCAAGCATAAAATCCGATTATGTCGCTTATGTCGATCGAAGGGACATAAATCATGAACATGATCGAGAACAAGAGTGGAACCATAACTTGATAGTCGCTTAATATTAATGAGTCAAAAGAAGAATACCTTCGAAAGCTTGACATAAGATTGCTCCTTTGGTGAGTCAGTCAACTATAACATGTCTCGATAAAGGCTTCGTCAAGGATGGAATGACCTCTCTCTCTGGGATACTTGGAAATAGTCTCCTTGCTTGGATTTTGCCTTGGGGAATCGAAGGCTCTTGCGACATAAAGATATGAAAGCTCTTGGGAACTTGGAGATTACGGAACTAGCTTGTTATGGAGATGGAAACTTTTATAGAAGGAGGAAGGAAGTTGGGATCCCTGTAATTATGGGATTGACTATCTCAAGGAAGCTTCCATGAGAGGTGGCAAACCACTTCCTCTCTATGGAAATCCGGCCCAGCCAAACCACCCAACTCAGATAGATATCGGTCCGAGAATTTGTTGGGATGAAACTTCCTTTTTATTTTTTAAAACACCTCTTAATATGGTTGGCGTGGGTGCGGCCACAATGAGCTGTGATTGGCGCACCCTCTTTGTGAGTTTGCCCCCTTGGCGCGAGGCAGACTGTGGGCCAGCGCCCGATGGAAAAAGGCTATTTTTAGGGTTTTTTGCGGGAGATGTCTTCGAGGACGAATTCAAAGCTCATCTTCGGAGGATGCGGTAAGTATTTTCAAGTCTTGTCTGCGCTCACGAGGTCATGGAATGAGCCCTCCAATGTGTGGGACGGGGATTAGGGGATGGTGACAAATTTCTTTGTATATGAGATGCCCCCTAAACGCAAGAGACGAAAGAGAGGTGGGGCGCTGCGAGCATGCCGTGGCTCCTTGTCGGAAGGCACACGGAGCGAAGTACAAGCTGATGTCTCGGATACATGATATATATATGTAGGCATGCAGTGCAGCCATCCATAACATAGTTTACAATAATCTATATCCAAGGCATGGACGCAGCCATCCGGTGAGGATTGATAAATAGACTTAGGTATGGTCGCAACAATTCAATCGATGGAGTCATGTAAATAATCATAATAATCCACAATATACGTATACAGATTACAACAGACACAATCCGGGGGTCTTGCACTCCATCTCGACTCGGAACAAAAGTACAAGTTCAAGCATGCGAATATGTGAAATTTGAAGTCGAACATGCAGAACATCGCACGATTACAGTAATGGTGAAATTTGTTAACGATTGCGAGAGGAACCACCAATAATGACAATGGCTCTCAAGGTACTATAGGTACAATCTACGAGCGTGAAAATCAATGAGATGGTGTCGAACACGTAGAATCACTCGATGGAGGCCAATAATGAAAACCTCACGTCGAATGCGACGAACACCGCCATTGAAGCATGCGGAGCTCCAAGGTACCATAGAGAGTCTAGATGGGGAAACTGGGATAATGAAGTGAAGTCGACGGAAGTGACGATCGAAGGTGGAATATAATGTTTCCCACATCATCGACATGAGACGGAAGGGAACATGATGTTTTGTGAATTAGAATCAAATGAGAATCGAGAGGAGAGTTGATATTTTGCGAGAAAGTCAACTTCTCTTGAACATGTAAACGGCACGACGGTGGACTTGGAAATATTTGACATCAACGGATCGGAAGGGTCATGGTGACGAAGGCAATGAGCGAGATGAGGTCAAAGGATTATCCAAACCCATAAGAGCAAGAAGTGAAGAATAAGAGATGAGATGTCCCCAACCCAACACGAATGCGGACAAGTGCCATGTTCGGGAAGCCGACATCTTGCCCGAGCACAACAATGATATTGATTTCATTTTCCCCCACCATTTGTTGATACCCCAATTATTTTTTGATAACAAGCTTGAAGGGGATAGCATATGCTTGTAATATAAGTCCTCCCTTGAGAGCGAATCTATCCTAGTACATTTAACGAGCCCTAGGAAGGAGAAACTCGGAGAACGTCATTTCGGCGAGATCCCGATGTCATCGAGGTTTAACGGTCTAACAAAGGAGAGAACTCGGCATCTTTCATATTTAGAGAGTTTGAAAGACAGCAAAAAAGTAAACTCCGGTGGTCCCTTTTTGTAGATAGTTCTCGGACCGAAAAGGTAGAAAACAATATACGAAAGCCTCCCTGGTCGTGATAGGCTAGGGTATTCCTTTTCGTAAATATCCATCCCCGGCCGAAAAAAGGGAGTAGTATCTTTGAGTAGATGTCGATTCGTGTCCACTTTAATGAGATCAAAGCAAAGGCCTCGGCAATCTTTTCATGTTTAGAAGTCGAAAGAGTGAAAGATGACTATAGAGTGACTTTTAGGTGCTATTTACCGAGGAGTCGAAAAAGTATAAAAATACAACTGGTTTCATCGTCTAAGTTGCGTGAAAGACCTGACTAACGCACAAAAAGGCAAGTGTAAAACCCATTTTTGACAAAATATATTAAAATATTCGGAAAAATAACTTTCGAAGACCTATTTTTGAATTTAGAAATTTATAACTATATTAAGTGATAAAAAATAAAATTACTTTTGCACCTCCTTGAAAAAACGACGGTGGTCGAGTTTTGATGACCAGCTGAACTTCGACGATTGCGGCCAGGTTCGAGCTACCATTCGAGTTCCGTCGGTTCCGGTGAGGGCATTGCTTTTTATAATTTCAATCCATTTTTTAATAATTCCATCATGCATTAGACTTCTGTGGCCCGACTTTTTAAATTTTTTGAACTCTCGCTCATTGGTATGTATCGAACACGTCTTAGCGCCAATGAGCTTTTATATACGAAACTCGCATGGGGGCGGCGTGTTGTTCGAACGACCGCGGCGTGAGACTAAATTTCCACTAAAAATCCGAAAATTTTAATCAATTTTGATGGTTGAAGCTCATCGAGAGATGCGATTAAGGGTTTGTGATCATGTTGATACGAGGAAACCCAAGAAAAATGGTGATTGGTGGAAAAGGGCTCACGGTGAAGATGAACGAAGCCATGGAAAATGAGCATGAATGCCCTCGAGCTGACGGAGCTGCAAAGTTCTTCTGACGTACGATGCTGACTCGGCCCCGAGCTTCTATAGTATGATCCAATATGTGGGACGCGGACGAAGGCAAGTATTCAGAGATAACGGGATCAAGTGTTCGTGACACGGAGGGTTCTTTGACGTGTACTTCATAATCGGACTATCGATGCAAGGTCGTGCCACTTATTGACGGGGGAGCAAACCGTACGGTGAGAAAATGGGTGATGATGGCACGGAGGTGTGTGAGGGGCACAGCGGGATGTAAGAAGGTGGACATCCACACCATTCTGATAAACGCGGTGGTGCGCACGCCATCACGCGGTGAGGTTGCGAGGCACCGCCACGCCCGAGCACAAAAACCCAAATTTTGTTGGCCTCGAGTGTATGACTCCCCTATTGTTTGGTGAGTTACAGCGGTGACGATAAACATGAAGGGAAAGACGATCACGAAGTGCAAGCGAGCAAGCGAAACAATTCGGCCTGTGGTTCCCATCCTGATATCGTTCGTTACGGAACGATTACCAATCTTCCGGGGCCAAGGGCCATAGTAAACGAGCCGATTCCACGAGCCAAATGGCTCGCTAAGCTGACAACGATGTCTGAAGGCACAGAGGAGAAACCAACAGTTGTCTTGGGCGAGAGTTTTTTGGTTAGTTTCGCGGCATCGATTGATCGTCGTGGAAGAACGACCGCTGTCACCGAGGAACCGATTTCCTGGAGACCCGGATCTCCCTACGGAAGAGATGATTGGGACGAGGATTTGAAGGTATGACCTCTTCTCTGCAATTTTTATGTTTTATGATTTTTTATTAATACATATCATCCTGACATTTTATATGTGTACGGTGTAGGCAGAGAACCATCCGGTATGTCTCCTATCGCGTGGAGGACTCTTCCGCACACAGTCCTAAAGGCGAGAGGGTGTGTAATCCGGAGTCTGAGGGCATTTCCCGAGGGATCTGACATGCCGGTGGCGGATGTGGGTGGCGTGCAGAAGACATACGGTAGGGTCTTGATCGCCTCCAAACTTCGAGACGCTTAGTGCGTGCAATCACACTATCATGAGCACCATGCGGGATTGAACTCTTGGGGTCTTTATCATGCATATTTTTGAGAGACATGTGGATATGGGATGTATTAAGACGAACATATATATTTTTTGATTCTATGCGGCAACACTATGTAAACATTTCGTGCATATATAACATATCTATTTACGGATGGATTTTCCTTTTTACATGTGATGATGATTTACAAATTGCGTAAATGTCTGTCTAACACCAAATTAGCTACGCATCGGTAATGTATTCATATGCACAGGTATATGTTGATATGTAATGTAGTAAAAATTTCTTTCGATGTGAATACGCGGATACGGATGTAAAATGGATGGGTTTTCGACCGAATAATGACCGTTCGGTTGTAATACTACAAGTTGTGAGTCTGAATACACGAAGCAATTCACGGATACCAAGGTTTTACGACCTCGATTAATAATTCTAATACGACACTATATTAAGCGATGTTATTTGTGGTACATCCCAGGACACCTTTGGTGAGCCAACTCTGGAGGTAGGATCATAGATTACCCGGACTTGTTGAAGAACGGGGTTCACGATGCTGCAGGAGAACGCCATCATGGCTCCAACAAACGGACGAATGGACATGCACAATCATAAAGGGCAGATCATGATATGTTTACATCGTGCACACACCACACATGCACACAAATGAAAAACACACACTTATGCTTGCACACACACCATGTTTTAAGCGTGGTATTTTTCGGTATTGTTCTGCATGTTGCTTGGTAAGGAACTCTTCATAATCTTGTAAATACATAGCCCCATTCTTCCAAATGCATTTACTATGTGGGGCCCATGCCATGGGTTGGAACTTCGACCCCAGCTTATCATGTGCTTGATGTTATGGGAGGGCAGGGTCCCCTTCGACAAAGGAACGAGGAGAAACCGATTGATCGAAGTGAGCTTTGACCCGTTTCTTTTGACCAGCTGATACTAAAGCGACCTAATGACAGTTTTCATCTAGCTGTTCCGGTACAAAAGACACTCTTCCTCAACGGAAGTGTAGGGTAAATTCCATGACTAATTTCAACGAAGGAATCCATTCAATGGAAGGTTGCTTTGAGACCATACACCAATTGAAATGGTGTGAATCCGATTGCACTCTGCCCGGACGTGGGTATGCCCATGGAAACTAAGAAGCAGTTGGAGGTGCCAATTGGATTTGTGGATACTATTTATTCGTTGAAGCATAGTGACCGAACCTTGTTCTAACTGTTCAACACAGCCCATTTCACCGAGGGTAATATGGCGTTGAGCTATCGTGTGGCCAACTTTGAAATCGGCCCTAGGGCCATCATATAATCCTCGGGGGAAATAGTGTACGTGGTCGGTAACGATGACACCGGGACACGAAACGTGCAATGATATGGTTGAATATGAATTGAGCGTTGATAACACCGTCGACGGTAGTGTAGAGCATCGCCGACCCACTTGGTGAAGTGATCGACGATGAGCAATATTGTACACTTACAGCCGGTGGGGTTACACATCATAAAATCCACCCCATTTCAAAAAAAGACCATGGTAATAACATGATCGAGAAGTGACGCGCATCTTATGGCGAAAACACACAACACGCGTGACATTCTGATTGCAGCTGATACAATATTTGAATAATGACGACCGAAATAACTGCTCGCGGAAATTTTCTGAAAACGTTAGCATATCCGGACATATGTCCACCACGAGCGCCCTTGTGGCGGTCGACTGGGTTGCCCAAATCACCTCTTCCAAGGTTAGGCATGACAAATCACAAGATCTACTCCCAACACGAAGGTATAGTATCTCCTACGATGCGGTGGTGGGGTTGAGACTAATGCCGGGTCGACGTCGGGCATCTTTAGTCAACTTAGACCGAAATGTGGGTACGAAGATACAATTGTGTCTCCATACCAAGAATTGGCAATCTTGATGAGGAAAGAGTTTCATCGAGATATGATCCTCGAGTCTTCGGTGGAGTACGTAGGAGTAAGCAAATAAGATCCGCGAAAACAAGTGATTTGGTTGACTTGTGATGGTGAACTCTAAGTCAAACTCCTGGCGGAGATAACGATCATTTTAGGTATTTGCCCCCAAGTAATTGTCTGAGAAGGATATATGTCATGGGGTTGCAATACGGAAACCCTTGTTATGTACGCAACGGATGTAATGGTGAAAACGCGCACAACGTGTCTTGATGCTGCGCCAACTTCTCGACATAGGCATGGCAGGCCTGCAGCCATCGAAGGTTTCGTGATAGGTAATAAACAACATTTTCATTATAGTCATCATCTTGCACGGAGCCATGAAGCGTAGTGTTTGAACGTCAGCGACGAGATACAAAGTGGAAATCCGACGATGATGGGACGAGCGAACGTGCTGAGTAACGTCTTAGAAGCTTCTCAAAGGATTATTGAGCAATTTCGTCCCAATGGAAGGGAACGTGCCTTTAATAGGCGCGTGAATCCTTTGGCCACCTCAACGTAGTTCGAGGATAAAGCGATCGAAGGAAGTTCGTTTCCGTACGATTCTGCAGGCGATATAACGAGGAGGAGGGTGATGGGAGTTGATGATAGCCTCAGCCTTTAAGGTCGAGCGAGGTGTTTGTCTTTGGAGACTGCTGAATCTGAACGTCCGGAATCCATGCGAAGGGCATTTGTAAGTTAAGCCTAATATTGTGGCACCTGCGAGCGAAGGAAGATCTGGCGGAGGAGGTGTTCGGGGAATCCTCTCGCTGAATGTGATGAGCCCTAAGCAATCGTCCGGATAAGTGAAACGATGTGAATATGTCTGGAAAACGTAAGACATCGCATCTTGAAAAGTGGCTCTAGCGTTCTTCAAGCGGCAAGGAAAGCTTTTATCACAGTACCCACGGACGGATAGAAAATAGTCTTGTGTTGATCCTCGAGGCACAATATTGATCGATTATACACGAAGCCATCCATCGAGAATAAATCTCACTTCAAGCCACATTCTTAAATGTCCCGGTCTATGAATGGAGGTGGAATGAATTATCTTTCGGACGGTAACGAATAATATCGCGATAATCATAGAACTATTAGTACCCTTCTTTTTTTATCAACGGGGACAATGTTGAAACTTCGTACGTGAGGGGATGGGATAAATAAAACCGGCGTTCAAGAATTTTTTCAACTTATGCTTTGATTGCGGTGACTTTAAGGATGCATGGGCGTGAGCGTTGAGCGCACGGGCTTCGCACCCGGGGTAGGTTGGAATCTCATGCACTACGATCACGGGATCAATCACGGGCATTTCTGCGTAGGACCGAAGCGAACATCTGCGAGATTCTTTAAAAAGATACGTTATAGACTTGAATCTCATCGGAAGACAAGTCACTCCCATGTGTATATTCTCAACGATCTTTGGTTTAACGGAGAGATGTTGATCGGGATGGTTTGAGTGATGTTGCTCGGGTTCCCCTCGAAAAAACCTGCGTGCATCGAATGGCGTTTGGAGTAGGAACTGAGATGCGTAACATACAGGCCGTATCATTGCCCCCGGTAGGCATGAAAGAGGAGTGATGATGTCCATCGCTTGAGCGGCTCCTCGAGAGACATAGTTTAAATGATGGCTTCATCGGAAGAAGAAGTATCTTTGAGAGGATCAGGCGAATCCTTTGACCAAGCCGGGGGGATTGAGAGTAGACGTCTCTGAAGCCATGCTCGAGCATGCGAGGAGATGGGTCCGGATGTAGCAACAATTTCCACGGTGGCTAATCTCTCTCACCCCAGGTCAAGGACGTGATTCTCCAAACTCAAACACACCTTTCCGGCGTGAGGATGAGCCAGGTCATCGATTTTTGAAATCATGTTAACTTGGTGGTGTGCGGTGGTGGTGCGGGAAAAATACCCATGAGGACGGAAGTGTTGGAAGAGACCGGGTCCTGTTGTCGGGGGATTCGGAATCGGTCCACGTATGGAACGTTGTTCTCGAAGGTGGAGGTGAAGAAGGACAACTGATCCCGCAGTAACGATTTTTCCCTCGTGGCCAGGCTTAAGAAGTCGAAAGATGGTGGATGGCACGAGCATGGCATGAGTCTAGATATGGCCGAGAAGTATATTGTAGTTGAGCACAAGGCGTCGACCACCCTCACTTCTCTACGTTGACGGTCTTTGTGAAGTGATTGCTAAACTCTCGAGAACACCCGAGTTTAGATTCCCGACCATAAAATGCCTCTAGGGCATTGGGAAATGCACGGAGAGCCAGCTGTGACGGACGACATAACACGGTAGAGGCACCTTCATCCCGCTGACCCTATGGATGTTAAGACAATTAATCTCGACAGGCAGAGTGATATGATGTGGAAGTCGGGGGGTAGTCCTAAATCGAAGGTGAAGACTTGAATCGGCGGGATCAATGCTGGAATTGCGAACGGTAAAGCTTGGATTTGCGAAGAAGGACAACGAAGAACTTCTCGATGCTGGAGACATAGCGAGGAAGGTGCTTGTGCCAAATCCTCAGCAATACTATGGTGTTGACGGCACGAGCATTCGGATTATAAGAAAATCTTCGAAGAAACACCTTTAAAGATAGCTTCTGGCAAGGTTCGATAGGCTTCTCGATTTCCATGGAAGCGAGACGAGGGTAGAGGTGGTCCATCTGTATTGCCCAGCCTAAAGATTACCAGCTACGGTCGTTGTAATCCTTCGAACGCGTGGCAGCAGAGATAAGGTGCGGTACCATTCATCATGAGCAGGACCCAAATGGGTGCGGATGGTGGCGTTTATTCAACTATGCGGGTCTGCGAGAGCGGGGAATGGCTCTTTTCGGCTGTCGGAGTCCCTTTGGATCCTTTGAGGGGGACCCCTGCAACTTCGGATATCGCGGACAATCCTTAGTATAATGGTCTCCTTCACAAATGAGCGAAGTGTACTTCGGTTTACGTTGAGAACCAATTGTTGGGAGGTAAATCCCTGTGCGGACGAGCGATCCCTACTAGCCCCGGATCGGGTTATATAATCGAACACGCTAGGTGCGGGTTCCTAATTGTAAATACGGCTACTTGAGGAAGAGCTTACACAGGAGATCAACGACATCGTTTGTGCAAGAGGTGGTGCTCTCGTTCCCTTTGCTGTGGCAGAGGATCACAATCCTCACGATCTAAAGTGATCGGACTTTGCACTTTGAAAGCAGCTGGCATGACATAAAATCCGGTATGTACAACTATATGTCGAGTCGAAGGACATAACTCATGAACATGATCGAGAACAAAAGTGGAACCATAACCAATAGTCGCTTAATATTAATGAGTCAAAAGGCATTCGCTTAGATGTCGAATTCTCCTTTGGCGGGTCGTCGAGAACATGTCTGAATGGCTTTGTCAAGGATGAGACAGCCTCTCTCTCCGGATGTAGCAACTAGTCTCCTTGCTTGGTTTGTATGCAGGAATCAGCTCTTGCGGCATAAAGATATGAAAGCTCTTGAGAACTTGGAGGATGCAGGATAACACTGTGGAGATGGGCAAGCTTTTATAGAGAAGGAGAGAATTTGGGATCCCTATAATTATGGGATTGGCCCTATCATCAAGGAAGCTTCCATGAGAGGTGGCAAACCACTTCCTCTCTGTAAATCCGTAGCCAAACCACCCAACTCAAGATAGATATAAGTCTGATTTGTTAGGATGAAACTTCCGCCTTTGTATTTTTTTTAAACACCTCTTAATATGGTTGGTGCGGTGTGGCTCTATGACGGAGGCATGAGTTGGCACGCCCTCTTTGGAGGCTTTGCCCCCTTGGCGCGAGGCACAAAATATGGAACCGCTCACTTGGGAAAAAGAGCTATTTTTAGGGTTTTTTGCGGTCTTCAGGAAATTAAAACTCATCTTCGAGAGGATGCAATGAAGGTATTTTCAGAGTCTTGTCTCTTAACTCCCCCGAATGCGAATGGGCCTCAATGTGCGGGACGGGATTGCGGGGACGGTGACAAATTGTTGTGTAACAGTACGTACGGTGACAAAATTGAACCTTCTTGAGCTTCTTCTTTGGAGCCAAGAAAAATCCCTAGATCGGTACCGATGAGCGTGCAGGGTCCAACTTGCCAAAATATGTTGTTCCTCCATGCACGATGCCCGAAGTAATCAAACTACACTAATCATGCTACTCTTATGATCGAGAAACCATGGTAAACCCTGAAAAAAGAAGTCATGTTTTACTATTACAACGATTCAATCAATCAAATGCTTCGGTCTATTTCAGGCCAAATGAATTTCCCTTTAATGTAGAAGCCCACTCACTCGGTTATACTTGGATTTGGACTTCCCAAAGAGGGTTCGAGATTTTCGGACCTTCATGCCTTCTTGTGTGAGAAATTTCCAGTACAGATCCTCATACTCTTATGCTAGAGTGTCTGAAAGGACAAGACATATCATTTCACTGTTTTCTTTCATTCTTCGCTACTTTACGGATGAACATGCGTGTTGCGGTCTTGGTTTCTTGTCTAGTTTTACACAGTACCATTTGCTACATTTTTAACTTACCCAATATCTTATTGTGATATCCACAGAAATGGGTCAAAGTATAACATACCGAATGTGTTTTCAAGTACTCTTCATTCCTATTTCACATGTTCCTATATTTTAAGTCGATAAATTTAATATGATTCTTCGAGCTTGATGTGGAATAGGAAATACCTGATCGGTAATCTTTTGGAATTCCTTGATAAGGAAAGATTCAAATGAGTTCACCTATACAAATTTCTGATTCTTCATTCATCCCATAGTCATTTTTCTAATCAGCAGGTGTACAACCCAGAATTAGTAATGAAATCAGAAGGTCCCTACAATTGTCTAAGAACAATAGGACACGTGATTAGTACTTGTGCAAAACAATATAGAAATAAGAGTTTATGGATCAAGTCTTATCCCTTATAAACTACCCAAATGCGTCCCTATGAGGTTATTTGCCTTGGAATACCTGAGAAGATTCTTAATTCAGATGCTATTGATTTCTTAATAGAAAAGAAGAAAACCACAGTTCAAGTTGAAGAATCGGGTTGGCCTTTTATACGTAATAATGATGCCGTCTGATAGAAAAACAATTGCGGGGTTTGATTCGGTCCCGAGTTTCCTGCGGTATTATGATCCCCTTGGTGTTATTAGTAAAATGAGAGTTAAATGCAAATTAACTCCATATGTACATGAAAATAAGCCGAGAGATGAAAATTCTCAAACAATTCTAAATGGTTAGAATACATTAGGCAGAAACAAGAAAGCAAAGTGATACTAGTCAAACTTGCAAACTCCAACCAAGAAAAAGAAAAAAATAAATGAGAGAAGGATCCTATATAGCAAGGCTACAACGGAGACTAAATTCAAATTGGAATACGGTAAAAAAACCAAAGTTAAATCATGCCAATAAGAAAAAAGGAAACAATAGAGGTGATTGATACGGAAATAGTGAAAAAATACAATGCACCTCTGAAAAATTGAAGAGCAGGTAACCCACAACTTCAAAGACCTGACTAATTCATAATTAACAAGTGTAATGAAGTTTCTTCATCTAAAGACATCAGAAAAGGACGTGGATATAAAAAAGAAATATACAAATAAATCAAAACCCCGGAGACATGAAGAAATTAAAAAGTGAAATATAAACTAAATTATACAATGGGACTCTTGGCATCAGAATGGTACACTCTCGGCCTTTGACTATAAAAATAAAAAGATGCAGGCCATCATTTCTTCAACTACGGAGTTAAAGATACTAAATCATCCTTAGATTACAAAGATAGAGTTTGCGGTCCTGAATGCAGGAGATTCATCCTCTGGATCCAAATTGAATTTAATAGCGAGCGGAGGGAGATGATTTATTTACAATAATACAAGGCTATGAGTGCACAAAACTACAAAACACTCTGGTAAATGTCGAAGACTTGGCTCAAATTGGAGAAAACGCATATTCATATGCAAAGGACACTAAAGAAATAAATCCTTGGAAAGACTGGTATTGAAGTGGGATATGATCCTCCAAAATATAAAGGCTGAGAATAATTGATCGAAGAAAAATACAAACATTGTTTCATAGAAGCATTAGAAAGTGCACACAAGAACATCCCCAAGCCAAGGAGGTCACGGGATACTAATTAGAAAGATTAAAGATGATGAATTTCATTTTACAAGTTTGACTCGAATAAAAGGAAATGAAGTGAAATGGACAAGTTGGTCTGGGAGAAAGAAGCCAACAGAAAGTGAGGAAGTTCTGTCCTTGCCATCACTGTGGTTACAATAGTTGTACCTTCTACTTTGGTAGAATCACAACTCCTAATGTCCTAATGGTCACAACACTTCCGGATTACTTCATCTACAACTTCAACCACAGAATCTTTGACAACGGCCACAACATGGACAAACTGAAAACTAGTAAAAGACATACAGTATATGTCTATTAGGACCAATGACATAAACAAACTAAAATAATAGCTCAAAAATCTTGAAAACTAGAAAATTTCTCAAAGAAATGCTAATAATGAAGGAAAAAAAGCCAGCAGATTGAATGAGCAATTGAAAAAGTTGGAAAAAAGAACTAAAAAAGCTGAAGGAACCAATGGCACATACTTAGAAACAACATTTGTGGTCCAATATCATTGGAAGTAATCGATGATATTTGGCCACTGTCTAGTCATATATGAGCGGAAAAGACTTAGTGAAATCAACCAAGAAAGCAATCTAGAGATCAAAGAAGAGCTTGGCAAAAACTTGAAGAAGCTCTAAGAAATCATCAAGTTTCTTAATTCCAAAAATAGACAAGAGCTGGAAGAGATTGGAATTAATGATAGAATAGAGCCCATACGAGAAGTTAGGAAGGTAATGTCTGAAAAATGCGATGATACAATTAGAAGAAAATGTCAGAACATGGAAGTTAACTGTCACTGAGGTTCATGATCAAGTTTGATGTTATAAGGAAAAAGAGTATACGAATCCTCTAGTGATTAATGATAGATTAATGAAGTAGGATGACTATGATAAAAATATGAAGAATTTTTCAAGGAACAAATGACTTAGAGACAACTTTGCAGGGGTAACGAGAAGGTGCTCTATGAAATTTTAATTTTTTGCCCCTGGTATGAAGTAAAAACACTTATTTGTGAACGAGCCAACATTATTAAAGTATCTTTGAAGCTAATACAAACTTGAAGGATGATGAAGATGAAAGCTATAGGAGGTAGAATTAGGGAAGAATTGACTAATCTACTATGAAATAAAATTGTAGTAAGCACGGACATTAAGTAAAAAACAAAGCTTATTGTTTTTGCAGTATGATGACAATTTTACGGTGAAGAATATCTGGATAAAGAGAATCAAATGAAAGTGTATCGGTTGAAAGTTAAAGTCGAGATCAGAGAAAATGAATGCGCTGGCATGAAAGACACCTCATTTCAGTTGTAGTATTAAGTTGAATAGCAAAGAAAGTAGTGAAAAAAATCAAGACAACAAACCATTTTATTTCATTAAAAAAGGGACAACTAGCATTAGTTAGGAAGTTGTCACTATATTCTTGCATGAAGATATTTATTTTCCTTGAATAATCCCTAAGTTTATTCTAGGATATTTGGATGAATTTTTGTGTAAATACTTCTCATTTGGAAGTATTAGAATTGGATGAATTGCTTTGAACTGTTCTATAGTTGTAATACCGAACCTAAGGGTTTTTTGTACCAATTTCAAGTCGGCGGTTGGATCACAACAATAAAGCATCATATTACAGCAGTTCTGTGGGGCCACTACGGTGAAGTATCTTCACTTGTTACTTTGTCAATTTTTATGTTTCCATCAATACTTGAATATATTTCTAAATCTAAATGATAAATCGAAATTGTTATTTGGAGATATGTTAAAAGCTTTCTGTTTTTTGGTAAGTTATCATTTATGTACTCGATGATATCTAGATAGAGGAACCCTTAATTGCTCCCTAGTTTCGATTGGTCTTGCCTTTTTACTCATAATCCAGATTTAAGACATAATTGCTCTTTTATCCCAATCAAAACCATTTTCACCATCGTACTTGAAGATCTAAAGTAACTCGTTATTTTTCCCTGTAAAGATTTCCATTTATAACTTGATCTGATCATTGCTTATTTTGATAACTCTGTTACACCAATGGGATACACCTATAGCTATCCATCTAAGTGATTTCACCACCAAAAACAAATCAAATCAAAACCCAAAACTCATTCCTCTACACTTATTTAAAATCAGTACAATCAACAAAGATAAATCATATAGAGAGAGAGAGAGCCTCTTTGAGCATTAGGAAGGCTAGAACCTAAGGCTTAAAAGTAGGTTTGTGGTTACCTCTAATATTCTTTAAAAACAAAATAAAAAATCTCACAGCTGACAAGAATTATTGGAGTGATAACATCTTTGGCGACTCCAGCAGGGAGCGGCCAATCTAGGTGTTTAAATAGATCTTAAAGGAAATAATACCAATTATATTTTCACCTTAAGATTTTTAAATAGTTGGTATATTTCATAAAAACTGTAATTTTGGCTTCCAAAGGAGTCTATACGGGTCCAATCCAAATCCACAACCTCATCATAGTAGATAATCTGACAGTGGAAAGAAAAACAAAAAAGTAGAGAGTTTGGGTAATAAGATTTCATTGGTCGAAACAAATTCTCTTCCAAATAAACTATCAAGTTTACAAGGCATAAGAATTTGATTTAAATTTGAACAATCTTTATTGAGAACTAAATCGGAAAGTGACTTACATAATGCGTAATAGATCTTGATTTTTGTTTTCATTATTGAAACTATAAGAGCTGTAGTTGATTAAATCAAAATATTTTTGAAGTTTATGATAAACTTGATGCCATAACTGCAAATTTTCTCAAAGAAATTGATAGAGCTTATTTACAACATTCATTTAAGATTATTTGTTTTATCATCATATACCATAAGCCTTCTACTAGTCATTTGAATACCAGTCTTTTTTTAAATTTGCAAGTTCATCCTTATATACTACCACGCTTATCCCATTAATTCTGCCACTTCATTCCTAAATTCATTTTTCCCAAGCTACCATTCCAACCTAGAATTTTATGTCCATCTTCCACCACCTCAAGTTCATCCCCTAGTGTTTCTATTGCTTTCCAATACATCATTCTCATTTCCAAGCACCTCTTCTAGCATTCCAACTTCATCTTCTGATATTTCATCACATTTGCAAGTACATCTTCTTATATCCCAATCTCATCTACAAGTGCTTTAACTACATCAGCAAGTACTTCTAGTTCTTCACCAAGTGTAAACTAACATCCTAGTCGAGCTAGAATCCAATCCATGGCTACCGAGATATGCTCCCTTGGTCCTACTAGCATAGTTACATAACATACTAAGATTATCAAAGAAAAAAAATCCCCAATTTGATGGGACCATGACCTATTTGCTATGTTAATAAGATAGCCAGAGACCATTTTTAAGCACATGAAATTGATGATGATGATGTCCAAATGAGACTTTTTGCTCAAAATTTAATTGATGATGTGAAAAAAATGAGGTTTGAATGTTGGTAGTATTGTTGATTTAGCAATTTTTCATAAAATGTTTCTTAATAGATGGGAGAAGAAGAAAGAATACACACAAATTTTATACGAATTTGAAAGCATAAAAAGAGCACCAAATGAAATAGTCCAAGATTATTGTACTATATATAATAATATTTACAATACCAATTCAGCCTAATCTTAAGCCTCCTCCCAGGACTCGAGTCCTTATCAAATTCACACAGTGGATTTGGTACAAATATAACACCAGGCGAGAGAGAAAATCCGAAACCCAAATAGGATGCAAAGTAATGTTGTCGGTGTAGAGGCAAACTTGTTAGCAAAAGCTAGATAATAAATGTAAAAGAGAGTGACAATAATAGAGGAAACATCAAATTCATATTTGAAGATAGATAACTTAGAAAAAACATTAGAGAGAATGATGGATAGGTTAGATAATTGGGAAAGGAAGCCACAATGGGACAACCAACAACAAGGACCTCAAATTAGAAATCCCAATTTCGGAAAAAACACCAACAGCACGGAAAATATAGAGGAATCAACACTGACAAACAATAAGACCACCTTTCCCGAAGACATATTTGAAATTTCTCACAAAATGAAAATGATGAAGACACTCGAGATCAATCTAATGGGAATTATTAGTGATAACACCATTTTTCTTACAAAAAACATAGGTTATATGAATTACAACTTAACTACAATTAGATTATGGTGAAATTGCTTACGATTCTGAGGAGCAAGGTTATGAGTTTGCAATTAATGAATTTCATAAGCAATGCTATAACCTTAGGAGCAAGAAAAATGTAAATCCTTCTATTAGTAAATGCGCCCAAACTCAAACAAAGAAGACGATCAGGCTACACCACTAAATTTACATAAAATCCTCCTAAGGAAACCCGGTAAAACTCTAGTTTACTGAGGAAAATTTCAAGTCCCAAAATTTCACAGTCCTAAAATTGTTGACATCATAGATAGCCTATCCAAACATCAAAATATCCTCAAAAATATATTTGCTTCCAAGACAACAAATGATCTTAAAACAATTTTAGATCCAAAAACATCTCTGCTGATGAAATCAGGTGATCTAGAAACATCTAGCACTTCAACCTGACTACGAAACATCAAAACCTACCAAAATTCACGCATCTCAAATTATCCCTAAAAAAGAAAATTAAAACGGTAAAACATTGGAAATCTATTTGAAAATGAAAAAATCAAGCTGTAGAAAAAAGAAAGATAAACCCACCCAAACTATAGTCACAAAAGAAGAAATAATTCATTGAAAATCACAAACACCATTTAACATCCAAGCTGAAATTGCCAAATTAAAGATACCAATTCCTTTACTTGATTGGTAAAAAACACAGCCTATAAAAAACACATATCACTAAGACTTTAAATATGAGTGATGGAAGTATTCTATAAATTTGAGTGATGATCAACGAGAACTAATCTTTGGTCGATGTTAATGGGAAACACCAAGATGGAGTAGTTCCTCCTTTCTACATTATGCTTGTTCATGATCAGATTTTACATAATGCAATACTGAATTAGAACTACACAATTTTATGCCAAAATAAATAATAGAAACCTTAAATTTAGACATCACTGATTTTGCATATAAAGATCTCTTCTCATTTGACCCAATAAGAGTAAATGTTTGGAGGCTTGTTAAAGATTTATGTGTTACTTTATTTTAATACCCTAGAGAAAACATAGTCATGAGATGTTGTAGTAGTTGACATCCCTCCCTAAGTATGGAATGTTGTTATCTCGCTCATGGGGAGCTAAAGCACGGGGATCTCTACAACTAGATATGTCTTATGCAACAATATCGAGTTTTTGGCCAGCAAGAAAATTTACAAAGAAACATTAATAAAATACATGGTTAGTAATGTAGAAAAGAGACCTAGAAACTATCCTATTTACTCTACACCTATTGATATGGACTAATTCATTTTATGTAATTCCCTAAACTAGCATTGAAAACAACAACGACGTAAACAGAAAAAGAAAACGCAAACGGTGACAACATTTTTCATGAAACAATGTACCCATAGATTTTGATGGATTAGTTAACAAATTAGGAGCGGGGAGCGGGGTTTGGATACATAACATGGAAAATAATCATGCAAGGTCTTTTAGATTAAATTTCAAATGTACAAACAACATGGTGAATATGAAGCTCTATTTTTAGGAGTCATGATTGTTAGAAATTTTGGAGCCAAAGAATGTAAATCATGGGAGACCTAAGTTAATTTTGAAGCAGTTAAGAGGAGAATATTTTGTATATAATCAAGGTTCGGCCATTATAAGCGTTTTAGATATGATTATTAGCTGGCAGATTCGACATTCTTGCAATTCACAAGCGAACATACAAACATAGCTTAGCAATTTTTCTAGTACCTGCAATTTGCCCTTTCAACCAAATCATAAATATACATCGAGAAGTTAAACGCGGGGAGCCTACAATACCGGATAATCCCTAAAATAGTGGCAAATATTTTCCTGGGGATGAAAGAATTTATCATTTCATGAATCTTGAAGGAGAATTTCAAAATTGTAACGAGAGACACGGTTATGCAAATTAGTCAAACCATAGATGGTGAGATTGATATAAGCAATGTAAATGTAAATAACTTGGTTTTGCTAAACCCACTAAATTTACTCAAGTGAAATAGATAATTTAGATAAAGTGAAGATTGAAGAATTAACTGAGATGATGATTATGCCATTTAAACCTTAAGAACAACTTTTGTAGGGATTAGCCCCTTTAGGGTCTTTTTTATTCTAATGATGTTGCTTTCAGAAAACCTAAAGATGGAACCATTCAGATCTGATCTTGAAAGTGCAATATAGGAATTAAATTAAAGCCTAAGATGATAAAACTAAGCACATGTGATTCATGTTTTTATTAAGTAAGAAAAGTTATGGGTCTTTGCGAAAGCGACCCCATTTTACAAACGAAGATCTATCTACGCATCAGCATCCAATAAGGACATTCAAGGCATTTGTACGGAGCTTATGTTGTTTTAATGATACGCCCTTTTCCTTAAGCGAGCTGCCTTTGTTTGCCATCTCATACCTTTCATTATTTGACGTTCTCGGAATGTGATGAAGTTTACACTTGTCAAGTCACCGGAGGACTCTCTTCAATGCAATACGGAAATTTTTGTTGAAGGCTGGCATTCTTTGAACGGCGTTTCCATGTATATATGTTTATTATCAATTAGAATCACCGAAGACTTGGAGCACTTTGATTCCCTTGTCTCTTGCCATGGTGGCTTTGGGAGCCCTAGGATCTGCATGATTGTTGGATTTCTTCATAGGTCCCAATGGAACCAATCTTTGGAATACCCACCGAGTAAATAACTCCCACCCGCACCGGCTGACACCGGATTCCTTGGACGCCCGTCGAAAAGATAATTAAATGTTTTGGGACCTCCACCAATTTTGAAAAATAACATCCTCGTCTCTTATCACGCCATTCGGGATTGTCACCTTGCGGAGGTTGTGGGTATGGGGATGGGCGCAAGCATACCAAGCCAGCGCTCGCCAGACGGTAACAAGTGATCTTCTTTAAATGCGAATTTAGGCACTTCCGGAAGAAAGGATTTAGCTTTTTATGACATTTAACGAAGGGGTGTCGCTTGACTGCAACAAAAATCTTCGATTGAACCAACGAATGTGACATATTTTAGGAGAAGCTGTCGATTCTACGCAGAGAAAGATTTGAAGGGATTCGATGGGGATAGTGTTGACTCAAGAAGCGAGGTGCACTACGAGTTGAGAAGTGGAATGCAGAGTCTGACGTGAGCAAACCTCTTAACCGTCATCATGAAAAGATCTTGAGCTGTTTTAATTGTTGACATAACACACATGCCTTGAGGCCCAACTATTTTCCTTTTTCCGATTATCGCCATTTTGTTATGGACCAAGGTCGAGAAGAAAGTTTACTTTTGAAGAAGCGGCTCCACATTCTTCCAAAACTCCCATAGTTTGACTACAATTCCTTATGTCTGTCGTCATTTTACCCAATTTCGCAGTGTAAGTATAGACTCGGTATCATCTGACTATCTTTCAGATCTGCAAGCAGTGCGGCATCATCCAACGGATAAACAGCGATTAGCATTGATGAAACTTTCATCTTGGCACTTTCTGTGGAGATCCCATCGTTCCAATCTCCATGACGATCCCGAGGTCGAGGAATATCATCTGGTCTGTTTACCACCGCGCTCGGCCAATTCACGGAGTACGCAATGTCTTCCATGCGAGCAAGTGGCTCACTTCCCGATATCTTGTCATTCGCAGATGCGTCGCTATGGATTTCCACGGAATCTGTGAATTAATTTTTGAAAAAATTGATGCTTTTACAACATAACTAGAACCGGTGATGCTATTGGGTGCACTAGTATACATGGGTCTGAAACACACTAGTGGGAATGAGTACTTTAGTAGCAGTCTTTCTTGATTGGATGAGAGGAATTGAACATCTTCCACAAAATCTTTCACTCTAATGCAAGATTGACAAGCATGGGTTCTCTTATTTGCAGTCGCCTACCAGTAGCTTTGCTCACATCCCGATTAACGAATGCATTTTTACTCTCATGCCTTTCCCTCACATGAAAATACGCGGCAGAGTTTGGAGATGCGCTCCATCACCTTCCTTGGAAGCGAGGAGAAAGAGCTGCTGAAGGTGGGAGAAGCGAACGACACCGTTTTAATTAAGGTGCCTACCTCCTTAGTTGTGATTTACTTGCCTCCCCACGCGACAATTTTGGTTTTAATTTTTGAGATTATATCGCTCCCTCTCACCCGACCTCTTGTTTATAGAAGTTAACTGGGAAGACCAAAGAATATTTAAGCTTACTGTCCCAGTTTGTTAACTGGCTTAAAGCGATTACGATGAGATTCATTCGATCTATGTTCCCGACTACTATATTCGCTCTTACTCTGCGTTAACGAAGCACACAAAAACTACTGTGATGCTTTACGAGGCCCGGAAGTCGAGCATACGCTACAATACGATGGAGGCTCCTGGGGAAGAGAGTCGTCGACAAAGGCATGGTTCAAGGTTCGGCTCATTTTGAAAAGTTTGAGACTTGGGAATATGTCCTACAATTCTTTCGAGCGATGACTTACGACTAAGAAATTAACGCCATTATGATATACGAGGAAGGGAGGAAGTGAACATGCACGCACGTGCCTCTCCCCAGGCAGAAGAAGTTAGCAGATGCCATTAACTAACGGAGCAATCCATGGTGTCGATATGACTTTATTAAATGGACAAAATGTATCGAAAAACCAAGGAAAGCAGGGACCTTAGATAGGAAAGCTATGATTAACTCTATCAGGCGTTAGTCATATCTAGTTTAATCAACATACCTTTTCTCAGCACACACACGTTGCTTACTTGAGTGTATTGCCGAAATGTCATGCTTGGATCACGTTGTCAGGGATGTACCTACCACTCACGAAGCCACCTTGGTTACGGAGATCGATTTTTTTACTTGATGGCTTGATCAGGCACAAACGGAAGTTTTGCCGAGGATTTATAGAAGCATTGCAATGAGATAGGTACGAATCTAGCAAAGGAGTCGGTTGGTGTCCTTAGGAATTAGAGCCGGATAAGTGGACTGGTTCCTCCACCAATCTTGGCTTTACGCATGAATCCTCTTGTCATTTTAATGAAATCTGCCTTAATGTACATGAGATTACAAAATGATTAATTATCCTTGGAATATATAATT
Source organism: Pinus albicaulis (assembly GCA_034641835.2). Taxonomy (NCBI): domain Eukaryota; kingdom Viridiplantae; phylum Streptophyta; class Pinopsida; order Pinales; family Pinaceae; genus Pinus; species Pinus albicaulis. The sequence goes on from JAXQQM020060203.1 coordinate 244,855, forward strand.
CATGGATAAATATTTGTGTTCTCTCAATAATTAAAATTCATTCTCTTGGTAAATAAGAAAGACAGAAAAAATTAATAAATTAAATAATAATAGATTCTTGGTGGGTGGTGGTGATCTTCATGTAAACCTCAGTGACTGATTCTCTGATTGTGGTCAACTCCTGTGAATGAAGGAGGTGGAATAATGATTAAATACCAGTTCAGCTCATTTTATTTATGGAGGGCTGGTGGCATCTTTGTGCTTTTACTTCCTCCTCGACCTTTCGGATGTGATATCTCTGTGTGCCATATCCAGGTTTGCAGTCAAGCAAAAGCCATGACCTCCTTTCTGTGATGGGGTTGATGCTCCGTTGCTTTTAGCCAATCCTTCGAAGGCGCTTGCTTTGTAGCTTTCAGCTTTTGCTCCCATACGTAGGCTGGAGGATCGGAGATTGGTTTTGACTTGTACTTCCTTAGCGGTCTCCAAGAATCCCATCTCTCGATCGAGGGTTGAATCGAAAAGGAAGCCGGACCCAAGTCTTCTTCCATCATCCAAATGAGCTGGATGAGTTTATGATGCGAGGAGAGCTTGGGCAGAATTTTGGTGGTTATTTTCTTGTTCATCATAATGGAGCTTTGAACAAGAAGCGGTCTAAACGAGCGAAGACTATGGTACCAACCGATTGTTAGTCAGTGTAAATGCCACGAATGGGCTTTGAAATCAAGAAGGTCCCAGTCTTGAGTGATCTCTCCTCAACCTTGGCCAACATAGGGTCGGCGAGCCAATCCCCCTCTTTTCTTTTACTTTGAGAACAATATTCGGATCTGACTGGTATGATATTGCGGGAATGATACATTCGAAAGGCCTCAAGTGTGTCCGGCATTCTCGCTTTTTACGGAATAAGTCTTGGAACATGGGAATTGAAGAGAGATAGTCGACTTACTTGCCTTATGCTTCAGCTGCGTGTATCCCGATCTTGGGTTTCATGGGTCCTAAGAAAATGCAAAGAAAAAGTCTTAGTCAAAGTGTTGCCACGACCTCCCGAAGGTTCCCCTTGCGTTATTTGCTTTCACCTTTTTGTTGCTGTTCTACCTAACTCTGAAAGGAACTGCCCTTCTATTTTGTCTCTGAGAACGCAAACGTACGAGGTTATGATTTGGTGGTCACACAGCTGCTTCTATTCTAGAGGGATTCCCCGAGACCTCTACGGTTCCAAAGAGCAGAATTCATTATTTACAAAGAGAGGTTGGGGCCTCCCTTGAGCCTTGGTCGATATTTAACCCAATAGACGTTTCTATTGTGGTTGACTTCCTTGAATCTTGGGTCTTGCGCACTCTTCTTCCCTCTTCTCTTTACGGGAATTTCGCTACTTTTTGGAAGGGCGCTCGTAGAATTCATCTTCGGAAAAGAACTAGAACTATTGTGGTTTTTTCCTTGCTGTTTACTGCGTAGGAAGGATTAGTGGGAGAGCCTTAGTTTTCCTCCCGGTTGACCATTTCTTCTCTCTTTGTTTGAAGAGGGAAAGGCAAAACAACACCATTCTCCCACGATTTGAATTGGCCTGTATCCTGCTCTCATACATTGCATTTGGAGAACTTCACTTCTTGGTTGCTTTTGGAGCTTGGTTAAGCCTCCAGTCATGTTCCTTTACGTACCTTTTTTTGAGCTAGTGTTTCTTTGGACTGAGTCCATTGTTCTTGTTGTTTGTCACTTCATTCCTCTCGCCTTCTTCTTACGATTGTACAGAAGTGGGTAGGTACTGATGGCCGATCTCTTACAATTAAAGAAGGCATTTTGTTCATAATCTGACTCTTGGACATCGTCCCACCCGGCAGGTGAGCTTGATTGCTTCGATAATCCTTCTTCGAGATCCTTCTACGAGATGCGAGCACATGGAAATCTTGATCCTTTCTTACTTTGAGTCTATGTATTTTCCCAAAAGAATTTCTGTAGTCTGGAGGAATTTGGATTCCGGTGGAGAGGCAAGTGAGGAAATTTAACCTGACAGGAATTGCCAGAGAACATCACGAGTGGGGTGGGAAATCGAGGACCATTTGTTTGGGTAAGGCACGAGAACACATAAGAAAGTATAACTTGGTTGTGAAGATTAATCCTTTGTCTTGGGTTCAAGGCAACACAAAAAAACCCTTTCTCTGGCTGTTATTGACCCCTCATGATAGAGCTTCCAGTTCCTTTGAGTCCATTCCTCAGCAAATTTTGGAGGGCCGAGCCGAGGTGAGCGCTGTGAGACCCCTCTCATGATTCGAGCGAGACAGTGTGTCTGCCTTCGAGGAAAACCCTTTGTGAGATTGGTCCAGTTTTCATTGCGGGAGGCCGAGATGGGCGTTTGGGAGCATTAAAAATCATTGCCTAAAAACGGTAACCTCCCGGGAGCGGAGGGGAGTACGGGGTCTGCGGTCTTCCGTAGCGAGGACTGTCGACGAGCGGACGAGAAGCCAGAGACAGCAGCAGCGGAGGCTGCCAGCGACGGGCGCGATCGGGCAGCGCGAGCGCGAAGGGAGAAGCGAGAGCGAACCGAGCTAGCGCAACAAACAATCGTGTTAAGATGATAAAACTTTCCAAAAGCCTTACCTCGAAGAATAAAAAAATAGAAAATACATAGCTACGTTTAAAGGATTTCAAGATGTATTTGCACATGGAGTTATGAGGAATCAAAATCTTATGACACTAGCATAATACAACACAAAATACCTATAAAAGATAAAAAAACTTTTCAAATGACTTAGTCGATCCCCCGGTTTTGATACTTTATTGAAAAAAAGGTTAAGAATGTATGACCCGGATAATTTCACTAATCGGTAATGCGATTGGTTCAAACCTTTTTCCCACTAGGAAAGAAAATAATCGGTATGTGTCGTTCAATTCAAATAAAGTGTTCTTAAAGAAGAATTACCCTCTCCCCAAGATGGATCACATTTCACAATTAGTTGTTTCTTCCAATTCGTGTGATGGATTCTCTAGATATAAAAAATAAAACATGGACCCCAAACAAAAAGACATAAAAATAAAACATGAAAGTGATGCGAATCCAAATGCCACTACTATTTAATTTTTCTTATAAAATAAAGATTATTATTTGCAACTTTGTTAAATTCTGGTCATGAAGGTTAAACAAATTAATATCGCCTCTATGCTTTAAATTCCATGTTGTTAGATAGAAATAAAGATCTATGTGATTTTAATGTGTGATCGATGATTGAAATGTGAAATAATAAGGAGCTCAACGACTTGGTCGAGCCCTTGGAAGAAATAAGGATAGAATTAGTTAGTTTCGGTTTTAAAGAAAAATAGACAATAGTTTGCAAGCTCAAATTCACCCATGAAAATGAAGTAAAAATGTTAGGGTATGATTAATTGAGTACGAGAAGTTTTGCTATCGCAGTTAAGCAAAAAATTGGTCATTTCATTTACTAACTTCCTTGAAAATCATCCCTTGTGAAAATACTTCCATCCCCTCCATTTTCATTCTTTTTTCCTTCATTTTTTCCCTTTTTTCCATTATCATCCATTTTCCTTTGCAAAAATCCCCTTTTCCTAAGTTAAAACACATTTTACCCCTAGAAAGAAAAATTCATACTATTTTTCACTTATATTAAAAAATACCCAAAAAAATGTTTTTATCCTAAGTTAAATGACTTAATCTTTTTAAGGTCCCACAGTGAAGGAATTCACTCCAGAGCACATAAATTTTACGTATACTTAGTTTAAGAGCACATCACACAAATGCATTTCTTTATTAACATTAGCTTATGTATTAACTTGTATATATACCTTTTAGCCCGTAATATAATTCATATGTATTATTCCCCCACCCATAATGTTGATTTTAACCTATATTCTGTTCCCCACATGTTATATAACCCTCCATCCCATGGGTTAAAATGATTAATTTCTGTATATCTAGGTCCACCATATATAATCTCAGTTATAAACCTGTATACGCATCCCATTTGTTAAATACATTAACCTCACTTTATCATAATGCCTCTCGACTATGTATTAAACATTAGTTTAATACATATTAAACCTCCTATGACGTTGAAATGTCAAGGCCCACACGCCATCAAAACCTTACTACTTTATCACACCATCTCCATGTCGATCATCATCTACCAAATCCTCACGGTGATTATCCCTTGTTGCATTCCTAGCGTGATGGATAACACGCGTGAACCTTGCGATAAAGCGTGGTTTCGGAGCTTTCTCTCACTATGCATTAATGTGGTGTATTGGATTGCATCATTCTGTATTTCGCTTTACCTTTGAACCCTATGAAAGCATGGCAGATTTTTCCTCCCAAGCGCCCAAACCTCTAATCCATTTGAATTGACCACTATTCAATGCATACGCTGATGGACAAAAATGTTTATAAACACTTCATTTGCACTCTTTTTATATTTTATTACCATTTCTGCAATTCACCACTGAAAAAATGTTGTCGACTAAAGTTTTAAAAACTAATTAAAACGAATTCATAATTGATTATAAATAGTGCGAAGTCATCCAAGTACTATAAATACTGACAAAAAAAGATTAAGCTTTCTACAACTTCAAAAACCCTCTGGAAAGAAGCATTTTAAGTTTTCCGGGTATTCTTCAAAAAAACGACCACTCATCAATCCAAAGGTAATACAATTAATCGAATCATTTTATGAACTGGCCTAACGCTTCATTTAAGCACCTAAAATCCTTTGTTACGTAAACACGAAGCGATCCTTTCACAGTTGTGAAACAGGACCAGAAATTAAAAATCCATGATTGAGAGTAAACTAAATAGGATTTAAGTCATTTTAAGTTTGTCTTCTGTGACCTTCAAACCATTCCTGTAGTGCTTAGGCAACCTTTTTGGATAAAATTGATGTCTGAGATTGTTTTATCACGGAGACAATGCACATTACATGCCTAGATTCCTTTTACGAGAAACTTTAAAAATCCTACGGTTGCTCTTTTGATACGGATATTTCAGTTTAAGTCAATTGATCGAAATTATGCCTTTGCGGACAAATAACAGGCGCTTGTCATATCTAAAAAAATCATGCCGCAACTTAGTATATTGCAGTCTTCTATAGGCACAGATGTGTTTTTTAAGGTCAAAAAGTATGGGAATTGATTAATCAAGCAAATTAATAGCCTAAAAACATTCTGAAGTAAATCCTCCTTCCTTATTTGTGAATGGGCTTATTCCCATAGCTGATACATACTTAAAGATGCGATACGTTATTAATTCCCAACCTTCTTAAGCTCCTTTACTAGAACGAGAAAAAACCTAGATCGGTGATGAAGTGTTTATCTGAAATTGAAACTTGCCAAAAATATTTTGTTCTCATATTTACTGACACACAGAAGTAATCATACTCTACCCAGTCATGCTACTCTCCTGATCAAAGAGCCATAATGCATCTGTGAAAAACAAATTGTATTTTATTACGATAGATTCAATCAATCAAATTCTTTAGATACAACCTGAGCCAAATGAAGTTCTTTGTCCATAGAATCCCTCACTCGGTTGCCTTGAATTCTTGACCCACAATAAAGTTCCATATGTTTCAGAACCTTCATGCCTTCTTTTGTAGAAATTCCCAAGATGGATATATATGTTCTACTTAATTATCTGAAAGGAACGGACATATCATTTCCTTGTGTCTTTTCATGCTTACAGCTTAACTAGATGAACATGTTGATCTTCATGGTTGCTTGTTTCTTGTCTGCTTTTACTCAACCATTGCTACATTTTCAACATTTTCCCAATATCTTCTTCAAGTATCCATAGAAATTCGTCAAAATGTATGCAGTTTTCAAAGTACTCTTCATTGTGCTACATGTTCTATATTTTTGATCAAGAAATTCAATATGGTCTTGAAGCTTGATCGCAAATCCTGGCAGTCATCTTTGGGCTTTACCTTGTTAGGAAATATTCAAATGGAGGTTCACCTATTCTTACAAATTTTGAGATTCTTCCCATTAATACATGATAATTTGCTAAACAACGGTATACAGCTTGGAGTAGTAATGAAATTAAGAAGGTCTGATTTTTTGAGCACAATAGGTAGGTGATTGGTGTATACATGCTCTGACAAGGTTTATGGATCAGAAGTCTTATCCTTATAGCTCCCAAAAAATACGTCTATGAGAGTAAACACCTTGGAATACATAAGGTAGATTCTTAATTCGAGATGTTGTTAATTTCTTAATAGAGAAAAGAAAAACATAGTTCCGTTGAACGGATTGTGCCCTCTGCTTAATAATAGAAGCGGTGCAACGCGTGCTTGGCGAGGTGGGGTCTGCGGACAGACCAGTTCCAGAGTTGGTAACAAAGGGTCCCAGGTGGTCTAGGAACACGCGGCATTTTCACCACCTGCGGAAATGAGTGCGTCTCACAGAAGCGTCTTTGCAACCACATGCATAAAGGATGAGATCGATAGCGAGGGGAACAAACCCACAACTAAGGAAGGACGGTGCATCCATTACACATGCAAGCTATATGTAAGATCATATGCATGGTGGAACATTACATGATAATTTCATTATTAAACACATTACCAAGCACATGAACATCTTGGTAAGAATAACCTTCCGTGTGTTAATCTCTTGGCCAGCCAGGATGATTTTGTGGCATTCTCATGATGACAAATCATTCTGGAATGAATTTGAACAGAAAGACCAGAATAGGGAATGAGAGCATGTAAGATAACGTGAGTTCTCATGGTACTGCTGCTGCGTCTTTCCATTTGTCTCGAACCTAACAACCTCTTGACATCCTCCTTTGTTTCGGTAATTGAGTGTTATTTGTGTGCCTCACCGACTATCAGTTCCTCTGTGGCTTTACTTCGGCTTCTCCTAGCTTCTCTCCTGTTATCTGCGTGTTCCACTTCCTGTCTTCTGCTGTGTTTCCTTCATCTGCACTTGTCCCTGTTCTATCTCCAGCTATCGAGTGCTTCCGCGCCACCTTGGTAGCTCCGCGACTCCTGGTAGTTGCGGCGCGGTCGCGGTTGCCATGTGTATTCATACCGCAACTCAAAAAGGGTCAAAATTCAAAATGTCTTAGCCAAAATTTCAAAACTAAACAAAAAAAAGGGCCCCAACAGGCCCCGACCACAATTCCTTGACTCGTCCGCGAGTCAATCACAAATAACAGTTTCTACTTCCATTGCCCCGCTGGCTCCCGTGCTCTGTTCTGCTGTGCCTTCACCCTACGCCCTTTCCTGCTGTGCTCCGCCAAGTGGTTGTTCAAACAAGGGCCCCAACTCCGGGACCCTGCGGAGCGCTCCATCTCTAAGCCCGGTGAAGTCCGCCACCGCTTGCTGCCATTCCTGCATAAGCAAGTCGGCTTATTCAGAGATCCGGGTGGCGGTGGCCTCGTCTATAGTCGTCGGGGCAGCCCCGAACAGCGTGGCAAGCTGGGCTTCGGCCTTGGCATCCAGCTGTTGCATAGAGTTAGCATTGGCGCGAATGGGCGGACGAATCTCCTGAATGACCTGTTTGGCCGCTGCCGTGTCGGCCTCAGTCTGTTGCATTTGAATTTCAAGCTCGTCCGCCCGGGCGTAGAGCTGATCTAACTATGCCGGGTCCGCGGTCGCCTGAATGTCACGGGAAATTTGTTGTAGCTGGGCAGCGATAGGCTGCGTCTTGACAGTTAGAGCGAGTGAGCACTCCTGCAGACTTCGCAGAAGGGCAGAAGCCGCGGCCGCAGAGGAATGGAGGGTTGCCTGCATACTAACTGCCTGAGTCTGCTTGGCAGTCACCTGTTCTGAATGGACACTCGGTGGATCTGGAAGGGTAGGCCGTGCGGCTAAAGCCGCTTGGAGTTCCTAGTTCTCCCTGCAAACAACATTGAAAACAGTCCTGAGGTGGTGAGCCTGGAGTGCGATACTGTCCTCCGCTATAGTGGCAGGAAGTGGGGCATAATGAGCCCGTGCAGCGGGCCATAAGTTGGAGAATGCCTGAGCAGCAATGTTGACCTGCTCTTGTAGGTAGGTCTTCTCCCTAGTCAGCTGATTGCGCTGTTCAGTAAGCGCCGTGATCTGATTACGCTGCTCGGTACACCGCTGCTGCAGCTCTGTGTGAATCTGTTCGGCCTTGAGGGCCGCCCGCTGAATGATTAGGTACAGTTGTGCTGGACTTCATGGTTCTGCATTGGTCGTGCTGGGTGTGCCCTGCTCCGGCACCCGCTCCTGCGAAGGTTGGCCACTGGCCACTGATCGGGTTGAGGTCTCAGGAGGATGGACCGGCGTCTGCTGCTGCACTGAAGTGGCCATATCAGACTCCGGCCGGTCTTGCTGCATGGCCTGCTCTGGGGGAGGGGCAACCGAATCAGCCCCACCATTTGTTAGCCTGGTAGATATAGTAGAGGGAGGATCCTGGGCCGTGGCCACGGGGTCAACCGGCGGTACCACGGCTGCAGTACTGGAGGTGACTTCCACCCCGTGGTCACCTCCGAAAAGTTCCCGGATGAGAGAATCTGACACAGTGGCTGATGAATTGGATGGATTGGAGGAGGTGGCAGGTGGTCGGCCGGTGGAGGGAGCGGTGGACGGAGTGAAAGGAGTGTGAGGGAGGCGAAGGTTGAGGAACTCTGACGGATCGATCAGAGGTTCCTCCGGAATCAAAGTCGCTGTGGGTGGAGTAGCTGGTGGATCGTCGTTAGTAAGATCTACCACTGGATCTGTGACAGCAATGCGGGCCCTCTTGGATGGAGGGGGGTCTGATGAATCGGGTTCTGGGCCCGGTTCGCCCATCGGTGTGATGATCGGGGTGGCAGAGGTGAACAGGGTAGTGGGGATGGGAGAAATGAGGGGGGCGGTATTGGAGGGAGCACGAGACCGACCGATATGAAATTCAGCAAAGGAGGGAAATATAGGGGCACCACCTGAAGCAACTTGGGTTGCCACGTTAAGTCGTCGTACCTGGTCATTGAGGTGCTCGACGATGGGGACCAGCAATTCGGGCAGGTTCGGTGCGGTCTCAGCTGCATCCTGTGGAGGTTCCGCCGCAACCTGTGAGGACCCCGTTGCGCCGGTCGCGGCAGGCCGCTGTGCCGGCAGCATCCGCTCAAAGTTATAGCGGGTGATCCCGTCGCGGACGTGCTTGATGACCCCCGGCCATGCAGAAACCTCCCGGTTAAAGGTGTCGTCATTCAACTAGAATCTGAGGGGCGCCATGTGAAAGGTGGTGTCCGACACGCAAGTCGGTCAGAGGAAGGTGTGCCTATGGCTGACCCCAAACCACACCTGCTCACTGTACTCATCCAACAGGTGCCTGGGCACCCGCTGCTGGTTGGTCACCACATCTGTCATCATCCCATACCACGCCCGAAACGCCTCCGCGTTCACCTGTTTGGTGCTGGGGTCCATAGACACCTGCCAGGGGGTGTATTTCATCGCGAGAGGCTGGCTCGCGGTCGTCTCTGCCGGCATCCGGACAGGAGGAAGGTGCCATTTCCACATGGCGAAGGCTAAGATCAAGTACCCGTAAATGAAACTGGTGGTACGCTTGTAGTTCTCTTCACAGGCCGCGAAGAGTTCTTTCAGCACAAACGAGCACCAATTCAGCCTGGCTCCCTGGGTGCAGTGCTCTGCAATGGAGATTGTGTCCAAAGTGCACTCTCCCTTCGTGTAGTGCCGCATCGTTTTGCTAGCGATAAGGTAGCAAGAAAACCGAATTTCTGGTTTATTGATCAAATCAATTTTGGCACCTTTGCCCCCTCGGCGAGTGCCATACTTGGCGTACAGGTCTGAGTCACCCGACTTTCGGGCGCGCTTGGAGGATGTCTGGCCGGCAGCAGAGACATCCGTGCCACCCTGAGATAGCCCTGTGAGCCGATGAATGTCTTCAGCATGAATTGGAATTTCTTCACTGAGCCACAGGGACCCATTCTGTATCTGATTGAGGAGGAACCGGGTGCATTGCAGGGCCGGTCCCGTGGTGCCAAAAACTAGAAGAGTCCTCAAATTCATCAAGGACAACTGCTGTAGGCCCCTGAATTCTGACCGCATCCGGCTATTGGAGCTGCTGCCTGGTGTGTAATGGTGCTCCATGTAGGTCTGCCAATGGAGGTGGGGGAATTCAGCTGGGTCGGACAGGTTGGCGTCCATACATGCTGCATTGTCATACTTGCCCACTAGCGACTCTACGCGATGAATTCGGCTGTCCAACACTGGTTCGGGGATGGAGAGGAGAGCTCTCGGCATCTTGGTGCGGCGCTGGTAGACTTGGAGGATTCTTCTGGAGTTTCCTTCTGAGTGCGGTGCGCTTGGAGGCTGTAATTGCTCTGGAGTTGCTGCAACTTCCAAATTGAACTGGTCCGTCATTCTCGTGCTGTTGATCTTCATGCAAATTATGTCATCCGCTGGCACGAGCGGAGTTGATGAGACTCCATAACGGCAATTAATTCTTGCTATCCTTCGAGGCTGCGATAATCGTGCGATCAATCGCATGCCTGTATGTAATCTGACAGTTGCTGACGGTGTCATGGGAAGATGGGCGGACGCGATGGCTGAGGGAACTGCGGGTGATGGCAAATGATTACGGTACAATTACTGTCTACTTATGATAATTTATGAAGCAAATCTGAGCGATCCAATGGACTGACAAAAGGACTGACGAAAATGACCTGGACTGACACTGGCACGGGGATGGATCCTACGCGAACGACACGCTGGACTGGCGCGGCGACACGCTGGACTGGTGCTGCGACATGCTGGACTGGTCCGCCCCGACCACAGTTGGTTGCGGTGAGGTACCCGCAACTGACCAATTATTTGACAGACTGCCTATGAATGGAAAAGACTCCCTACGCTCATCCCGGTTGCGGGAGAGTTATTCGACTAAGCTACTCTACGGGTTCTCTCGGTTGCGAGAGTTATTGATGAAAAGTGAAAGGTACCTACTCCTGGTAGGGTTTCAGGCATGCGCCATTCACCCACCCAGGAAGAACTGTACCGTCCAGCTGTGCCAACCGAACGGCTCCTGAGTCGCGGATCTCGATGACAAAGTAGGGTCCCAACCAGTGCATCTGGAGCTTGCCTGGAAACTTCTGGAACCGGCTGTCATATAAGAGAACTTTGCCGCCAACTTGGAAGGCTTTGGTTTTGATGTGGTGGCCGTGCCACGCTTTCTGCCTAGCCTTCTGAACCTTCTGGTGGAATTCCGCGAGGAATCGGGCCTCATCCAGCTCCTGTAGCTCCTGGAGGCGTTCCCGAAGTGACTCCTCTTCTGAGAATTGGAGGGACGTTGCGATCAAAAGACTGGGTACAGTGAACTCGGCGGGAATCACAGCTTCCCGGCCATACACCAACTGGAATGGTGTCTGGTTGGTCAAACATTTCACTGTGGTCCGGTAGGCCCATAATGTCGCTGGGAGGCGCTCCTCCCAATCGTCGCGCTGAGCATTGCAAATTTTAGTCAAGCCCTTTTCGAGAATCTTGTTGAATGTTTCCACAGTACCATTGGCTTGTGGGTGGTATGGGCTACTTTTATGATGCTGAATCATAAATGTGTCCAGTAGTGACTTGATCGTGGCATTAATGAAATGCGTACCCTGATCGCTGGTCAAGCTCCGTGGGCAGCCAAAGCGGCTGATGATGTGTTCAAAAATGAACCGGGCAGCGGTCTCTGCCGAGCAGTCGCGTACCGCTGCTGCCTCAGCCCACCGTGTGAGGTAGTCCATGGCGGTAATGATGTACCAGGCCTTGGAATGTCGAGCGATTGGTGCGATGGGACCTACGAAATCAACAGCCCACTTTTCAAACGGCCGCAACACATGCACTGGGTGTAGCGGGAGCTCGTCCCGGTGCGAAGGCCTTCCCGTCCGCTGGCAAACATCGCAACACTTCACATATGCCTTACAGCCAGCATGTACCGTCGGCCACCACAGGCCAGCTTGAAGCACCTTCCTGGCGGTGGGTTTCGCACCCACATGCCCTCCCGCAACACCACTGTGACATTCCCACATCACTGCTTCTCATTCATGGTCGAGAACACACCTGCGCAACACCTCATCAAGGCCCAGTTTGTACAGCTGCCCCACGATCAATTGGTAGTCGGCCACCCGAACAACCAGGTGGCGTTTCTGAAGCGGGGTGTAATCCTGAGGGCACTGTCCCATGGTCAGATAAGTAGCAATGTCAGCCAGGTAATCTGGTACTGCTTCAACTCGGAAGAGGTCAGCATCTGGTAGCTAATCGTCCAACGAGCCTTCATTCTCTCCCGTCTCCAACCTGGATAAGTGATCGGGACCAACATTCAACCTGCAAGGCTTGACAATCACCTCAAACGTAAATTCCTGGAAAAGTAGTAGCCAACGACAGATTCTTCCTTCCAACACAGGCTTATTCACCAGATATTTCAATGCAGAATGGTCCGTGAAGAATGTAAATTTGCCGCCCAGAAGATAGTGGCGGAACTTCTGGAGGGAGTACACCATCGCCAACGCCTCCCGCTCGGTCGTGGTATAATTCTTCTCCGCATTTGATAACCGACGGCTGGCGAAGTACATGGGGTGATCAACTGTCGTCTCCCCGGGTTGCGCCAATACAGCCCCAAGTGCAATACCGGGCGCATCAATATGCACATGGAACTGCTTATCCCAGTCGGGGTGAACGAGTATGGGTGTCGTCGCCAACTTCTCCTTCAATGTGTCAAGTGCCTTCCTGCATTCCGCCGTCCACTGGAACACTTCTGACTTCCGCAACAGTTTCTCCAGAGGGGCCGTAATCTTTGCGTAGTTGCGAATAAACCGCCTGTAATATCCTGTGTGCCCGAGCAATGCCCGCAACTGCTTCACGGTCTCGGGGGCCTCCATGTGGACGATGACCGCGACCTTGGCAAGATCAACGCAGACCCCTTGCTTGCACACCACATGGCCCAAAAGTGTGCCGAATGGAACCGCAAAAATACATTTCTTCAGGTTCAAGGAAATCTGCAGCTGACGACACCGGTCAAACATAACACGCAACAGAGAGGCGTGTTTCTTCAACAGACTGTAGACAGTCCAGTCGTCCATGTAGACCTCCAGGAACTTGTGAATGTACTCCCGGAATGTAGCAATGACAATCCGGGAAAACACAGCCGGTGCGTTCTTCAGACCAAACAGCATAACGTGGTATGCGAATGATCCCCACTCAGTGGTGAATGTCATCTTTGCTTTGTCTTCCTCGGCAATGCGCACCTGATGGTAACCCGAAAACCCATCAGTGAATGAATAAGCTTCGTTTCCCGCAACGTGATCTAGGACTTCATCACTGAAAGGAGTGGGAAACGGGTCGTGGATGCAGGCATTATTCAGGCTCCGGTAGTCGACACAGACCTGGATCTCCGCTTTGTCCTTCTTGTTCTGGATGACAATGGGACTCACCCATTCTGCTTCTTCTACTGGGAAAATAAGACCTGCAGCTAGCATCTTATCGATCTCCATCTTGACCTTCTCTTTGATACGTGGGTTCAACCAGTAGGGTCGGTGCTTCACCGGCCTTGCCCCCGGTTTCAGCGTGATGCGCATTTCGCCCAGATCCCCCTTGATCCCCTTCAGGTCCGCAACTGAGGACGGAAAAAAATCTTCTTATTCCCGGAGGAGGTTGAAAATTTCTTTTGTTGTCTCCTCGTCCCAGTAATCTCCCACCGTTGCGAGCTTAGGTTTCTCGTCCGTTCCAATGTTCATTTTTTTTGTCTTTAGCGGCTATAAATGGACTCCTTCAGTCGTCGGCTCTTCACTGATGCTCCGCTTGCCTTCCTTTTCGTCAAAATAGAGATGCCTGAGGTCCTCCAAACTATCGTCCTCCAGATCGCCATCAATCCGGTGATAAACCAACTCGCGCCCGACCTCAGGTCGTGACACAGCCAGGCCCTCGTCGAGCTCGGGCTGGCAGAAAAACAAGACCTCCTTGATTGCCTGTAGGGCCTGAGACTCCTACGTCGTCTCCCCTTGGAACGAGAAGCACCAAACGAACTTGTCCACAACTGCCTGCTAAGAGCGGGTTTCCCGTTTCCTTTCTTTCTCTAGGTACCAGGCCTGGGGAATGGTGCCTAGGGAGTGGATAAACCTGTGGACCCACAGCTCCTCAGGGTACCGTGTGCTCCGCCACTGTTCTTCGCAGGCCCGCAAATGGTGTCGCGGGTCTGAATTTCCATGATACTTAAGCGTACTAGAGGGTCCTTCATCCTTTTTAAAGCATGCGCGCAGAGCATCCGCCACGCACTCCCATCACAACAGAGTGTTGCGGTGATTTTTCCACCACCGTGCCGACGTTGACTGCAAGGCCACATCCAAAAGTGGCATCCGGCTTTCAGCTGGGACCCGGTCTTCCACCTTGGCAATAAAAGTATTGACTGCTTGCATGTTCGACAATGTGGGATATCCGCGGATCTCAGTCCCTACCCACCGGACTTGAGCAATGGAGGCACATCTCTGCGTGGTGGTCTCATACCCCCCTTGCTGCCAATCTTCCCAAGCGAGTTCGGATCCGAGCTCTAAGCTCTGCACACTCCGCAAACTGACAGAGCCAGTCGCGGTCGGGTTAATGTAATCGTCTCGCTTTCCTGTAGTCATCTGATAGAGATGGTCCATCATCTGAGCATCCTCCCGATTGTCCACTGTTTCCGTATATCGCGGGCCTTGATACGGGTCGAGAGGCTGGGTGACCCGTACCTCCCCATCCTCAAAGATCATCAGCTCCTTCTTAAGGTCGATGATGGCGTAAATCTCAAAAGCCCAATCAATGCCGAGTAAGGCTGGATAGGGATCCTTGTCGCCCATGATATCAATAACCTCAAAATCGGTGTATGTCTTCACCCCCGCAACGTCGACCTCGACTCCCTCGAGCCGGCCGATTGGCAAAATGCAATACTGGTTCGCCATCCTGAGTTGGATTGGTCAGTAGGCTAGCCGTGGCCTTCTGAGAGCCTCCCATGTCTTTCGTGGCAGTATGTTGACGTCGGACCCCAAGTCCAACATGGTGTCGCTGATTTGGAACCCTGCGACCTGCGTGTTAAGCCGGAATTCTTTGCCTGTTCGTTGCTTGTTCCGCTTGACACGTTGCACGTATTGAGGGCCGGCGTCCGCTGGATATCCAAGTTCTGTGCGCCCCTGCAGTGCTCCGTCCAAAGCATGCTTGAGCTGCTGCCGCAGCACAGCGTTATCAACAATCCTGAGGAATAGCCGGAGCCAATCCTCGACCACAGTACCTGCGACGTTCTGCGCACCAGATTCCGGCAGCATGGGCTCCTCCAAACCTCCATCGTTCCGCAACTGGTCGAATGCCTCAACTGCCTCCTGGAAATACTTGTTCTGGACTTCAGGCCTGATCAACTTCTTCGGGGATGCCGGCCGAACCACTCGAGCTGGCTCCTTCCCGTGGGCATCCTCTCCAGTCTTCTTTCCGCCCCTCGTTATTATTGCGACATTCTGCATGTCGGGGGTTGCGGCCCCTCGCGGCTCTGAGTTTATCAGATTTTCTCCCCTCTGCCTCACCCGTTCTTCCCACTTCTTGATGAGCTCCGGACAGTCTTCTGTAGCATGGGCGTTGACCCGGCACTGGGAACACCAGGGTCATCGCGGAAGGGGACATTCTCGAGCCACATGGCCCTCCTGGTCACAGTTGTAGCATTTTACCGGACCGCGTCCGCCTGTTCGGCCTCCCCGCATGCCGCCACCTCTTCCCCTTGGAGCCTCGTTCACCCTGTACGAGGGACGATCCAATCGATCCGCAAGTGCGTCAAGCGCCCTGCACTGCTCAGTGTTGTGGGTCATAGACACACAGAATTCGCAGTATACATTATTCGGGACCGTGGAGTACTTCTGTAATATCGGGCACATCCGAGGAGGATGCCCCATCGTCCGGCAAATCTCACAGTACTCTGTGGTGGAGGACCCCGGTTGCGGTGGGAACCCCGCAAAGGTCTGTTGCGGCTGGTAGACTCTCTGCGGGTTCATCCCCGCACCACCCCCTAGTGGTGGACCTCCCTGGATAGCTGCGACCGAGGGTCCTGCTCCTGCGCCGCGCAACCGAGGACATTCGGTTGCGACGTGGCCCTCGACCAGACAATGTGTACACCAAACATTCGGTCGCGCTGGCCTCACCGGCTGAAGTTCTTTGAGCTTTTCGGTCAAGCTGGCGATCTGGTGTTGCAACCCTACCAAAGAAGGGTCTTGCGGGGCCACCACCCCCCGATATTCCTGGGGGTAGCCCGCCATGGCTTCAATCTTCATGGCCTGCTCCAAAGCATCCTGCAGATTATCAATCTTCTGCTGAGTAAGAGGGGTTCGTGTCAAGGGGAGCAGAGCCTTGATGAACCAGTCCCTCTGGTGGTTTGGATCGATCGGGTAGCTGAGTTTCCCGATCGTGTCCTTGAATCGCCGCATCAACTCCCACGCGGTCTCACCTTCCTTCTGCTTAATTTCCCACAGCTCCGACAGGCCCTGCTGGTCTGTCTGGGGAAGCTTGAATTCGCGGACAAAATCCTGCTTCACGTCCGCAATTACGGGGTTAGGATGCACCTCGGACCACTTGATAAACCATCGCAGAGCCCTCTCTCTGAGCGTGGTTTGGAATTCTATTAACTTCCCTGCATTTGGCGTCTGGCGAGCCCTCCAGATGGCTTCGCACAGATACCAGTGTTGTTCTACGTCGTCATTGCCCTGGCCAGAGAACTTTGGATACCGGGTGAAAGATCCAGCCATGTGTACTTGCGGAGAATTGACTAGGATAAAGCCTCCCGGTCCTGGTTGCGCAACGGTTCCACTAGGAAAAATACCACTACTAGTAACGCTGCTGTTACCGGACGTTACTGACACTGATGCACTATTGTATGACCGACTCAATGCTTGTAACTGAATAAAAATATTGCTTAAAGGTTGATATAGTACCAGGGGAAGGTCGGGATCCTGGCCATGCAGAAGGTGAGAAGTAGGGCTGCCTGGAGGGGTGGGTGCCGTCTGATCTTGAAACATCCGCTGCATCACGCCGTGCCATTCATCATCGGAACTTTCTTCGGGCTGCATCTTTCCGTTATCTTCGCTAGTCACGATCTCTCTTCCTCGCATCGCTGGGCTCCCATGCACCCATTGCACTTCCACTGCTGTCCCGTCTTCTTTCCGGGTATCCAAACCCATAACTCCCGTCCTCTGAGGCGCCTCCTTCTGATTTTTCCTCTCGATCTCTCTTCTCTTCAAATCTCTCATTACCCTTCTTCGCCACCTATCGGCGATCTGTGCCCGCCGATGTGCACGTAGCTCCCGCAACTTGCATGCGGCCTTAGCATCCATTCCCCACTCCCCACTCTCATAGTCTACACAGCATCGGTCCCCTCAACCCTTCCCCCAGTACGGGTGGTTTACGCTTCCATACTCGTTTTGTGGAATTCAATCAACCCTTCGTCCACCATCAGAGCTTTGATCCACAGCAGAATCTCCTTCAACAGCTTCCCTCTCAGCCCTGAGTGGAAAACAACCTCGGCCTTCGAGAAGGATTGGTAGCACTCAGCAGCAAACTCCACAGCGTATCCTTCCAACGTGGTCCTTACCCAAAAATCCACTGCGCGGGTTAGTTCAGTATCTACCCGATGCAGTGCCACCAGGTCTTCGTGCGTCCACCTGCGGTTTATCTTCCGCAAGCCTTCTTGGGGCAGCGTCGCTTGTAACCTCCGCAACCAATTGTAAAGGTCCGTAGGGAACCTTCCCCAGAAAATTTCGTACGTATCACTGGCTGAGTCAGAGAAAAGAACAAGCTCCTTGATCGCCGCCTCCTTTTTCTTGGTCAGCCCTGCTTGCTGAGCAATGAACTGGTCAAGATGATCATCCCACCATCGCCGTATTGCCCCTTCAAAGATCCTCGATACCATGATCTAGATCCCCTTAGAACATGCAGGTCCCGACAACGGAACCATTTTTTGGCGAGAAGTCAGGTCTCGCGGACAAGACCCAGGTTCAAGAGTTGTGGCCAACAAAGGGGTCCGGTGTAGTCTAGGAACACGCCGGCATTTTCACCCTGCTCTGGAGAGCAGTGCGTCTCACCCAAGGCGTGCCGCAACCACATGCAGAAGGGGATGAGATCAATGGCAAGGAACAAACCCGCAACTAATGAAGGACAGTGCATCCATTACATATACAGAGTTATATATGCAAGATCACTTAATAAGCATTCAGACATTTGCAAATAAAATTTTAAACCAGCATAAACACATTACAAGCACATAAACATCTTATTGAGACAACACCCTTCCATTGTATTAATCTCTTGGCCAAACACATGATTACATGGCATTCTCACTGATAGCTTACAAATCTGATACAGATGGATTTTGGAACAGAAAGGTAGAACAGAGAAGATGAGGAACCCTAGGAAGGTCATGCATGATTCTTCCACAATCACTCTGTGCATCTTTCCCTGTCTCGAGCCTCGCAACCTCTTCAGCATTCCTCCTCGTTTCAGCCGAGTGATTGTTATTTATTCACCCGCTCTTGCGACTATCAGTTCCTCTGTGTCTTTACTTCAGCTTCTCCCGACTTCTCTCCTGTTATCTGCGTGTTCCACTTTCTGTCTTCTGCTTTGTGTTTCCTTCATATGCACTTGTCCCTGTTCTATCTCCAGCTATCGCATGCTTCCGCGCCACCTTGATAGCTCCGCGACTCCTGGTAGTTGCGGCGCGGTCGCGGTTGCCATGTGTATTCATACCGCAACTCAAAAAGGGTCAAAATTCAAAATGTCTTAGCCAAGATTTCAAAACTAAACAAAAACAAGGGCCCCAACAAAAACAATTGTAGGAGTTTAAATTCAGTCCCAGTTTCCTCTGGTATTATGATCCCCTTGGTGTTATTAGTAAAATGAGAGTTAAATGCAAATTAACTCCATATATACATGAAAAGAAGCCAGAGATTGAGAAATTCTCAAACCAATCTGAATGGTTAGAGAATACATTGGTAGAGGTAGGAAAGAAAAGTGATACTAGTCAAACTTTGCAAACTCCAGCCCAAGAAGACAAAAATGTGAAGAAAAACAGAGAGAAAGGATCCTATACAATAGAGACTACAATAGGGACTAAATTCAAATTGAGATACAGTAAAAAGCCAAAGTTAAATCCTGCCAATAAAGAAAAGGAAACAGTAGAGGTGATTGATACAAAAATAGAAGAAAAATACAATGCACCTCCTACAAGAATTGAAGAGGAACAACAGCCCACAACTTTAAAGACACAACTAATTCAGAAACAACACAGTATTGAAGTTTCTCCATCTAAGAAAACATCAGAAAAGGACATGGATATAAAAGAAAGATACAAATAAATGAAAGCCAGAAATGAAGAAATTAAGACAAAAATATATTCTCAGTATCTGTAATAGACTTCTGGCATCCAGAATAGGCTACTCTCAGCCTTTGACTACAAAAATAAAAAGATGCATATTTCATTTCTTCAACCTATAGTTCAGAGTCATAAATCATCCTCAGATTACAAAAAGATAGAGTTTGAATTCCCAGTCCAGGATATTCATCCTTTGGATAAAATTGAATTTCATAAGCAGGCAGGGGAGATGATTTATTTTATAATGACCACCAAGGCTATGAGTGAACAAAAACTGCAAAAAACTCTGGTAAATGTAAGATATCAACTCAAATTGGAGAAAGCATCTTCATATGCAAAGGACACTAATTCTTGGAAGAACTAATTGTTGAAGTAGAATATGATCCTAAAAATATAAAAGTTGTAGAATAATTGATCAAAAAGAAAAATGCAGACATCGCTGCAGTTAAGAAACAATTGAAACTGCCCCCTATAGAACATCCTCAAGCCAAGGAGGTCTTACAGGATACCAATCAGAAAAATGATATGTTGAATCTCATTTTACAGTTAACAGCTTAGATAAAGGAAATGGAAATTGAAATGGACAAGTTGGTAGTTACAACAGCTATACCTTCTACTTTAGCAGAATCACTGGCTCCTAATGTCCCAATGGCCACAGCACTTTCAATCACTTCATCTACAACTTCAGCCACAGAATCTTCAACAACATCAGCACAACATTCAGATGAAGAAAAAAAACTAGTGAAGGCTATGCAATATATGTCTATTCAGACCAACGACATAAATATACTAAAAGAAAAACTCAAAAATCTTGAAGTTGCTAAGAAATTTTCTCAAATAAATGCTAAGAATGAAGAAAAAAAAGCCAACAGATTGAATGAGCAACTGAAAAAGTTGAAAAAAGTACTAACACTGAAGGAACCAATGGCACACATCAAACAATAGTTATGGTCCAATATCATTGAAGCATTCAATGATATTTGGCCATCCATATAGGTCATATATGAACAGAAAGACTTAGTGAAAGGAACAAGAGAATAAATCCAAAAGATCAAAGAAGAGCTTGGCAAGAAACCTGAAGAAGCTCTCGAAATCATCAAGTTTCTTAATTCCGAAAATAGACAAGATCTGGAAGGGATTGGAATTAATGATATACAGAGACCATCCTAGAAGTTAGGAAGGTAATCTCTAATAAAAATATGATGATATAGTTAGAAGAGAAATGCCAGAACATGGAGATTGCTATCACAAGGTTCATGATCAAGTTTGATGTTATAAGGCAAAAAGGCCTTCCCAATCCTCTAGTGATTAATGATAGATTAATAAAGCAGGATGATTATGATAAAAAGATAAGAGAATTTGTCAAGGAACAAGTAAAAAATTCAGATTTGCAGGGAATCCCAACAGGGAAGGTGCTTTACAAGAATTTTGAAGTTTGTTTTACTTACAGCATGAAGTAAAACACTTATTTGTGAACAAGACAACATTCTCAAAGTATACTGAAGCTAATGAAAACTTCAGAAGGATGATGAAGATAAAACTGCCAGAGGTAGAATTCTGGGAAAAATTGACTGATCTACTATGGAATCAAATTGTAGTAAGCACAAAGCAGTGAAAGTAAAAAACAAAGCTTGCTTTTTTTACATCAGCATTTACAATTTTACAGTGAAAGAGTATCAGGATGAAGAGAATCAGATGAAAGTGTATCAATTGAAAGTTAAAGTCAAAATCAGAGCAAAAATGAATATGCCAGCGTGAAAGACACCTCATTGTCTAGCTGCAGTATTCATTGAACAACAAAGAGAGAAAGAAGTGAAAAATCAAGACAACAAACGATTTTATTTCAATAAATAAGGGACAACTAGCATTAGTTAGGAAGTTGTCACTATCTTCTTGCATGTAGATATTTCTTTTCCATGAATAATTCCTAAGTTTTTTCTTGAATATTTTTTATGAATTTTTTTATAAATACTTCTCATTTGGAAGTATTGAGAGTGGATGAATTGTTGAACATTTCTATAGTTGTACTATTATGAACCTAAGGGTTTTTTGTACCAATTTCAAGTCAACAGACTGGATCACAGCAATAAAGCATCATATTACAGGATTCATGTGTTGGGCCACTACAGTGAAGTATTTTCACTTGTTACTTTTTCAATTTCTTATGTTTTCCATCAATACTTCAATGTGTTCTAAATCTAAATGATAAATCAGGAATTGTTATTTCAGAATATGTTAAAAGCACTATGTTTTGGCTTATTATCATTTATATGTTTTCCACTGATATCTAGATGAGGGAACCCTTAATTTATCCCTAGTTTTGATTGATATCTGCCTTTTCACTCATAATTCAGATTTAAGAACCCTTAATTGCTCTTTTATCCCTATCAAAACCATTTTCACCATCAGCCTTGAAGATCTAAAGTAACTCAACTATCTTGCCATGTAAACATTTCCCTTTAGAACTTGATCCTGATCTGACTGCTTGACACATTGACTCCATTTGCCCAATGGGATACAGACCTATAGCTATCCATCTAAGTAAATGATTTCACCACCAAACCAAATCAAATCAAAACCCAAAACCAATTTCTCCCACATAACTAGCCTAAAATAAAATAAAATATGTTAGGGTCCTATAATAATAGGGTTCATAATTTTTGAATTGACTTTGATAGTGTTGTAAATATGTACATACCTTGCTTTCTGAAAGTTGTTTTCCCATATTTTGAAAATAATAATAAAAAATGATAAAAAGAGGGTAAAAAATTCTTAAAAGAAAGATCAAAGGACTCAGAAAAATAATAGACCCCAAAAGAAAAAGAGATAAAAATAAGACTTGAAAGTGAGCAAGTGAATATGCCACTACTATTTACTTTTACTGCAAAAATAATGATTATGTGTAGATTGTCAATAAATGCCATAATCCATGATCAGTTAAACAGTTCAATCTTAACTTTTCATGCTTTGAATTTCATGTTTTTGATAGAGAATAGAGATATGTCAAACAATTTAAACTTGATAAATTGGTAAATAATTAGAGAATAAATGAGGAGCTCAACAGTTTAATTTGAGCCCTCGGATGAAATAAGGATAGACTTAGATAGACTTATGCTTTGAAAGAAAAATGGATTTAGAGTTGCAAGCTAAAATGCACCCATGCAAAATGAAGTAAAAAATGTTAGAATAATGATGGGTAGGTAGAAAGCAGTTGTGCAATACATGTAATAAAGCATCATCGGGAAAAAATTACTAATTTCCCTTCCCCCACAATGATCCAACATTCTAAACCTTCAATTAAAGAGGCTCAGAGAATTTCTCTGACTTCTGTTGGGACCGGACCCAAGGCTTAGTAACTGATTGGTTAAAAATATTGGATTCCCTACATAAAACTCATTTTGTTAGCATATTCACCCTTTTCCAAAGATAATCCATTTTCCTAAGTAAAACTCCTTTTTTGCTTAGTAAAAGTAAAAACCCTACATAATTAATTTCATCTTCATTAAAAAATACTCAATAAACCTATAAGATACATTTATCCTAATTTTATGTGTAAAGAATAAAAAATGGGACAAACTATGCTTTATTGCCTATTTTTTACACTTTACTTAGTTTTAAACTAGGTATTTTAAATTCGTTTCATACGTTACACCTTCATTTCATATTAACTACTAACCTAAAGTATTAAATCCCTATATTATATCCCTCCCGTATATATTATTAAATCCTCTATATGTAAATAACCCCTAAACCCATTTATTTAAAGTTTAAACCTATGTTAAATTATCCCATATGACGAAAATAAACCTGCTCTTTTTCCCATAAGGTTTAAACATATCAATATAATAATATCCCGCCCCTATGGTATTTAAACACCTGTTAAAAGGTTTATTTACCATATAATATCATACCCGCGCCATTTGTTGAAATGTTCGGTTAATGTTTTAATTTAAACCATATACTTTTACCCCCTCCGCCAATCATATAACATAAAGTTGTAACTTTATAAATACATATTTATAAGGTTTAAAACCTTTCCCTCTGCATTGACAAACCCTGGACCCCACCTCCGAACGTTGAGAAACTTCAAGGATTAATCGCAGCCATTCACACTCATGCTCCCAAATCCAACGATCAAAATCCCATATCATAAATAAAGTCGCGCGATCTTAACACATTTCCTTTCCGTGCGAAATAGGTTATTTTAGCCTTTCCTCTCTCCTTCACGTGGCCCATTTCTGTTGGATCGCATTGGATCCAACTAAAACCGCTTACCACTTTAAACCAACGCGATAACCACTTACTGTTTTTTGCCTTTGAAGCCCGAAAACTGCCCATCGCCCGACATGACCACCATTTATCGTTGGTACTTTAAACCTAAAATGTCAAACAAACTTCGAAAAGTATCATTGATCCTTTTTTTTTTCATTTGCCGATTATATTCGTCCTCCCGACTCAAAGAACTAAGCCTGTGCTTTATTTTCAAGCCCAAAACTAGTGAAAAACCTGCATTTGCTGTTGAATTTTGTTGAAAGACTTCATAAAGTTTCCAGAGACCAGTAAAGATACCAAGGGCCCATCAAAAAATTCAGAACCTACTTAAAACAACCAAATACCTGCGTAAATAGGTATTTTCCGAGAAAATCGAGCTTTTGTCATTCTGAAAAGAAAGAAATTGAATACACTAAAAGCCTAAATTCTCCAAGAAAGCTTCTACTTACCCAAAAAGGCCCAAAAAGAACCTAAACCGTGTCAAATTTTTTGATAAAACCTTGTTTTTATACGACGTTTAGTTTTAAAGAAGAGCATTGAGTTTATTTAGTTTTTGCAGACTATTTAATACTCCAATTAAGCCTAGAAATCCTCTGCAGGTAACCTAACCCTCCAAAAGCTTGATATAGAAGAAATTCCACTTTCAGTCATCTTTTGGACTTCATTGATCAGAAAAGAGTGCTCAGAGTTTACTTATATAGAGTTTTCAGATTTCTTTATCCATCCATTGATAAATATGTTAACAAATACTAAACAACCAAGGATCAATGATGAAATGAAGAAAATTCTACAACTATCTGAATAGACTAGAACTGGAGATTGGTATTTGTATGAAAAGCACACAAAAATCAGATTTTTTGGGTCTAATATATTACCCTACAAACTACCCAAATATGTACCAATGAGGGTTTTTGCCTTGGAATACATCAGGAAAATATTAAATTTTGATTCTATCAACTTCCTAGCAGCAAATAAAAAAACACAATTTAAGTTGAAGAATCAAGTGGGACCCTTCATTTTTAATCATAGAAATGCAGAGAGTTTCTCCTGGAACTATGATCCACAAGGAATACTGAGTAAAATGAGGGTTAAGTGTAAAATAACACCCTACATTCATGAGGAAAAACAAGAGATTGAGAATTATGTCAATCAGACTGAGTGGATAGAAAACACTTTGATAGATGCAATAAAGCAGGGCGATACTAGTCACAACTTACAAACTGCAAATCAAGCAGAGAAAGCCACCAAAAGAGTCAGAGAAGAAGGTACTTACATTACAGAAACCACCACTGAGACTAGGTTCAAGTTAAGATATAATAAAAAGCCTAAAATAAATCCAGTGGGTAAAGAGAAAGTGACTATTGAGGTTGAAGACACAGATGTCCTAGTAACAAATATAGATGCTACTACAGTCATCACAAATAAGCCAATTATAGAGAATCTGAATGAAGAACATATTGATAATTCAAATGTACAGATGATATAAAAATAACAGAATTTAGAAGCATCATCCTCACAGGCAGCAGAGGAAAAGGATATTGATATAAGAGAAAAATACAAGAAGATTAAGACAAAAAATGAAGAGATTAAAAATGAGATTTACTCTCAATATTTGAAGTAAACACAAAGTGTACAAAACATACTTTTATCAGCCTTTGATTACTCAAATAAAAATTTGATTATGTCAGTGTTATAGCCTACAATGAAGACTCCAAAGACAGTTGCAGATTACAAAAAGGTTGATCTAAAAGTACAAACAGAAAAAATTCATGCACTAGATCAAATAGAATTCCATAGGCAAAGTTCAGAGATGTTGTATTCTCCCATTACAACCAAGGCTATGAGTGTTCAAAAACTTCAGGACACAATCATAAACATGAAATGGAAACAACAAAAGCATAGGAAGTTCCTTCAGTAATTCCTATGGTTACTATAGTTGTGCCTTCAACTCTAGCAGAAGAGTTGGCACCCAAAGCACCAATGGCTATTGCAGTGCCAGTGACATCATCTATAACTTTAGCTACAGAGTCATCTACTACAGCAACTCAACCCACAGATGAGGCTATTAAATTAGTAAAATCCATTGAAGAAATGTCACTTCAAACAAGTGATATTAACAGATTGAAAAAGATGATTGATAATCTTGAGGATACAAAGAAGTTAGCCCAAATCAATGCCAAAACTCATGAGCAAAGGGCTAATAGGTTAAATGAATATTTGAAAAAACTACAAAAGGATTTAACCTTGAAGGAGCCAACATCATATGTGAAAAACTAGTTATGGAACAAAATCATTGAAGCCATCAATGATGTGTGGCCCTCAATCCAGGTAATATATGAACAAAAGGATTTACTGAAGGCAGCACAAGCAGAGATTCAAAAAACAAAAGATGAGCTAGATGACAAACCTGAGCAAGCCTTATAATTGATAAAGTTTCTCAACAGTAAAACCAAGAAAGAATTGGAAGAACTAGAGATCACTGATAGGATAAAGACAATCCTTGAAATAAGGAAAGTCCTTTCAAAGAAGAATCTAATGAAACAACTTGAAGAGAAATGTGAAAATATGAACATAGCCATAACCAAGTTCATGGTTAAATTTGAAAATTTGAGGCAAAGAATTTTTCCTAACATTTTGGTCATTAATGGCAAACTTATGCCACAGGAAGATTATAATAAGAAAATAAGAGAGTATGCAAAAGAGCAGGTTGAAAAGACAAGTGGATAATGCATTCCAACAAGGAAGGTCTTACTCATAAGTTTTGAAGACTTATTTTATTTGCAGAATGAGATTAGACATTTATTTTTCATAAAACAAACATTTGCTAGATATACTGAGTCAGATAAAAATTTCAGGATGTTGAAAAAGATACAAATTCCTAATGATGAAGCTTGGCAATCACTTTCTGACTTATTGTAAAAGTCAAAATGCAGAGAGAAAGACAAAACAATTTGCTGATTTTTACAGTCAAAGCAGAATTTATTATAGCAATAAGGCAATTTTTATAGAGGTTAAAGAGTATCTAAGTCAAAGAGTATTAGAGGATAAAGATAAATCAGAGTTAAAGAGTATAAGATAAAGAGATAATATTTCAAAACATATTTTGAAATATCTATGCTAGCAAAGTGTACACCAAGGCATCCAACTGCACCTAATCCACAACAATTTTCTATTTTATTTGAATAAATAGGACAACTTGTTAATTTGTTTAGCAGCTATCTCTATTTTGTTGTAAAGATATTTTAGTTTCCCTTAGATAATTCCTAGAAGCATTCTAGGATATGTTGTAAACAATTTTGTATAAATACTTCACACTTTGAAGTAATAATGTGGAATAAATTGATGAAGATTTCTATAGTCATTTTTGTTGGACTTAGAAGCTTTTTGTTGCAAATTTCGAGTAGCAGACTGGATCAAATCAACTAGCATCATATTTCAGGATTCATGTGATGAGCCATTAAAGTGAAGTACTTTCTTCTTGTCATTGTTTATCTTCTTTGTTTCATGCATCCATATATGTGTTCCAAATTTGAATGATAATTTAGGAGTATTATTTTAGGATTTTTTAAAAGCACCCTGTCTTTCTTGTTTATCATTTCTATGTTTTCCGCTGATTTCCATAGTAGGGAACCCTTAATTTCTCCCTCTTTCGTTTAACCTCTATCTACTCCTTCCTTTTTCTGGATCAAAGAACCCTTCATTGCTCTTTATCCCGATCAAACAACTTCACCAAAATAGCCTTCCAAGATCTTCAAAGACTTATCTATCTTGCCCTGAAAACATTTGACTTTTTGACCTTGATCCTAGTTCTGTCTACTTGAATTTTGACTCCTTAGCCTAATGGACAAATATATTTCCCACTATCCATCTCAATAAGTGATTTTTCCCACCAAACCAAACCAATTCAAAACCAAATTTCTCAATCATAACTAGCCTAATATCTTATAATTAAAACAAAGTTAAATCTTACATATAGAGACCTCTTTGAACCCTAGGAAGGCTAGATACTAGAGTTTAAAAGTAGGTTTGTGGTTACCTCTAGTGTTCTTAGACTTTAAACCAAAATCTCACAACTTTAGAATTACTACAGTGATAACACAATCAACAAAGATAAATCATATAGAGAGAGCCCTCTCTGAGCATTAGGAAGGCTAGATCCCAAGGCTTAAAAGTAGGTTTGTGGTTACCTCTAATACTCTTTAAAACCAAAATAAAAAATCTCACAACTATTAAGAATTATTGGAGTGATAACAGGCATGACCCAGGTTTAGTATCTTGGATACATTATTGATGAGTGGGGGGTGCATGTGAATCCAACCAAGATCCAACTCATTCAGGATTGGCCAACCCAAAACACTCTAACAGAGCTTCACAACTTTCTGGGTCTTGCTAATTTCTACCGCAGGTTCGTGCTGGGATTCTCTCATATCAATTAGCCCTTGAGTCAACTCACTAAGGGAGAAGCGAAATAAAAATTCTCTTGGTTGGAATCTCAACAGAAGGCATTCATAGACTTGAAACATCGCCTCTGCTCTTCCCCAGTTCTCACATTACGAGACTTGCAACAACCATTTGAGATCAAGATAGATGCCTCTGACTATGCTATTGGGGCGGTTCTTACTCAACAGGGGCATCCAGTGGCATATCACAGTGAGACACTGTCCGACACAGTCCGAAAGTATGCCACTTATGACAAAGAAATTTATTCCATTGTGCAGGATTGATGACAATGGAAGCATTAAATTTTGGGGAAGGAAATGGTCATCCACACAAACCACTAATCCCTACAGTTCATACAAACACAAGGGAAGTTGGAGAACGATCGCCATCAGAAGTGGTTCACATATCTGCAACAGTTTCATTGAACATCAACTAAAAGAAGGGAAAAACCAATAATGTTGAAAACTTCCTTAGCTGACCACTGATCGTGGTGCATACCACCTTTCTCAACTCTTGTGGACACGAGACTTCTGATTGGTTGCTTATTTACAAGAGTGATCCAGAATTCGGCCACACATACAAGACACTCTCGGAGGGTATGCAAGTTCCAAATTTTCACCTCCAGGATGCACTGCTATGTCACCTAGGACACCTTTGTGTTCCTTCAAGTGATCGTGCCAAGATTATTTGGGAAGAGCAATACAGTGGCAGTACTGTAGAAGTATTTCTATTGGTTGAACCTTCGATAGGATGTCGAGAATTACATATGATCCTGCACTGCTTGCATCGTTTTCAAACCGACCATCAAGAAGCAAGGCCTCTATACTCTACTACCTACCCCTAGTCAACCTTGGGAATCCATTTCCATGGATTACATGTTGGCCCTCCCTTATACTAAGCATGGAAACGACTATGTTTTCGTGGTCGTCGACAGATTCTCGAAGATGGACATTTTGGCGGTCTACAAGAAGAATATCACAATAGAAGCCACTGCTAAACTCTTCTTTGAACAAGTGTGGGTTCACTTTGGGATCTCACAGTCTATCATCTCAGATCGGGATAGTAGGTTCCTCAACATATTTTGGTCCAGCCTCTGGTCAATGCTGCACACCAAGCTCATCAGGTCCACAACTCTCCATCCCAAAACTGATGGCCAGACAGAGATCGTCAACAGGATGATCGTACACATTATGCACATGTATAATTCAAAGCATCCATGCACATGGGATGAGATCCTTCCCTATGTAAAACACAATTATAATCGGGCTCTCCACGGCTCAACCGACCATAGCCCCTTTCAGGTGGGCTTGGGATTCCAACCACTATGTCCCATTGACGTAACCATTCCATTTGCGGGTGCTCAAGCCGATTTGGCTCATGTCCAGTCTAAAGCTGACAAAGAAATTAAATTCATTGAGCACATTTAGCACATATACCAATATATTCATGAGATATTGGACAGATCCAATGCTAAGTACAATAAATGACATAATCAACATCGGGTGCCACACAACTTCCAGGTGGGCAAGAAAGTGTGGTTACATTTGTAGATGGAGCGCCTTGCTGCACCACACCGCAAACTTTGTCCGCTCCGATATGTGCCATACACCATCACCAAGGCTATAGGGGCCAATGCCTTATAGCTCAGTATTCCACCATTCGTTGGTATACACCTAGTGTTCAATGTGGACCGCCTTCGGCCCTACTTCCCACCTCTAATGGACACCTCCGACATTGCAGAACAACTCACACCAATAGATTTAAACCCAGATTGCATGGACCAGACCACCATGGATCATATCATGGACATGCAAATCAAGAGCAATCCCTAGTAGAAGATCCAACTATATTAGGTTGTCAAAGTTGGCCAACTCTTCCACCAAGGCTAGTGGTTCACCAGTGACCAAGTTCAGCAGAAGTTTCATCATCTCATGGAGGAACTCAATGCAATGGAGACCATTGCTTCATAAGGGGGGGAGGAATGATCCAGGTGGATATTGGTGGCCACCCGCCTATTCCACTTGGGGCCCCATCATTTTTTCTTTCAGTTTTTTAGTTTCCTTAATTGTAGCACAATTTACTATTTTTAGCAGATTTCAGCCGTTTTGAGGCCCTAAACGAAGTTTTTTGGGAAAACCACGAGCAATATGGAATTTCCTTTGATGTTTCTCTCATCTATATTTTTATTCCTTGGATTTTATAATGACGTATTGTGCGCATCAAATGAAGATCGTATGCCAAAGTTACGTCCTCGGGACGTTAACGTACCAATTTACCCAAACGGGGCCCATAGTTTTGGCACTCATCTCCTAGGATTAGGTTTTTGGATCTTTAGGGTTTTCCATTGTTTCTCAATAATAAATAGGCCCTCGAGCTTCATTTTAACACAGTTCAGAGGCCTGTAGCCACCACATCTCTTCTCATAGATAAGCTATCAATGCCTTAGCTTTTTTATTTCCATTCTGTCTATAAACAAATTTCAGTTTTTTGATGTTACTGAAATGAAGTGTTATTTCTGCTACATCTTTGTAATTATTGTTATATATGTGTTCTGTTGCACTCCTACATAAATTTGGATCAGTGGTATCAGAGCGGTATGCTCTTTCTCGATCCTTCTTTGCATGCCCCCAATGAGGTCGGGGTATAAGGAGTTAGGGCTCGATCTGGTTGAACCTTTGCAAGATCAGTCTCGCAAACACCGCCCATGGGGGATGAAAATAAAGACGAGGGAGTAGGATATCCTATCAAAATATTTCTCGAGTAGGCCCTCGAAAAATAAAGGAACGCGGTGATGGATAATTTTTCCCAGACCCTTCAACGACTGCCCACCCACAACGCATCTACATCCAACAGCTACTCTGGAGGCACAAATCCTTTTAAGGTACAAGTAAACTTTGAAATTACCATATTTGAGGGCCAAATAGATGCAGAAACTGTACATAGATGGTTGAATCTATTAGAAGGATATTTCTTGGTTCATGACTTTTCTGACCGGGAGAATATTATTTTTTCACTCCTCAAAGCCACCCCCATGTCAAGGATTAGTGGGAAACCTACAGTGAGAAAAAGGATGAGGGGGAACCCTCTCTGTTCTCGGTCGTACCCACTTGTAATTATTTTTGATACAAAATCAAGGAACAATATTATCCCATTTCCACCACGAAGATTGAGAAGGAGGAACCGGAAGATCCATAAGAGGAGGAGCGTCTCTTCCACTTCTACATGTGGGTAAAGGGTTCCCCGCTATAGTTAATTGTCAAGAGTGGGAGCCAAAAGGACCTCATTTCAGTAGAGGTCATGAAGAGATTGGGCTTGACAACCACAACACACCCACAACTGTACACCATCAGATGGCTTCACCAAGGATGGGATCTTCGTGTCAGCCAACAATGTTGCCTTCCCTACAACATCAAGCCCTTCATGGATGAGGTATTATGTGACATTGCTCCTCCTAATGTTTGTGATGTATTATTAGGCCAACCATACTTGTGGAAGCAACATATTGTGTATGAGTCTCGGTCTCGCACTGTTATTGTTAGTTTGGGCAATAAGTTGTACATGATACTAGAGGTACCACCGCTTGCCGCTATCTCTTTGGTTATTGCAAATCAATGTAGTAAGCTCATTTCCAAAACCGATAAATTTGTTTTCCTGATTATCCGACCTTAGGGAAAGAAGAAGACTGTGGCCATGAGCTCCAGACAGGGCTCCTCTGCACGACAACAACAAATGGACAAGGTTGTGGAGGAGTACGTGGACATATTCACCTCACTTGCAAGGGTGCATCTGCACTGTTATATCAAGCACACCATCGATCTGACCCCAGGTGTGTCGCTTCCTAATGGACCGATCTATCGATGCTTTGTTCTAGAGAATGATGAAATCAAGAGGCAGATTCAGGAGCTGCTGCAGAAAGGTCACATCTCGCCAAGTACATCGCCCTGTGGGAGCCTGATCATGTTGGTGTAGAAGAAGGATGGGACTTGGAGACTCTGTATTGACTATCGGGCGTTGAACAAGATCGCCTCTACTTTTCCCTAGTGCCCACATTACTAGACTTGGAGCAACCATTTTATATTGAGACAGATGCCTCTGACTATGCTATTGGGGCAGTTCTTACTCAATAGGGACATCCAGTGGCATATCACGGTGAGACACTATCCGACGTAGTCCGAAAGTATCCCACTTATGACAAAGAAATGTATTCCATTGTGCAGGCATGCCAAAAATGGAAGCATTACATTTTAGGGAAGGAAACAACCATCCACACAGACGACCGACCCCTGCAGTTTATACAGACACAAGGGAAGTTGCAAAACGATCGCCATCAGAAGTGGTCCACATATCTACAACAGTTTCGTTTGAATATCAAGTACAAGAAGGACAACACCAATAATGTTACAGACTACCTCAGTCGACCACAGATCGTGGCGCTAACCACCATTCTCAAATCTTGTGTACACAAGACTTTTGATTAGCCACTTCTCTACAAGAGCGATCCGGAATTCGGCCACACATACAAGACACTCTTAGAGGGTATGAAAGTTCCAAATTTTCAACTCCAGGATGCACTGCTATATCACCTAGGACACCTTTGTGTTCCTTCAAGCGAGCGTGCCAAGATGATTTTGGAAGCACACTATAATGGCAGTATTGCAGAAGCATTTCTATTGGCCAAACCTTTGACAGGATGTCGGGAAGTACATATGATCCTAACTGTGTGGGCCACTGCAAAACCGACCATTAAGAATAAATCCCTCTATACTATGCTACCTACCCCTATTCGACCTTGGGAATCCATCTCCATGGATTTCATGTCGAACCTTCCTTATACTAAGCAAGGAGACGACTGTGTTTTCGTGGTCATCGACAGATTCTCGAAGATGGCCATTATGGTGGCCTATAAGAAGATATCACAGCAGAAGCCACTGCTAAACTCTTTTTTGAATGAGTGTGGGTGCACTTTGGGATCCCACGGTCTATCATCTTAGATCGGGATAAAATGTTCCTCAGCACATTTTGGTCCAGTCTATGGTCAATGCTGCACACCAAGTTCACCAAGTCCACAGCTTTCCATCCCCAAATTGATGGCTAGATAGAGGTTGTCAACATGATGATTGTACACATTTTGCGCATGTACAAATAAAAGCATCCACACACATGGGATGAGAGCCTTCCCTATGTACAACACAGTTATAATCGAGCTCTCCACAGCTCAACCGGCCACAACCCCTTTCAGGTGGGCTTAGGATTCCAGCCACTATGTCCCATTGACATAGCCATGCCATTTGCGGCCACTCAGGCTGATTCGGCTCATGTCCAGTCTAAAGCTGACAAAGAAATAGTTTCATTGAGTGCATTCAAGACATCCACCAACGAGTTCATGAAATATTGGATAGAGCCAATGCTAAGCACAAGCAACGATATGATCAACATTGGGTGCCACAAAACTTCCAGGTGGGCAACAAACTATGGCTAGATCTGTAGAAGGAGCGCCTTGCTGGACCCCACCGCAAGCCTTGCCCGCTCTGACATGTGTCTTACACCATCACCAAGGTTGTAGGGGCTAATGCCTTCGAGCTCAGTATTCCACCATTCCTTAGTATGCACCCAATGTTCAATGTGGACCACCTTCAGCCCTACTTCCCACCTCTATTGGACACCTTAGACATTGCAGAACAACTCACACCAACAAAGTTAAACCTAGGCTACATGGAATAGGCCACCATGAATCGTATCATGGACATGAAAATCAAGAAAAATCGCTAGCAGAAGATCCAACTGTATCAGGTTGTCAAAGTTTCCCAACTCTTGAACCATGGCAAGTGGTTCACCAGGGACCAAGTTCAGCAGAATTTTTCTCATCTTATGGAGGAACTCAATGCAATGGGGACCATATCTTCCTAAGAGGGGAGGAATGATCCAGGTGGATATTTTTGGCCACCCGCATATTCCACTTGGGGCCCCATCTTTGTTTCTTTCAGTTTTTCAGTTTCCTTAATTGTAGCATAGTTTACTAGTTTTAGCATATTTTTGGGTCGTGAAATTCCAGAGTCGTTTTGAGGCCCTAAACAATGTTTTTTGGGAAATCCGGGAGCAACATGGAAGTTCCATTGATATTTTTCACATCAAAAGTTGTATTCCTCAGATATATATTTCTAACAAGGTATTATGCACGTCAAACGAAGATCGTATGCCAAAGTTACATCCCCGGGAAGTTGATGTACCAATTTGTCCAAATGGGGCCCATATTTTTGGCACTTCATCTCCTACGGTTAGTTTTTTGGATGTTTTTGGTTTTCAATTATTTCTCGATAATAAATAGGCCCTCAATCCTCATTGTAACATAGTTCAGAGGCTTGTAGCCACCGCATCTCTTCTCAGAGATAAGCTACCAACACCTTAGCGAGTTTATTTCCATTCTGGCTACAAACAAATTTCAGTTCTTTGATATTAATGAAATGAAGTGTTATTTATGCTACATCTTTGTATTCATGGTTATATGTGTATTATGTTGCATTCCTGCATAAATTCATATCATCTATGGGAGGGGGAAACATTGGATTGTCTTCATGCTTCCTACCTTTGATTTTGGGGGTTTTACCCTTTCGGGCCATTATCAAATAGCAGATAGATAGAGGTATGAAGGCTATGAGATTAACTAGAAAGGGGAAACTATTTTCTGAATGTTGGAGTGGGGTCATTGATGGAGATCGAATCATTTTTACTGGAATTACTGGTCGCTGTG
Organism: Pinus albicaulis; assembly: GCA_034641835.2. Taxonomy (NCBI): domain Eukaryota; kingdom Viridiplantae; phylum Streptophyta; class Pinopsida; order Pinales; family Pinaceae; genus Pinus; species Pinus albicaulis. The sequence continues at coordinate 279,605 of JAXQQM020060203.1, forward strand.
ACAACTTGGAAGATTGTAAAATTCAGTCAGTTGTGCAAAAAATAAGGAAAAGGAATTTTATGGCTTCAAAATGTTTAATAGAGTAATTTTTGAATTAAAATTACATGTTTACCATTATCCGAGAGCGAATTCGTTGTATCGGGAGTGGGAAGCATTTATTTCTTGTAACAGATTGTTGATGGGGCAGGGGAGTGCCAAATGGCAGCGTTCGATTGGTAGTGGGACAAATTCTCGAGACAAATTAAATAGATGGGAAGGTTATGGAGGTGGGGTTCGCAAGGGTGAGTTTGCAGACGGTGAGTGGAGGAGGTCAGCTGATGTGGGCAGAGTGATGGTGGGGTTAAGTAAGGTGTTGTGGCAGATGGGCATTGGAGGAGGGCAAACAATCAACACTAGAGGACTTTTCGGGGGGCGGGGACGATGAGTGAAAAGGAAAGCGGGGATGCAAAACATTTGAAAGAGACAAGTAAGGGTGTGGGTCCAACCTCTTTGAACCCCCCTGCAAGCAAAGCACGATGGAGCTCAGGGGGGCCCGAAAGCACTCCCCCGCCGTTGATCCGACTGGGGGAAAAACTTAGCCATCCATCTTTATATTAAGTTTGAAACATAGCATAAAACTTATATCTTCAAATTTATTACATTTTCTTAAAGCCGGAATAATATTTGTTTAAGCTGATCCTAATAAAAGGTTAATCACCTCTTAAAACTTTCTTAAAAAATTGATTAATGCTGCATTTGAATTGGTAGAGCATTTTTTGATTTTTTCCTATCCATTAACCATGATTAAATGATGTGATTAACTTCACTAATCAAACTCAATCACAATTAAACTGTGTGATTTATTTATTCACTAACCTAATCTATTTTATTACATCCAAATCACGATTAAACAGTGTGATTATACTAACTATTTCTACTTATCCTATTTACAATGTGTCATTTTGGCTAGCAACACATTTATTAAAAAAAATTAAGTGTTAACTGAGGAAGTATTTATTTCTTGAGTGGAATTTAGGCTTGCACACTTCTATACATTCTTTTTGGGGTTTCTTCATTTTTGTTTTTTAGTTCTATTTTCCTTTTTTTATACCCTCTTTTCATTTATTAAAAATTTAAGTGTTAACTGAGGAAATATTTATTTCTTGAGTGGAATTTAGGCTTGCTCACTCCTATACATTCTTTTTGGGGTTTCTTCATTTTTTTTTAGTTCTATTTTCCTTTTTTTTATACCCTCTTTTCATTTATTTCTATATTATTATTTTTATTTTTGTTTTGTAAATCATTTGTAGAATAAAATATTATTTAAAATTTCATCAACCGAAAGAAAATAGCCAATCATCAATTGAACCTATGAATCATAGGACCCTAATAGTGGCTCCAACTAGGGATGACATCCTCCTTGTGAGGTTTCAAGAACACTACAGTTCAGTAGCCTTGATTCATTGGGCCAATTTGCTGAAATCTTCCAATTAAACTGTTATATATGTGTATTATCCATACTTATGGTAATTCATCACCAGAAGCTTAGGGTCTTCTCTGCAGGCTTCAACTTCTACTAAAAGTCACTTGCACTCAAGCAATATAAAAATAAAATGGTTAGTACAAGGTTGATGAATGAATTGTCCTAATTGGGTAGGAAATAATGCTTTAATTGACTGTCATTTACAGGTCCACCTAGAAGCTCATCTCCATTCAAAAATTTTAACATAAATTCATTGTGGCCTCCAAAGACTTGAATATTAAAAGGACATTTCCGTAAGTTGTCAAATTTACCATGTTTTCCCTTATCCTCATTTCTGGAATCCCATTTCAAAACAAGATCATTGAGTTGAAAATTATCTGCTTTATTCCTTCTATCATAAATCATTTTAATATTTTCTTGGATGAATTCAGTTTTATGATAGACTCCCTCCCTTGATTGTTGTAACTGAATAGTCTGGTTTATTCTTCTTTGCATATCATTGGTCTCGACCTGTGCTTCTTGCAAAAGTTTGAGTACTGGAATTCCCAAAGAAGTTGGGAAATCTACATCTATTCCATACATTATCTGGAATGGTGACATTCCAATGGAATTCTTGGTAGTAACTCGAACAACCCATAGTGCATTGATTAATTTTTTGTGCCATGACTTCTTCTTCTCCTGCAATAAATTTTTGATAATATTTACCAAACTCTTGTTTGAAGACTCAACAAACCCATTACCCTAGGGGTAGTAAGCAGTAGAGTGACCTAACGTAATCTGATATTTGTTACAAAAGTGGGTCATTTTCCTGGATTTGAAAGAAACAACATTATCAGTTATAATTTTATTGGGGCAACCAAACCTAGACAATATATTTCCTTCTAGGAATTGAATGATAGTAGTATCAGTGGCTTGTCTAGTTGGTATGGCTTCTATCCATTTGGTAAAGTAGTTTTCTGCTGTCAAAATCCATTTTTTTTTCTGAGCTAGGGTGAATTTTATCAATGAAGTCTAAACCCCATTGTGGAAAACATAATTCTACTGCAATTGGCTTTAAGGGTAAAGGTAACAACTTTCTTTTACCTTTAAATATTTGGCATTGATGACAAGAGGTGACCTTTTTATGGACATCAGAGAATGGATTTGGCCATTAAAAACCAACTCTAAGGATTTTCTCAGCTGTAGATTTCCAGTATAGATGTCCACCACAGTCTCATTGATGGAATTCCTCCATGACCCTGTCTGCTTCATATTTTAGCAAAAAATTTAGTAAAATCCCTCCAACATCTTTCCAATGTAGATTCTTATTAAGAATACAAAATTTCATGGATTTCATTTTAAGGAACCTTTCTTTGGTTTTTGTTAAACTAGGAGGAGCATATAAGTTTTGTAAGATAAAAACTATGTCTACATACCATGGTGATGTGTTGAAGGCTTCTAAGATCGGTGGAGTAACCTGTTCTTCCTATTCATCTAATTCTGCAATGAAATTGATGTCTAACACATTACAATTAGACTTTTCCATGAGTTTTTCTAACCCTTGTCCTTCGATAAGCTTTATTGTTCCGATTTCAATGTCATATTCCAAAATGACTGTAATCTATTTTCCCCTTCTACCATATGAATCTGTTTGAGTTAGAATATCTTTAACAATGACACTTGGGACAAAAGTAATGATGTGTGAATGTAGAACGTAAAAAATGAAATCCTTTAGTTCTTTAACCAATGCAAATGCCCATTTTTCCATGATATTGTATTTTAGTGATGTATCCCTTAGTGCTCTGCTGAAAAAGGAAATGGGTTGTTTATGACCTTCAACATTCTTCTACAACAAAACAATTGCTATTGTATGGTTAGATGCAAAATAAAATATCATGAGATATTTTGTAAAATCAGGACTTATTAGAATTGGTGCGGTTGTTAATGCCTTCTTGACTTTAGTGAAAGACTCTTTTGCATCATTATGCCATTTGATTTCAGTATCCTTCTTTAACATGTCAGTGATTTCTTTTAAGATCTCAACCAAATTTGGTATAAATCTCCGAAGGAAGTTTATTTTTCCAATAAAGGATTGGACTTATTTTTTGTTCATAGGGGGATCTATTTTCAATATTTCTTCCACTCTACTAGTGTCAATTCTTATGCCATATTTTAAGATGATGTGTCCTAACATTTCACCTTCTTCTAAACCAAACAATGTTTTCTTAGGGTTGAGAGAGATACCATATTTTTGCATTTTTCAAAAACTCTCCTTAAGTGAAGCAAATGTTCCTCATCTGTCTTCGAAAAGACAATGATATCATCTAAATAAATGAATATAAACCTACCTATTTCATCTACAAAGGAAATATCCATTTCTCTTTGGAATGTAGAGCCAACATTCATTAGACCGAAAATCATTTTCACATACATGAATGTGCCCCAGGCTATAGTGAAAGTTGTTTTCTCTTGGTCCTATGGATGTAATAGAACCTGATTGTAAGGAGAAAATCCATCTAACAAGGAAATTCTCCTAGATCCAACCACTTTCTGTAGGATATGATCCATTTTGGGTAAAGGATAGTTTTCTTTTAGGGAAGACTTGTTGAGATTTCTAAAATCAACACACAGTCTAATTTCCCCAGTATTTTTCCTAGTAGGAACTAAGTTTGATACCCATTTAGAATACCTCAAAGGTACAATAATTTTTGCATCATATAGCTTTTTAACCTCTTTTTCCACTATGGGTAAAAGTATTGGGTTGATTCTTCTAAGTTTCTACTTGAAAGGTTTCTGGTCTTCTTTTATAGGAATTCTATGTTGTATAATGCTAGTGTCATGGGATTTTAAATCCTCATAACTCCAGGAAAATACATCTATGAATTCTTTCAAAATATCCAAGTACTTATGTTTTCCAGTAGAGGGTGTTATCACCAAAAAATCTTCATCTAACCATTTACAATTAGATGGATCGAAGTACGCCATGTTAGACCAATTTTACCATAGTAAAATTTCTTTCACTATAAGAAATAATTTAATAAACCATATTTTATTAAGTTATTTCCGGTTTAAACAAGAAACCCCATGAGGAATAATTAACTAAATCCCTATTTATTTGATTTTCCTCTATGAATAATTAATTAAACCATTGTTTAAATAATATTCCTGGCCATATTTAACCCAATTATGGGAAATAATTAGATCAATCATTATCTATCTTATTTTTCTCTAGGAATAATTAATTAAATCATTATTTAGTTATTATTCCTTGTTAAATTTGACTAAATCACTGAGGAATAATTAAACAAAACATTATTTGTTTATTATTCTTTGACCACATTTTTGAAATGATAAATAAATCATTTATTTGTTTATTATTTCTAAATAAAGGTATTTAACCAATTTAAATACATTTTCCCTCCAACAAAATATAATAAAATATTCCAAGCGGTTAGATTTAGATATTGTTAATAATATTTTATTATTTGCCATTATCGAGGATAACTCAATGTTTTGTTATAAATAGAAGATTTTTTCCATTCATTCTTCACTTTGATCCTTTTCATTGCCGCACTTTGATCATTCTCATTGTTGCTACTATTTTCTTTTGCCTCTTGAGCTCCCATAGAGTTCAACACACATTTTGGGTTTTTTGCACCAATGAGAGAGAAAATTCTGGAACTGAAGCATTGAGGACAACCAAGAACCCATCCCATTAAGGGGTACTGGTAACACTTATTTTTTCCCTTCACTAGGTGTAATAATTGTTGAAGATTGCAACAAGAAACAGTGAAGGAGGCATCCTGAAACATCATTCCTGATCCTAGTTGAAAAATGATCACCTAAACTAGGTGGGGCCCACACAGGTGATTTTTGTCGCGAAGTCTATTTTTAGACTATGTCTATTTTTAGATATGTCGATCATATTCTATGAGTTGCAGGATGCTATTTGTGGTGGTTGGTCAAGTTGGAAAAATATATGGACTTCTATTTTTAGACATATTGGGCGAAATCTATTTTTAGATTGCCAGTCTAAAAATAGATATGTTGAATATTATTAGCTCCTAATAATATTTGGACTATAAACATTATCTTATTCTCTTGGAGCACTTCAGTTAAGTGCACAGATGTGGCACAGGAGCTGACAGAAGGAATTACGCTATTCCTGAGGGTTAAGTGGAGCTATTGCATGGATACTTCAATTAGAACTCATGTGATAGAGTTTGGTGGAGTTATTGAGGTAGTTGGTGGAGTTGTGTTCAGTTTAACTGAGTTAAACATAGTTGAGCTAGTTGTATCTAGTCTAACTGATTGATACACTAGTGAGAGTGGTGTGAATTAATTATTAATTAATTCACTAATTATTAACTCATTAATCGACTAAAGAATACATCAGTTAACTACAGTGCATGGACAGTTTCAGTGGAGACCAGTGAAGAGGTAGGTGAAAGAGCAGTGTGACTATCAGTTGTGACTATAGTGTTGCATGATTTGCAACACACAGTGGTTGGAGATGCCAATGAGGATTGCGTGGTCAATATAGGATGGATTGATTCCATTCAGATCCCATTCTTAATGGGGGGATTAGAAAATAAAGAGGCAAGCTAAAGGCTGGCAAAAATCAGTGCATGGATTTGCAATATCAGGCCTGATTAGTGTGTAGCGATTGGATTGTACTGAGAGCTTGTGATAAGCTTTGTATGAGGATTGTTACATGATATCTATGAAATATATTATATACAGATAGTTGGGGTTTTTAGCTTCAGGCTTTCCCGTTAAAACAACTATGTTAATGTGTGTGAATTTTTATGGTTTCAATGTGTGAATGCAATTGATTTAATTTCCGCATGTGATGATCAATGGTGGAATAGATTTTGTATTGTGCATGAAGTTAAAATAGTGTGTGATCAGGAGAGTATTGGACATATTCATGCGTATTGCATATAATTTCTAGATGGTATCAAAGTGTTGATCATTGGAGTGATTGCAATTATTGAAACAATTGAGTTTTGTGCTGGTGGAATTCTAAATTGTTGCAGTGTTTTCTTGGTGTCGAAGTTGAGCATTCATTGAAATGTCTTTCGTCAGATTGCGATTGGAGTATGCCCTTAAGGCCAGCTTGAATTATATTTCATGGAAGGACATGATAGAGGCGGTGCTGGAGGATAATGGGTTGAAGGAGTTCATAGATGCTGATATTCCTAAACTGGGTTCTAGCGATGCAGTCGCACTTGACGCATGGCAAAAGAAGGTAGCAAGGTGTCGAAGGATTCTGTTGGAAGGTGTGAAGGATAAAATTGTGTCCAGCCTTCACAATAAAGCCACTCCATTCTTGATGTGGAAGGCTTTTACAAAATTGTTCCAAAGCAGAAGTGATCAAAGGAAGTTGGCGCTTAAAGACAAGCTCAGGAAAATAAAAATGGAGAAGAATGACACTATTCCGGTATACTTGACAAAGTTTGTCCACTGTAGGGATGAGCTTGGGAGTGTAGGAGTTAGTGTGGATGAAGAATAATTGGTGAGCTTGGCTCTCCTTGGGCTTCCGAAGAGTTGGCATAGCTACGAGGACTCTGTCAATGGTCGGGAGAAACTGCCAGGATGGGAGCGACTTTGGTCAGATCTTGTGTAGGAGGAGATAAGGAAGAGTACCAGGGATGGCTCTTCATCAAAGAATGATGATGAAGAGGATTTTGATTTGGCTTCCAAAGCAAGGAAAGGGAAGGGGAAGAAAAATCCTTCTCAATCCGGTGCGGATGGCAAAGAGCATGACATGTCCAAAGTGAAGTGTTTTCACTGTCACGAACATGGGCATTACGCCAAAAATTGTCCACAGAAGAAGAAGAACAAGCAGGTTGCTAGAGCTGTAGCTGGTGAGGCTCTTGCCTCACAATTTGAGCTGGACTTCTCATTGATCGCATGCATGGTGTCTAATGCATTGGGATATGGGTGGTATTTTGATAGTGGCGCTTCCTTTCACATGACGGGAGATGTGAACCTTTTCAGTGACTTGGTAGAGAAAGATCTCCAGTTGCATGTTGAGTTGGGCAACAATGGATGATACAATGCGACCGGCATTGGTACCATTACCTTTCAGAGGGAGTCAAGTAAACGCATTATTTTACAAGATGTAGTGCATGTTCCAGGTTTAAAGAAGAATTTAATCTCAATCGCAATGTTAGAGGATAAAGAGTATGATGTTGTATTTAGTGAAGGAAAATTTTTCCTTCAGTACAAAGCAACAGGACAAGTTAAGAAGGTTGGGATTCGAGCCAAGAATCTCTACAGACTTGAAGTAGATGGGAATTCTATGGAGCTTCCTACTGTTGGGAAGTGCAGGAAAGCCATGCAATTGATGCTTGAGAGGGAGAAAGTTTTGCATGCAGGTAAGAGTGAACCTCGGGATGTGGAGCAGCCACAGGATGAGGATCATGGAGTGGGAGAAACCACTCATGCAGAGAAATTTCATGCCAGATGGGCAGAGGGAGTGCATGCAGCTATACCACCAGGTGAGAGGTGGGGCGACATGCATGAGTAATCCCAAGAGGAGATTTTTGGGTAGGATTCATTGAGATGGTGTGGATCTCATGAATTGAACCTGGCTACAAGGTGCCCGTAGAGCAGCAGTAGCATGATCAGTTGGATTGATGCAGGCAGATCAAAGTGACAGTGTCGGATACTGGAGCACGGTTCAGAGTTGACAGCAAGTGCAGAGTGCATGGGTGCAGAGTTCAACAACGCAGTGGTTCCTGAAGACATGTGCAGTAGCTAAGCAGAAGTCAAAGAATTTGATAGATGCATTAGATTGATTGAGTTTTTTGGAGGCTATTCAGTTTCGGAAGAGTTGCAGAGCAGATGCATGGAGTTGCATGGCGCTTGAAAAGGTTGCAGGGCGAATGCATGGAGTTGCATGTCGCATGCAAAGACAGTCCTTTCTTTTTGAGAGGGAGTGTTGAAGATTTCAACAAGAAATAGTGAAGGAGGCATCCTGAAACATCATTCCTGATCCTAGTTGGAAAATGATCACCTAAACTAGGTGGGGCCCACATAGGTGATTTTTGTTGCAAAGTCTATTTTTAGACTATGTCTATTTTTAGACATGTCGATCATATTCTATGAGTTGCAGGATGCTATTTGTGGATGGTTGGTCAAGTTGGAAAAATATATGGACTTCTATTTTTAGAAATATTGGGCGAAATATATTTTTAGATTTCCAGTCTAAAAATAGATATGTCGAATATTATTATCTCTTAATAATATTTGGACTATAAACATTATCTTATTCTCTTGGAGCACTTCAGTTAAGTGCACAGATGTGGCACAGCAACAGCCAGAAGGAATTACACTATTCCTGAGGGTTAATTGGAGCTATTGCATGGAGGAATTTAGTCAGAACTCATGTGACAGAGTTTGGTGGAGTTGTAGAAGTATTTGGTGGAGTTTTGTTCAGTTTAACTCAGTTAGACACAGTTGAGCTAGTTGTATCTAGTCTAATTGATTGATACACTAGTGAGAGTGGTGTGAATTAATTAATAATTAATTCACTAATTATTAACTTATTAATCAACTGAAGAATACATCAGTTAACTACAGTGCATGGACAGTTTCAGTGGAGACCAGTGGAGAGGTAGGTGAAAGAGCAAGTGTGACTATCAATTGTGACTATAGTGTTGCATGAGTTTGCACCACACATTGATGGAGATGCCAAGGAGGATTGCGTGGTCAATATAGGATGGATTTGAGTTCATTCAGAGCCATTCTTCAGCATGGATTGCGCAGTAGAGGCAAGCTAAAGGCTGGAAAAGATCGGTGCATGGATTTGCAAGATCAGGCCTGATTAGTGTGTAGCGATTGGATTATACTGAGAGCTTGTTATAAGCTTTGTATGAGGATTGTTACATGATCTCTATGACATATATTATATACATATAGTTGGGGTTTTTAGCTTCAGGCTTTCCCGTTAAAACATATGTGTTAATGTGTGTGAATTTTTATGGTTTCAATGTGTGCATGCAATTGATTTAATTTCCGCATGTGATGATCAATGGTGGAATAGATTCTGTATTGTGTATGAAGTTAAAATAGTGTGTGATCAAGAGAATCTTGGACATATGCATGCGTAGTGCATATAATTTCTACAATAATATATGAAAACATTATTTAAATCTTGTCTTGCATGTTGGATGCATGGAGCAATTAGTATTTATTTTCACTGTTTAACTACTTTTACTGCATAGATTTGGTTTTTTGCAGCATTTGTTCTAAATATTCCTTGCAGATATAAAGATTTAAGCAACCATTTATGTTTTTAGGGTTGTTTGACACACAACTAAAGTAGGCTCTTTTCGTACACTTGCGTTAAGAATTTATGCTAACAAATGGCGACTCCACTATTGTAATTCAGATTCCTGCGTGATCATCAACTTCAACTACAAGGATTTGTATTAAGGTGTTTTCAGTCTCTTGATGTTGTTTTTTAACTTTTATGCCCTAATTCAGTCAAAACTCTAACTTCTAGATGTTTTCTGGTGTTTTTTACAGGTAACAGGTATCAGTCGCGCCAAAGATGATAACTTTTCCGCAACTTGCTGTCCGAGAACCTAGGAATTCCCACTCGCACTTTTCAACTCAAATAGTACAATTTCCCCTTGAAAATATTGGTAACATGAGTAACTTGGTAAGTTGTAAATGAAAAGTGAATAACCTCCACTCACCAACGGGTGGTAGGCAGGGTTGGAATTTGGATTTCTCTTTACCCGTCACACAATTTTTTTTGACGTTTTGGTCATTAATTTTCTTGTCAATAAACGTTACATTTAAAATTTTGCACTTCATTAATGACGTTCTCGTAATAAATTAACCCTTCACCAATAAAAATTTGATTAAAAAAATTGAACGCTCTTCCATTTTCTTTGGATTTTGAGTGTGATATATTTGTGTCATGGAATTTAATACCTAAAGTTTCAAGAGAAATAAATGATTCTTGTCAAAACTAATATTTCCTCAATATATGCTAGATCACTAAAAATTACTTCAAAAAGAAAGTAACCTTCCAATATAAAGAAAAAAACATGAACGAAGCCCCTAAATTGCAATAAATTTATGTTTATTATTATTATCAGACATTCTGGTTTTATAAAATTAAAGGACCTGACTAAGAACAGATCCTCAATGCATTTTTTATTGTTGTTGTGATTAAAATAATGAGCCAAAGAATGCTAAGGCACTCAGAGAAATCAATCTATGTATTATTTCTCACAAAATCGTGTTGAGTAGTGGAGACTAAGCGCTAGATTTTTTTTTGTCCTCAATCTCTCTATTAATTATGTCTATGTAGTTATAAGAATAACAAGCCACAAAAGAAATCTCAAAGCCTAAAGAAATTAGTCTCAGGTGCGTAAATTAATGATTAATGTTAATGGTATACCATTTGAAATCGTTGTTTAAATTAATCAAAGCATGATGTACCATTTGCCAAGATTTATTTCTCATGTATGAAAGTTGATACCATTGAAAGTTTAATAATCGTAATATATATATATATATATATATATATTATTAATAATTAAAAATAAAATTTTAAAAGACAAAATAAAATCCTAATAATCACTAACTATTATGATAATTTAAAAATATAGAACTCGGGCCGAATATATACAAAGATACCAAGAAAAGAAGAGTGCATGTGCATGATAACCTCTTTCTTGACAACCTATGAATGCCATTCTCAATGAAGACCTGAAGACTCAACTCTGGATTGGGATTATGTATCAAAACAAGAGGAATGAATCAAAGTTCAATGAATGAATAACTTGATCGAGAAAATTTAGGGAAAGGTAACTTGACTATCAATCTACTAAACCTCACTTCCATGATTAAAAAACACCCCCACTTTTTCGGTCCCATCATGGTCCACCTATTGAAAAACAACCAAAAATATTATTTTTATATATTTTTGCATGGCCATCGGACAATGATTTACTATGGTTTTCCTACTAAATTCCACGATGATTATTCAAAATATTGAGAATTATTAGTCTCAAGGCATAGCCAAGATTCTTACTCGATAATTATAGATTACCTCTCCATTGGATGATTGTACATTTTTCATCTACTTTTTCATGTGAGTTTCGGGCTGATGCTAGATCTTTTGCCTTCTATTTCTTTAGTGAAGCTAAGAGTTAACTTGATCTACATTAATAACTATACTTGCATGAATATCCATGATTTTTATACTTCCTCACCGTGGTCGTTGATGTATGGCTCAGTCTATTTGATCTATAATTAACTCACTATTCATGTTCAATTTTTCTGGGCTCATAGCCTAATAAAATAAGGAAAACGAAAAATGAAGTCTGATTTTTTCTCCGTGTTGCTCCTACATAATACAAATACTCTTAAAAACCAATTAATATATAAATTTTCATCATTCATGCTAAAAATGTGCTTTCAATTTTTAATGAATCTCGTTTACAATTAATAGATTACATTGCTCACGTAATAATAGATAATTTAGAACTATGATTTCACAATAATAAATTACCCTAGCAGCTCAAACTTCAAACATACCTTTATGAAATTAAAATATGGCGTGTTAATGAGCCAATCTAGTTTCTGACACCTTGAGTTCACTTCTAAGTCTCAATGCCTTGAGAGTGCGAAAGTGTAAGGAACTAGATGCCTAAAGCTTTTATTTTTTCCTTGTGTAATTCATCATGACCATAACCAAGCCACCAACTATATTAACACTACTTCATGTTGGGGCAAACATTGGCATTCTAATTTTTAGTGTTATAGCCGTACTTTTTCATCGGCTTCACTAATCACAACCTTGAAGTTTGCAGTGGCAACGGGCTTGTTCTTTCTTTGGTGTTTTATGTAAAAGAAAGGATTTAGTGTGAACTTTTGTAATAGGAAGGGGAAAAAATAAATTGATTCTAATTTTAAAATATCAATAATGATAAGTAGTAATTCCTTTTTATTAAATTTTTAATTTTGAGGAGCTAAAAGTAAATTTCCTTACTTTTTGAGTACAAATTTTAAAATTCATGAAGAGGACTAGTGTTGCAAAATTATTGGTAAGGGAAATTAAGGGCTTAAGAACATTTTTTGAAAAAATTTCAAATCGCCAAAATTGGCTTCTCAGATCCTTCCACGTTTTAATAAAAACGGGAACTAATAAATTCTAGTCGTCAAATACGTGCAAAATGCCTTATGACGGAAAATGGAGGATTGGTCCTAAGGCCGCTACATGGAGTTAGGGTTTCATGTGGCAATAGTGGAACCTTGTATAGTTTTTCAAGGATAGGAAAGGAGAATATTTTCGCTAATCATCACATGAAACTTCATCACCATTTGAAAATTGTGTCCTAATTTGAAACAATAAGACTACCCAACTACCATTATTTAATTACTGTGTAATACAAAAAATAACCTAGATAACTTAAATAATGTAAGCACTTTTGCAAAAATTTAGTGGGGAGAACCTTCAATTACATTTATTTTGAAGATCCATTTGCATTTTAAGCCATTTTAATTAGTCTTTCATGGTTATTCTAGTAAAAATTTCAACCTCTTGTGAAATTTGTTTGTCACTTGTATTAGACATGCAAAAATCAAATGTATATAAAAATGATTTGAAATGCAAAATCAAATGTACGCTACATAAAAATGATTTTATTAAAAACTACATTAACATCTCGATATCACGCGCGCATTCGCCTCGGCCTTGTGTAATAACATTCGCCCCCGCCTGCGTAACAACATTCACCCTCGCCTCTTAATAAAGATTTCCGCCCTTAGCTCTGCAACATTCGCTCTCGCATTCTCGCCTTCTCAGCTCCCATGTAACAACATTCGCCCTCGCCTCAGAGAACAAAGATTTGCGTCGCCTCTTTGCAAAATCGTGTTCTTACCGTAGGGCCCTTCCTCCTATAGCAGGTTGACTTATTTGGGTTTTTTGGTCAATTCCATTGGATTGTGTTAAAGCTATAGGGTTCTCTGTGATGTCTTCCAATGTTATTTCTCGATGAGTTTCAAAGAGATGTGTAATATGTGTTTTTGCTTGCATGAATTTGACTCCACCAGCTTCATGAAGTTTGCTATGGATTTAGTTCGACAAACTCATCCATCTCAACACCCAAGAACGAATTGCCCTTGGTCCGATCTATATTGAAGGTGAAGTGCAAAGCTTAGAGAATGGGAGATCTAGTCATCAACTTTATCACAAGGGTAGTACTCCAGATCGAAAGTGATGAGCTTTAGTTCTCCCGCATTTGGGGATTTTCTTCGATGACATACCAAAGGTCACATCCATACAACCATATCAAGGCCGTGTTGAGATCATTCTCATATAGATATAGGTCATTGATATATAGGGTTAATATCATCATCACTATCCATGGAAACCGAATGGTTATAAAATCCGTGATTGTGGTTGGCTCATTTATAATTATTACCCATTTGGCTTAGGAGCACGTAAAACACTAAATATGGCTCGAGCAGCTCCTCACAAATGTGCAATGGAATTGCAAATACTTCATCAATAAACTGGTCAGCTCCACTTGAGAAAAAATTTCATAATCTTGGGGCTGGATATACCGGCAGAGCAAACAATTTTAGTTATCATTCGTGTTCCAATACTATTAATATAATTTTTACATTGAACTCGAAAGAAAGGGAAACAAGCAAATGCTAGCCATCATACAATGCTTTACATAAGAGTTTTGAGTGACATACTTGAAAAAATAACTCATCCACTAATATTTATAATCATTTGAGTTATTCAAGTTAAACATAATGTCAAGAATCAAGATTCAATACCCTCTATTATCTTCATCACCCAATACAAGATTTAAATTTTTCCCAAAGAAACGCTTATTAAATTGGCAGTCATTATTTCTCCCTTCTTTAAAAAGCCTACATTTAAATGAAAACAAGCATTGCATTTCAACTACAAAAATATATTAGTGTTCAAGTATAGTTCATATTTTTTGTGATTTAGATTATCTTGAAAAAGGAAAGGTAAATTATCTCCCATGGAAAAAGAAGGTTTTCCCTTTTTACTACTGGAAATGGTACAACAAAGTTCCATTTTCTGCACCGAAACTCCTATGAAACAGAACCAAATAAAAGGCCATGTCCTCAATGGACATCATTTGGATTTGAAAATGGCCATTGCACGATGTTGTTTTCTATATTACATCACGATAGTTTCTTAGGTCATTTCTTGTTTCTTGAGATGAAAAACAACCAAAAAGAAATCGTGAAGACTTTCAAGAAATAAATGACCATTTCTCAATCATATCTCAACTATTTTTAATTTATTCGGTTGTTTACTTTGAGAGAAATTTGACACTTTTATAAGGAATATAACATAAAAACACAAAATGGGAAGGAATTGAGAGGTATATGACCTTTATTTGTTGTCAATTAAGAATTGATAATACACGATGCATGTCTCCGTACTACAAACTAGATTCCTTCCCGGAGTTAGGGACAATGCAGTATTGAATCAAAGTTGTAGTTTCTAACTTCTTGTATTGGTTCTCAATCTTGAAATTCAGCTGCATGTCTTCATTGCTTCATGTTTGAATAATTTCAGGCATTATATCGTACAATAGAAATTAGGAATTATGATTATTATTTCTTTATGGATCTCGTTGGGTTACTTTTTAAGTTTGCATGGTTTTGTGTGAAATTATTCTTGTGTGCCCCTAGGCCCGTGTGAAGGAATGCCAAGGACTAAGAACCCTAGTTTTTAAATGGTATTGTTTCTTATAAATTAAAAACCCCTCAACATCACTTTTTATTAGTTCTTAACAATAAAGGTTGTAAACAATTTGAGAATTGATATAGCAAAATCACACTTCTCAAGATAAAGTCCTAAAGCTAAAGTGTGATACCATGTGTAATTCAATAACCCCATTGTCACCTCACCAACCTCTTTTCACTTCGGTCTAGCTCTCCTCCAACTCAAGGGGGTTCTCCTAGTAGATGCTAGGGATCTAATGGCCCAACCAAACCAAGTCAAGAGCCCCTAGCTCTCTATGTTTACTAATATCAATCAAAATATTGAACAATAGGGTCGACATGCATCCCGAAGATGTACTGCTGTGTATTTTTGGGTAATTTCTCGAAGGAAAGTCCCCAAACACATATAATCAAGGAATTATAACGTGATTTCAAACATTAAATATCAACAACAAAATCGTTTAAAGGATATTGAAAGGAAAAAAGTGATGGAAGATAGAAAGTGCCTTACTTATATGCTCTAAGGATTTTTTAATAGTTGCTCCAAAAGCTTCACTTCAAGGCCCTTCAAGATCGTCTCCAAAATGCTATACCATCACTTTCAACAATGTTGCTCCAAAATAACTCTCAAGGTCTTCACAACAAGTTTACTAGAAGTTGCTCCAACAATATATTCAATAAGGTCTTCATTGTCAACTCGTCTCTTTGTTTGGGTGCCTTAATGTGCAATGACATGTTTCAGGATCGAATTCAATGCAAGGCATATTTGAAACTCTAACTCTATCTTCCCGTGTCTTATTAGAAATTATTTCGCCTTAATTTCATGCCAAGTTAGATAATGTTTTCAAGTTTTTGCATTTATAATTTTATTGCAATGTCGCGATTGATCGTGGCGCACAGAAAACTCCAAGACGAGATGATTGCGAAAGAGGCCAGCTGAAGAACACGTAAAGTGCCACTACTATTGCTCTATCTTCTATTTAGTTATTTACATAATTGAAATAATATTAATTTTTTCAAATATGCAACACATAATTTATCACTAAGTTGGTCGTACTGCTTTGACATGCCTTTGAATATTTTTATGTGTTAGAAGACATTTCTGTGCCGAGCTATCAATAGACTTAATGAGATAGTTGTATTTGATCCCTTTCTCGTGATGAGCTCGTAAAATTTGCTAGACTACATATGAAAGATGTAGCACTGCCTTGCGCAGAGAGGTGTTGCTTTAGGTTGTATGCCGTCTCCGATCTTGTTCTTCAGAAGCCTATGATCCCGTAAGTAATCACTTTGTTTTGCTTTCTTTCTTATTCGTAGTCTATATTGCTAGGGGATGTGCCCATTATGGTTTGTTATGAGACCATTGTCAATTTCATCACCGTCCCTCATAATATGTTTGATTGTGTTTATAAATAATAAACAATTATTACACCAAACAATAAACAATTAACCTGCACGATATCTTTGTAATTCTCATTATAATTTCATAACCTCCGCCTCACTTGGTGGTGTCTATATCACTAAGTGTGTCTTCTTTTAAAGATAGTTATGCCAGTAAAAATGAACAATCAATCGCACCGTGAGTGATATCTTGTACTAATTTATTATAATTTCCTAACCTCTACTCTCATTAGGTGTCTATATCACTAGGTGTATCTATTTTAAAATTATAGTTTCAATGGTAGATAATTTGTTATCTTAAAATTATAGCTTTGATGGTGATACCTTGTGACTGATAATGCCGTTTGAAGCACTTTGGTTTTGACTAATATAGTCTCGTGGAACTCGAGAATACAAAGGTTGTGATTGATTACGGGCACTGCCTATTTAGAACTTCTTACCTCTCGGGAATGATAATGTTCGAGAACAGTAGCATGTTTATTTTAGAGGCACAAAATTATTCTTCCCAACTATCTTTATATGTCTCAGAATTTTGGAATTTGATTTAAAAAACTAGTACCCAACTTTGAGTTCAACTCGGTGTCTATGTAAGGTCGTTTTAGGCTTTGGGAAATATTGCTGGAGACTCGCAACATTTAGGGATCTTGCCCTCGCTCAGTGGAGCTCGGTGCGTGCTTGCCTAGTTGAATGATACCGCGTAATTTCAATGATAAGAAATGCTACATGGGCTCTGGCCAATTTTTGCCGTAAACTCCCAACCACTATTCGAACAGCAGCACACATTTGTCGCCTCTTCTTCTTAGTTCTGTGACATCGTGGATTTTTTTATAGATCTTGGTGCTTGGTAGATTTGGACATAATATGGACCTAGGCGTTTGTTCATTACAATGACTATGTCATCGGTTTTAGAAATGCTCAGAAATTTGGGTTTCACAACGGATACCCTTGCTTGCAATTATCGATTAATAATCACATTCAAAAAAAATTCTTCGTAGCATTGTCGAGCTCTTTGTAGGTGAATTTCTAAGGCAATTTAACAATATCCGAACTAAATTTGTCCTGTCTCCTTTTCAATACTCGCGCTTGTACGTAACCGTAAAACAATCTAGTGGCCAATGCAACAACAAAAACACCTCCCGTTGCAATGCTCGCAATTCACCAGACGCATGAATGACTATGGCACTCTTTTGTGAACAAATTGGAGTCAAGGTACCGGGGTTTCCATTAGGATCATGTAATTCAAAACTAAAATAGTATCAAATTCCAATGCAATAGTATTCTCAAGGAAAGGGCTAGTTCATTGAGACCTATTGGACTCATCACTCCCAAATAGCTTCCAGTGCTACCCAGAGTGTGATCATCTCTGGAGCAATAACAAATGCTAATCCATCCCCAATTGAAACAAGAACAAGACCCACATTGGTTACTAAAACGAAACATGTTTTGAAAGAAGAAGAAACTTCTTTGTATTAGGTCCGGCAAATCTAACGGTCTATTGTACAAATGCCCTACCTGCACTTCAAATTTCAGCCCTAACTCCATGCTAAGGCTCACTCGTGCTATTCTTCATGAGACCTTAACTGTTTGATTCCCAAAAACCCAAGTCCCCCGTTCTATGCCCAAGACCTCTCATATAACGGAAAGTAGAGATTTCTCGAGCGAAATACTTCACAATAGGAAGAAAAAGAAACATCGCAAAATTGCTCGCTTTTAGACTAATAATTTTATGTGCGAAAATTCAACTATGGACAGAAAAAATGCTAATATCAAACACAACCAATCCACAATGGAATTTGAACATGAGGATTTATAACCAGAGAAAACCCTCCACAGTTAAAAGAATTCCGTAATGGCTTTAAGATTCTACTAATGAGTGCTTACAACACCACAGTTAAATTACCGTCACAAATGAAATTTGCCGGAAGCAAAGCCCTTGCAATGGGGTTTCTACATTTCCACAAAGGGAAGCTGTGAATCTTGCTATCTCTCATGATCCGTTCTATGGGTCGATCCTTTACTATGGTTGTCTTGTTCTCGCTAAACGTGAATCTCGTCTTACTTTGGCTCGGTTCTCATTTAGGATCGTGGCTATCTGATCTTGTCGTGGCTTTGACTATACAAACTTGTTCAATAGGAAAATGTTGACTTTGTTATATATAGAGGCTTCAATGGGTGCTCTCAAACTTCTCTCCTACAGTAGTTGCACTCTCAATGGACTTCTACAGTAATTGGCACCATCGATATGCTTTGTTACAATGATGGCTCACGTCAACAAACTGTGCTACAACCATTGGCACCATGAATATTCTCTCTGATTCGTCAAATGGTTGACACCATCAACTGACTTTGCGCTCCTCGGGGTGATGACAGTGGCAAACAATTTTTTGGGCAGCTTTGTTTTGTCTCTCATTCAAGGCAGAACTATGTTGGCCTTGTTTTTTGTCCTTGGAACTTAGTTCTCTCATATTTTCCATCCTATCCCCAGTTTGCTACCGAGAAAGACATAACTTCACGATATCAAAATTGACTATTTTTGACCATTTATCTTTAGTAATGGTACAACTTTAATTTGGTGCATTCGTACAATATCTGAAGAGCACTCTCAAGCTATTATTCAGTATTTTAGCATAAATACTACATTTAACTGCCATGCTCTAATATTTATATCAACCATAAGCATTCTTAAGGTAGTTCCACGTTTGTGAAGCAGAAGAATTGCTTCTGACAACTTCTTATCATAGTGGTTCAATTCTATTCGCAGATTATCTTTTATAAACCTCCAATTTTCCAAACGTAGTAGAGACTACAGTTTTCATCTCAAATTTTCAACAAATCTGTTTAGTATTCTATAGAAAATGCATTAAGAATACAGTGTTGTGTCTACTAAGCACAAATAATTGTTGTACTGAGTCATCTAAACATCTTGACATCGTCATTTTATATTCCTTTTCTGTTTTCGCAAAGTTTCCTCTGCTACAGAAAATGTAATTATATTAATTTTTTTCCATCGATATACAGATTGGATCTAATTAGATGTAAACCCTTGCTACAGTGGTTATTCGAATGGGTTAGAATGTGCATTGTTATTTGTTTCTTTTGAAATACATGCATTACCACTACGCGAGATCTTTTCATTGATGTTGCCTCTGCTTGGTGGTGTCTCTGAGATTGAGCTGATCCAAAGGCAATGGATGTGCATCAGCGGTCGATTGCTCTTTGCTAGTACTGTAATCCAAATCCTCTAGCATGCAAACAGGTGCCGCAACAATTATATCTAGGATTGATCGTTTTTTTCTCACCTTCACTTTAGGCTTGGAAAACTTTGTTCCAGATTTTTTAGCATTTGACTCACCTGATAGATAGTGATCTATGTGGGAATTTAAGGCTATATTGGATGTAGATGAGAAAGATCTACAAACAGGACAAACCTTTGGTATCATGGCCTCTGGAAGAGATCCCAGATTCCCAAATTCTTCGTTCTTCCCAGGATCTGCCTTGCTCTTCTCCAAAGTTTGGATCTGCCTTGTAGGCTCCTGCCTCTTCTACACTGCTTGAATTGGAGCACCTCCATTATGATATCAAATCATCCGCTACTATGAAATGACACAGGTCGCAGATGCTTTGATAGAATTTCCTTTTGGGCACTTCACCGCGAACCAAGTTTTAAAATGTCACAACCCACTTGATATTTATCCCTAGCAAAAGTGTCACATGTGAAGATCAGGCTTTTGATGAAGCAAATAACTTGGTAAAGAGAATTTTTGATTACTTATGTATTCGGCCCAACAATATAGATTTTGATGCACTATCATTTTTAACCATGTGTTGAAAAACATACAAAAAACTATGTTTTTAGTGAAATTTGAGTTCACAAGAATCGATGCCAGTCAAAATCTAGACCTTGCTCCCAGCTTACTGGTAAAAGGCGGTACTCATATTTCATGCAAGTAATGGAATGCCTTTTTCGTTGTTTTATCTCGTCTTATTTGAACTTCCAAGTCTAGCATCAATGATTGTCTTATGCTTCAGAAAAACGGTATTATGCTTTAGAGAAGTGTATCTACTTCTTATTATACTTCTTAACTTCCAAGTCTAGCATCAATGATTATTTTATGCTTCACACATAATCTAGTTTTCATTATACTCCTTGAAACATTTTTTATTAGTTGAATGAGACAAACTTAAAATGAGTAAGCTAATATATTAGCAAAAGGATTTCTGTCACAAATCTAAGATTCTTATAGGAATTCAATGGAAATTTCAGGCATCACCTGAGTAATCTTCAGTGTCTGCAAATTTTGACATCCAGAGAGAAGTTTGTTAGAAAATTAGGCAACTCCTACTTGAAAACATGTTGATGTTGATGCATAGCAATCTCCTTCATTTATAGCCATGTGTTGGAATATTTGAAAATTCCAGAATAACAATGGAGAGAGTAATACTCTCCTCTTCTAACACAGAGAAAATATTGAAATTTCTCCACTGGAAACAGAGTTCAACACTTTGAAAAATTTCTATTCCTTCAAAAAAAACTATTACAAATTCTTCCTCACTGAGAGGGATTACAAAATGTGACTGCTGCAAAACGCAGTGCACTCAAAATTCTTCCCTGTCTCTAAAACTACACACTGTTGTGCTCTTCAAAACACTTACACTGCTATTGTGTGTAATAATAAAATTTAAAACTACATTCCGAGACAGGCTCATAGCCCTTTTCTTTTATATGCAACGCATATATTAAAAACATAACAAAACTATGCAAATAACAAATCTATTAAAATGCTCCTGGGGTCCACAATTTATAAATGTTTTAATATATATGTGAAATATATATATATATAACATATATACGTCGCATTTAAAACAAAATATTACCAAAACCAGTGTGGGACCTTAACAAACAATAAAACTATTACGCCGCGCGTTATATAAAACATATAACAAAACCTTTGTCAAAACTTCAAACGAACCCTTTAGCCGTGGAGCCCGCCAGACTTCAAATGGCGATAAACCATAATTCAAATAAAATTCGTGTTCTAAAATAGCCTGCTGACGTCGGCCAATTTTTTGACGTGAAATCCAAATGAATTCCGCCCTAATATTTTTTCGGGTCCAAATTTGGACTAGCGTACGGAGAGAGAGTTGTGATGCGAATTTCTTATCAAATTCGCCCTAATATTTTTCGGGTTCGGATTTCCACTGCGTGAGCGGCCCAAAAAAATATCCGCTCCAATCAATTTCTGCCACGTGCCCTCCTCTAGCTTGCCATGGTGCGGGACGACCAAAATTTTAACAAAACCCGCGCTTTAATCAAAATTTGCCCTATTCCTGGATGCGGGTGCATTGGATGGCGTTTAAGGCGATGGGACATGGATGTGGAGAAGTGTGGAGACACCTGCCCACCCATGTCACTGCTGGCAGGCGGTATTTAAGTTCCAAGGTTTTCATATTAATCGCATTAAGTTTTAACGTTGTTCAAGATCGGACCTCCACTCCTGTTAGCGATTCCGCATGCTCCAATATGCTCTGACCTTCGGCTCTCATCAATGAGAGATTTATGACGAGCGTTCTTCGATGCCATCATAGTCGGGTCGATAATATGGCGTTTTTTTGTGGTTTCTCAGACGAGCCACAACCTTTGAATTGCAGATTCTCTCCAGTTGCTAGGTTACCATGCCTGCGCACTGTGACAGGAAGGAGAAGCCAGCTGAACTGCTGCTTAGATCTTGGTGAAAATTTTCATTTCTCTCAGTCTAGTCTGTGTCTATCTTCCTCAGTTTCTTGGAATCCTGCTTCTCCGTCTCGTCTTGTGCCCACTACTGAGACTGCACCCATGCCTTGCCTGCGTCAAAGGATGCGTTGCCGCAGGGGTAGCACCAGAGGCCAACCCCTGCGCGCTCCCTCCAGCCCCTCAACCGAGTCATCTTCCCCCTCCAGTGATTATTACGTAGGCCGTTATCCAAACACTAGAAGTGGGTGGGGTCGGGTTCTAGGATCTAGCCACCATATGGGCTCCCATGCTCCTCATTTCCCCACCGCTTCACCTTCACCCACGATGCGCACTGCTATTTTTTCCTTTAATTGATCTCTGAACTGCCCACGAATCACAACTTCAATCACCGTGGTTTTCCGTGAAGAGGCCCAAGTGGAGGAACAATGCACCCGTTCGGCGGGTCTGAGCTCAGAAAAAGCCCAGCTTTCAGGCCTTTAGGAGGGGAGTGGTGGCGTGAATGTGCAGGAACCAGAGGAGATTTGTAGGGCTCATGATGTGGAGATAGTGCCTGGAGATCCTGGACCTTCCGTGTGTGAAGTTGCTCCCGCCATGGACAGTAACATGATTGTCGAAGGATGGTGCCGAATTGTCGAAGAACCACCGGATGAGTAGCTGCTTGTCTTTGGTTTGGTTTTCTTGCTTCGCGGCCCACTTAATTGGGCATGTTTTTGCTTATATTACTGTGTTGGACCTCTATTTTACTTCTGAATTCTGTAAACACTGTAATCGTCAAAGATATCAAACAATGGTTCCCCTGCATGGGAAATGCAATGACCTGAAAAACGTTAAAGACTGGTTTCCCTGTATGAGGGTAGTCTTCTTTTTTGATTTTTTGACAAATTTTCCATAAGTTTGGGCAATGTTTTTTACTTCGGTCATGCTATAATTTTATTCCCACTGTTAATAGATTAACCTTACTTAGAAAAAAAAAAATTGCCCTGTTTCTATTTTAAACCTGTTTTTTGAAATACAGAGCCATGTTTATATGATTGTTTATAGTCGAAGCGCTGCAGGGTGGTTTATTATATTAATATTTCACGGTCGAATTATGTTCATAAAAATTGGAACACCCACAATTCATAACAAATATTGGAGATTTATTGTCCTGTTTTAAAGTTTCATTTTTTTTTTTTAAAATTGAACTCGCAATCGGTATACCGACACTTTGTAAGCGTCGCTCTTCCGACGCCTTATAAGCGTCTGTCTTCCGACATTTTGAACGATTTCCATTTTCGTCAGTCTTGTGATGTCTATCGATATTGCGACAGTTCTTCCTAGTGCCAGTATTGCGACGCTTCTGGAAAGCGTCGGTCTTGCGACACTTTTGCAATGCGTCGATCTTGTGACACTTTTGTATGGCGTTGGAATTGCGACAGTTTAAAAACGTCGGAAGAGCGACGTTCAAAACGTTGGACCACATTTTGTCGGAATTGCGACAGTTTACAAACGTCGGAAGAGCGAAGGTTTAGGAAACGTCGGAAGAGCAACGCTTGTTTGGAAGCGACGTAAAAAGTGTCGATATTGCGACACTTTGTCAAGGCGTCGGAATTGCGACGTAATGGCGAACCACTTTTTTTCCATCCTCGAACTGTCGCTCTTGCGACGACTATGTGTCAGAATAGCGACGAAGTGGCCGTCGGAAATTGGGCCAAATTTTCTAGTGTCTAACATAGCTATAATACCATGTAGAAATTATATCAATGGACTCAATCCGATCATGCAATGTACTAAAGCAAGATACTGAATCCTTCTACAAAATATGCAGGACAATCAAATGCAAGTAAGGGAAAGAAGTAAATCAATACACAACATCAGATATTCTCGAGGAAAGAAACAGGTCAAAACCCCTCAATCTTTATTGTATAATCAACCAAGGAATAATGAAACAATACAATGTATTTGTGATCACCACAAGCTCATACACTTTACCAATTTCTTCACACTGATCAAGGAAAAATTGGACAAATACATAGTCAATTATCAGCCTATCCTCAGCCTACCCTAATTATGAAATCCCCAAAGAATTAAATCACTATTAAATAGGAAATTCAGCCTTCCTTGATTACGCAATCCATCATGGGCTTCTCATGGTTTTATAATTTCACCTGAGCAGTTTTCCTAAAATACAACTTATAGTCTACTAGCCTTGAGCCTTTGTCTCAACTGGGTATCCACTAGAATTAGCATGCATGTGGCTATAAATAGTGAATCATTAGTTACATGGTAGATCACTATTGGTGAGTTAAATCTATTTTAATTCACTTGATCTTCCACTAGCTCATCAAACAATTAGAACTAGTTAAACTGATTTTAACTCAATTATTGTGAGTTAATTGATCCCACCCACACTACACTAGTGCTACAATTGTAACTGCACCCTGTTAATAATATAATCACTTTACATGCCTATCCTTAGACCCTAAACTCAAAATTTTTGAGTTAACTAAGTCTATCACAATTAGTTAGCTATTAAAAGTTGTAATGAGATAAGAGTACAATTAATTTTCCAATTTATTTAATAAATTAGTTGCACACTAATGTATCACTAGGACCCATCACTATGTGACCTGTGATCCCACACTAGTGTGTGTGTTGCTTTTTCTTGCTGAATTTCAACACTCCCTCTCAACAAGAAAGGGATTATCTGCTACCCCGATCCTACCTCTGTGGTATTCGAATTTGATCTTCGCAAGCGCCTTCATCAAGACATCTGCATCTTGATCCTCTGTGGGAATGTACTGCAACAACATAATGCACCTCTGAACACAATATCTGAGATGGGGGTACCAGGTGTAAATATGCTTGGACCTATCATGGAATACTAGATTAACCGAGATTTTTATGCAACTTTGGTTATCTCAATGTATCACTGTCAGATCCATCTGATGACAAAAAAAACCAACAAGTATATTCCTCATCCATATGGCCTCACATGCAGCCTAACTAGCTGACATGTACTCTGCCTCGGATGAACTGAGTGCAACTGATCTCTGCTTCTTGTTGTACCAAGAAACTATTGTTGATCATATGCTAAAGATGCCCCCTAATGTGCTCTTCCTGCTTTATGGACTACCTACCCAATTTCCATCGGTGAAGCCTTGAAGCTTCACCCCCTCTGTCCTTTTGTACCCTAATCCATACTCTGTAGTGCCCATGATATATCTCAACACATGCTTCCCCGCCTTCCAAAAGAGAATGGTAGGCTTAACCATAGCTTGACTAAGCTGGTTAACCGTGTAGCATATGTCTGGTCATGTGTTCACCAAATACATAAGTGAACCCACAAACTGCCTGTAAACAGTAGCATCCACTACCTCACCTGAAGTAGCATCCTCCTTCCTCTAGTTACTTTCAAGAGGAGTATCTATGGGTTTGTTGCCCTCCATGTGAAACTTCCTCAAAATATCCTTGGCATACTTGCACTGAGAGACAAATAGCTCCCCATCTCTTTGCCATATTTTGAAGCCTAGGAAATAATGCAAGAGCCCCATGTCCTTCATCTTTAAAATCACTTGCAAGATCCTCTTTGCAAGAAGTTATGAGTTGCTCATCAATTGTCAATATAAGATCGACTACATAAAGTATAATAATCAAAAGCTTACCATCAACCAAAATACGATATAGGTTCGCATCCTCTTCACTCTTTGTGAAGCCCAACCCAGTGAAATAGTTGTCGATCCTGGTGTCTCAAGCACGAGGTGCTTGCTTTAGCCCATACAGTGCTCTCTTGAGTCTGCACACATGCGACTCCCTGTCAAAGGTCTCAAAACCTTATGGCTGCTCAATATACACTTCTTCCTCAATAACTCCATTGAGAAAGGCTGCCTTTACATCCATCTGATGTATTTTCCATCCCATCTGCACTGAGATTGCAAGGATAGATATAATCGATGAGTACCTTCCAACCGGTGCAAAAGTATCCTCATAGTCAATCCCCTCTACCTGTGAGAATCCCCAAGCCATAAATCTAGCCTTGTATTTATCCACACTCCCATATGTTCCCTGCTTCACCTTGTAGATCCACCTAGATCCAACCACTGACTTCCCCACTGGTCTTGGGACCAATTCCCATGCACTGTTTCTAATAATGGAGTCATACTCCTCAACCATGGCATCAACCCATGTTGGTTGTTGCACTGATTCCTCAAAAGAGGATGGTTTTGTCAAAATACACTCACTCATAAGAGCCATGTATCCAGTGTACCTATCTGGGGACCTTCTCTACTTGCGTTGTGATGTAGGTGCTCCTACATGCTCTGTTGCATCTAGCATCAATCTATCAGCCTCTTTGGTGTGATTCCTACCATTTTTGGTGGATGTCTCTGCATGAGTGGTTTCTGCCACTCCTTGATCCTCATCTTGTGGATGCTCCACATCCTGAGGTTCATCCTTTGGAACTAAGAGTTCATCATCTACATGCAAATCAAGCTCCCTCTCAAGGGACAATCACATGGATTTCTCCTCATCAAATCTAACATCTCTCCTGAAAACTGTCATCTTGTTAGCTGAAAAATACACCCGATATTTGTGGGGAGTATCAGTGTACCCAAAAAAAATCCCAACCTATGTTGTTGGCTCTATATTCTTCCTGGCATCTTTGGTCACATGGAAAAATACAAATGAGCCAAAAATTTTAAAATATGAAACATCTGGTTTCTTACTTGAAAAATCCTACTCTGGTGTACTCACGCCAAGTATCCAATGATGACTTTGGTTCTGCACAAATACCATTGTGTTGCATGCCTTTGCCCATAAATGCAATGGTAGGCCCTAATCATGTAACATAGCTCATGTGTCTCCCACAATTGATCTGTTATTTCTTTCTGCAACCCCATTATGTTGTGGAATATGAGGTGTAACCAATTCTCTCTGAATTTCTTATTTGGCACAAAATTTCTTGAATTCATTAGAGATATACTCACTACCATTGTCGCTCCTTAGAGCCTTCACCTTCTTCCATGTATCTTTCTCTACCAGTGCTTTAAACTCACAAAAGTTGGAGAACACTTGATCTTTCTTTTGCAGAAATAAGATCCAAAACTTTATAGAAAAATCATCAACAAAAATCACATAATACCTGTGCTTTGCTATGGAAGGCGTAGAGAATGGTCCACACACTTCTGAGTGAACTCTATCAAGGATTTACACTGCTCGGTTCTCCTTCTCATGAAAGGTGGCCTTAGTATAATTCCCCATGGTACATCCCTTGCATGTGTCTGTCTGTGCAAGAGTAACCTTTGGAAGACCTATAGAAATATGTTGCATGATCCTCAAAGCATTGTGGTGTAGATGGCCCAATCTCCTATGCCATAACTCACTTGTATCGCGGCTCACCACCTTCCCTACTTTACTACTCAATGTTATGCAACCATCTACATCAAGTTTGTAGAGGTTCTTTACATGAAACCCAATGTTATTTACCTGTCCTGTGGCTTTGTGATGAAGGAAAACCTCTCCTTCACTAAAAACCACATCATATCCAAGATCCTCCAACATAGTAACTAAAACTAAATTGTTTTTCAAGCCTCGTACATGCATGGCATATTTTAATAATAAAGGTTTACCTGATTGTCTCTGAAAAGTAATTGTAGAAATCCTGGTAGCGCTATACCTCTTGTCATCACCCATATCGATGTGCATCTGAATATCCTTCTCCTCCAAGCTACTAAAGAGTTATTTGTTTCCCGTCATGTGGAAATATGCTCCACTATCCAATTACCACATAGGTCCCATCACAGTTGACGCCATGCATGCAATGAGAGAGAATTACAACTCAAACTTGTTGGAAATGTTGTCATTGATGGCAAAGGAGATGGCAAAGAGGGAATCAGAGTGGCAAAGAGGTGGCAGAGGCAACAGAGAGGTAGCAGAGGTAGGCAGCAGTGAACTGAAGCAAAGAGCTATTCAAGGTGCAGAGTAGTGAAGAAGAAGTTTAAATGGGTCTATGATGTTGTAGTTTGAGTCGATCAAGGTTTATAAATAGTGTTGAATAAATAAAGTGGCAAGGGTTTTTTGGTGATCTGATGTCCCAAGGGCTGCAGTCATCGATGACATAGAGTCCACTGTAAAATTCGATATTACAGTCATCGATTGAATAAGGCGCTTGAAGGAAATTACAGGCTCTGTTATGAAATTATGGGCTGTGAAGTTCTGAGTTTTGAAGTCCATATTGGGCTTTTCTAAAATTGAGGAATTGAAATATGTCCGCATTCACATTATTCGATCATGGGCGGGACCGATCCTCTAGGAGAGACTTGAACTATAATATAACCATGAATAGATCGATTTGGGTATGATAGAGATGGAGTCCACATTTCTGTGTTTAATGGACAACGTTTGAAGTCTGTGTGACGAGACTTGTAATCCTTGCAGAATTCCATTCAACATTGATACAATTCTGTGTAATGGACTCTCAAATTCAATGGAATTGATTTATGTTCAGTGGAGAGAAGGGTTGTGGTAATTTGAACCATCGAACCCACGGTCTTTCTTGAATGCATATAAATCTCAGTGTCAAGAGTTCGATACTGAGGAATGATTGGGGTGTGCTGTGGAGATTGAATACTCACCCTTACATTGTATGAGTGTCGGAGGGTTTTTATGCCATGTAAGCAGTGGAATAAGGGATGGCTTGAGATCGCGTGACTATGAGGTTGTATTAAATTTTAATGCGAACTCAAAGGTGGAGACAAACTTAAAAAATGAATGAATAAACCGAAACCACGAGTTAATGGAACCTTGGATGAACAGTAAAACCGGAGCTCCAATACCAGCAGTATCGTGTGGCCCCAAACCTGGTAAGGGGATTTTATTTTTGGAACGCGATCTAAGTCTTTGGGTGACGCGTGGCCACAGGCGGTTTGGTAAAACAATTTTTATCACGTGATTTGGGCGCGTGAAAGTTCGGGAGGAAAAATAACGCGATAACATCCTGGGCCGTCCGATAGTCAATGTTTGGAATCAACGGCCATCGTAATTGCGCGATGTATGAAACTTAATATAAGGTTCGTTTCTCTGGGGCCCAATCGACTTCTCGTTGTTTTATGTTGGCATGGGTATTTCATATAATGTTCACTTATGTCGAGATGCATAAAAAAAATATGCATCAACATTACACTTACCAAGTCCGAGCTTTTATACTAT
The DNA here is from genome assembly GCA_034641835.2 of Pinus albicaulis. Lineage (NCBI taxonomy): Eukaryota > Viridiplantae > Streptophyta > Pinopsida > Pinales > Pinaceae > Pinus > Pinus albicaulis. The sequence continues at coordinate 309,112 of JAXQQM020060203.1, forward strand.
AATGTGTTGATGGGTCTGTATTAAACCTTCAGATAGTTGGGTTTACGAAACTGTGACAGTAAACAAATATGTACCGTAATGTATGTTGATATACTGTAGCTTCTAATGAATGATGTGAGTATAAGAATTATGCATAATGAAGTTGGTGGGGCCGAGTGATGCTTCAGATGGGCGCTGGCATTTTAATGCTAGCATAATAGAATTATCATTGATATTTCATAGAGTATGATGTTTGATTAATATATACTGTGGGTGGTCAAAATTCTGAGTTACGAGATCAATAACTAGAGGCATGGCCCAGTACTTGTGCGATCGGATGTTATTAATCATTGTTTATCTAGCCCGAAGATTGGGTTTAAAATCAAGGTTTATAAAGTGTGAATTGGTGTTGGTTTTTAAACCATTGGGAAACGCATATACTATAATAAATCGAATGGACTGAAGATTTTATTAACCTTGTGGGACCCTCACGAATCGCATCGGAGAAAATTATGGCAGCGGAACATGTTAATAAAATTTTCGATTGCGGTTGCGATGAAGATGCGGACCCGATGTGGTTATGAACTGTGATTCTTATGCATTTGAATTCGGGCTTAAAAGGCATAAAAGTAGGCCATCACATCGGAGTAAGGGCATCGCATCGGAACATTTGCAAATTCATTAATCGCAATCGGAAGTATTCAGTTGCGATTAATTGCATCGGCAAATAGAAAAAAATTTCAATATTGTGGACCCGATATATGTTATTAGTGTATTGGCCAAAGGGTGTTGTATAGTCCGGCTTTTATGTTACGATATACCAACGATTGGTGCATAAAAAAAATTTAAACCTTGAATGAGAAGGGTTTATAAAGCTGTGGGGCTCGAACCTTTCAAAGGTTAGCGTTGGGGTTCGAATATGAGAGCATATTATATGCGTGGTATTGTTTTAGGTTGAACCATAGGATAAAAATGAAACCTCCATTTGAAAATTGTATGAAGACTTAGTGTTGGGGTTGATAAAAGGGTATATTATATGAAATGAGGGGTTTATGACCTTTGAGGAAATAGTGAGATATTAAAGTTCCGCACTCATTTAAATTTCCATCTCAGACAATAAGATGGAGGTGCACTCTCGTATGAATTGAGAGAGGTATATATACTATTGGAGTTAAAATCTGGGGATGCATTCTTCTATACACTGAATTGAATAGCAGATAGGGGACTGTCAATTTTACCGGCCATCATATAGTTTTCATAAAGGAAACGCCGCTTATGAAGATTGAAAAGTTAAAAGTTTTGCAATGGTCCAATTGTAATATTCAAATGGTCATTCGATATATTATATGTAGATGTGGGTTGCGCTTTAATTTCGGGAACATATATTTATTAATATGTCAAAGACCATTGTGTAATGGAGAATTCCAATGGCTTTATAACCATGGTTTGATTCATTGCACAGAAAGATACAAAGAGCGCAAAATTGTGGGGCCCGACATATATGATTTCATAATAAAAATAGAAAAGGTAAAGAACGTTGGAGGCGCATTATGGATTTTATAATAAGGTTTAATCCCATTGAGGCAAAGAACAAAGTTCCCGCATATACAGTTTTTTAGACATGGTTCACAACCATAAGATAACCTTGGGAAGAAAACGCCTCCAGATATGATTATCGAAATTCCCAGATCAACAGTTATATATATATTGTAATGCAGGTATATATATACAGCAGACACAAAATCATAGTGAACAGGAATATGCACGGGAATGAATTTGATAGGTGTACAAGCACAGAAAACTGGAGAATATGTAGAAGACAGTGAACAGAGTATGCAGAACAGTTATATGGCAGCTGCAGATACACAATTGCAGTGAATAGCAGAGGAAGGCAGAACAATTACCTGACAGTAGTAGAAAAGACAAAACCAGCAAGCCAAGTGCTGGAAAGAGGACTGAGTGAAATTTATATACGTAACTGAAAATGGGAATGTAAATGTTGTAATTGATTTTATATTGATTGTGATGCATTTGCAAGTCTCCGGAGGAAAACAAAACTCCCACTGTAATATTGAAATTAATGCATATTGTTATATTTTTCTGAATGAGCGGGTAAAAGAAATGAGAAGGAAGAAGGCAAAGAGGCATGGCTGTCTATTTCGAATTACCTGTGGAATGCTAACAGTCATAAGGAAATCCATATAAATTATATCACCTTGATATGCAAAGAGAGGTTAGAGAGTGAAAAAAAAGGATGAAGAAATGAAGTAGTGAGGCAGAAAAGAAGGAGAAGCTAAGCAGATAAGAAGGTGGAGCTGATAGAGAATTCGAGAAAATGCAGAGATGATACAGGATAGATATGAGGGCTGATGAACAGCAGAAGAGAAGGTAAAGAACAGAGTTGATATCCAAGGTAAATCAGCAAGTGTTTTTCTTTTGAAAGAGTAAGGAAGTTGGAGCTTCCCTATCAAGTTGTAGCTTGATAGATGTCAGTTGTAGCTGACTGAGGTAGGAGCCTCCTGTAGGTTGGTGCCTGCAGAAAATTGATGGGAGTTGGAACTTCCTTGCAAGTTGTAGCTTGTAGAATTGAGGTAGGAGCCTCCTGTGGGTTGGATCCTATAGAAAATCAGTGGTGAGAGGGAGTTGGAGCTTGCCTTTGCATCACAACTATAATAAAATGTGGTTTTCTCCCTTTATGGGTTTCCACTTATATCTGGTGTCTATGTGCATGATGTCTATGTGTTGATATGGTATATTTATTATGCTAATACTTGCTGCTCACATATTAAGACTATTGGTACGTTATCTAATCTGCTTATTAATTGCTGCTCACAAATAAAGATTGCTCACACTTTATGTTGATCATGAAATGAAAGTGTTAAACTGATTCACCCCCCCCCCCCCTCTCAGTTTAACTAAGGGTTCAAAAATTGGTATCAAAGCAGGTTCCTTTGGTGTAAGCTTAATAGCTTGAAGGAGATCTGGTTGAGTCATGGAATATCAAAATGTACCTATGTTAAATACAACAAACTTTCCTGAATGGAGAGATAAGGTCAAAATAGGATTATTGGCTTATGAACCTGAGGTATGGAAGCTTTTTTGTGATGGTTACTGCACAGACTCTCCCACGGTGCAAGAACAACATATGAATGCCAAGGCAAAATGTGTGATATTCACCAATATTCATAACAAGGATCTTGAGTTAATAATGGATTTAACCTTTGCAAAAGAAATATGGGATATATTTCATTTCATTCATGGAGTAGACACTAAGGACAACAGTGTCAAGAAGGAGAAGAGAATTAAGAAGAAGAAAAAATCATGTCAGCAGGAAAATTTTCAATCAAATGAGCTACCTGCTAGTGTGAATGGAGATAAGAACCATGAAGAAATTACATCAGAGGAAAAAGCCAAACTTGACACAACCTTGACTGAAATAGAAAGATTGAAGAATGAAAACAAAGACCTGAAGACCTTGGTGAAATTATGTGATGAGAAAGAATATGAAGATCAGAAAGAAATTATTGGCCTAAAGACACAGCTTGAAGAAGTAAAGAAAGTAGAAGACACTCTGCTGGAACAAATGAGAGAGAAAAGCTTGGAATGTGAGAAACTAGAAGAAGAAGTAGTGTGTCTGAGAAATAAATTAGAAAAATCCCAAAGAGAATTATTATTGAATACTCCTCAAATGAAAATCTCTAGACAGTTGTACCAAATTCTCAATGCTCAAAGATCTCCTCTCAAAAAGGCTAGGATAGGATATGAAGGAGAAACCAGTAAGTCCAAGGTAGAAGATAACAGGAAAATCATCTTTGTAAAAGCTGTAAAGGAAAGTGAAGCAGCTCATAAAATTCCCACAGAAGAAGAAGCCAGCAAGAACAATATTTGTAAAGAAACAAACAGAATCAAGCAGCAACATGAAAAAATAGAGAATGAGAAGATGAAACAACTAGCTGCTAAAGGCTCATATGCTCCTGAAGATGAATTGAATAAATTTGGAAGATGTCAAAGAAGGTTCTTTCCTCCTATGGGAAGTATTACTTGTTTTTCCTGCCACAAACCTGGACATACTGCAGCATATTGTAAGACAAAGAAAATCCAGTCCAACCAGCAAAGGATGCAGCAAATGAGAAGAACCCCTTAAGCAAGCAACTGGAAAAGAAAATCTTTCACCAGATACACAAATCATTTCCATGGCTACTGTTATGCATGCAATAATTTTGGACATAAATATGTTGAATGTAAAATGTATTCAAGAAGGGGAACAAAGTATTATACATCAGCTCAAATGTACTTTGAAAAAATAAGATGTTATGTATGCCTCAAACTTGGTTACAAAGAAAAGGACTGTAAATTTCCATATACTTTAAAGAACTCCAGACAGATGATGGAATCAAAACAAATCTATGAACATAAAATAAGTGTGGATATTATGAAGAACTCCAATAAAGTATGGAAGGAACAGAGAAAGGGGGAGCCTATTATCTCAATAACATAATGAAAACTTCATAGTCTCAAGGGGAGCTGCTCTAGGAAACAAAGCTAATATCCAACCAATGATAAATATGAAGCAACATATCAGGGGGAGAGCAGTTCATAACTAGTCCCCACAAAAACAGTCTAAGAAGAGTTCCATGAAATGATAATAGCTATGAGAACAGGAAGGGAAAGGAAAATCCCTCTAACAGAGAACTATTGAGGAAGAAGATGATCTGAAGTATTAAATAGCTGACATATTGATGGAAGAAGAGAAGACAACAAGCAACCATGATGGTAGAGAGAACATTAGCCATGAACATGTAAGCCAAGAAGACACCAACACATAAGTGATGATCACAGTGTGCATCATATAGCTAGAATGAACAAGTGAAATACATTAAGAAGGAGGAATAAGAAAAGAGCCTATCATCATTATATCATTACATCTTTCATCTAAGAAAATTATCCTTGGAGGAATGCAGTAAAGTGAATAATAAATCCTTGAGAAATCAGCCCATGAAGATTCATAGAAAATAAATTGAATATGCCTTCCCAAAGATCTTTATATTAGAATTTTTGAATTGATCTTTAAAACAGCAATGATTCTGGAGCAGTCCAAGAAAAGAAAATGCAGGGACAATCCTTTAAACCAGAATGAAAATCTAAGAAAAATTTCAGTGATGCCAAGATCAGATTCAGTACATTGATGGTTTTTGTTGAGAACAGTGGAGAGCAAAAAAAAAAAATAGAAACAATGAAAGTCTTCTTAACATTGGGTTCATGAGAAAACTGAAGTGAAAGTAGTATTAATTGGTACTTGGTACAAACAACATGCCTATCAATAGAATATCAAGTGTTATCATGGAGCAACAGTAAGGTACAGGTCCTCAGGATCAAAGGATTATGGCAAGAGTACATCTAGCATAAAAAGTGTCATTGAAAAGGCAAAAGGATCAGTATCTTTTTTATACTTGAAGCAGTATATTGAGCATAGAAGCAGTATCATTTTCTACATATAATTGCATACCTTCCTAAGGACAATACATACATACATACATACATATACATACATACATACATATATATATATATCTATATATATATATATATATATATATATATATATATATATATATATATATATATATATATATATATATATATCAGGCCTCTCTTATGAATTCATTCATAACACCGTGTGAAGTCTGTTTGCTAAAATTTCAACTAAACATCTTGAATATGTTTTGCTGAAGATCATCATAATAGAATAGTTAAAGTATTGAAAGCATGAAGGATTAGTTATGTCATTAAGAAAATTGCATAATTGATAAGTGAGCCTAACTAATACACTGAAGGTATCTAGCCTCAAGGGTTTGTTTTGAAAATACATTGTACAAGAAGGAAAGTCATTTGGCCCCTAATATTGAAAGATATTGCCTATTCTCACAATAAACTGTAAGCTCTGGTTTGATTCAGTGTTCACTTCAACAACAAGAACCTTTCAGTCTTTAAGCGTAATATCCATGTCAGCATTCTAGCACAGATTACCAACAACTGGCAGTACAGGTGAACCACAACAATAAAAGATATATTGGGATCATCACAATTGAACAGATGAGTACTGTAGATGTGCATTACGGAAAAATACTTACTCCATCTACAACCCTCCTCAATGGATATGCTTCATAGATAAATATTACAATCTAGACTGAAGTATAGCTGAAGCAAGCTTGATATGTCACATGGAGCATTCACAATCTCCAAATATTGATCCAATAATTCATCTTTGATTATGCAAGTCTGATTATATATGGCTATCATCACCTACACTTTATACAAGTTCAATAAGTCTCAAAAGTGTTTTCTTAACACCAGTTTGGAGTAGCAGGGTACAAAGTCAGAAAAATAAGGCCTAAACACATTTCAGAGAGAGGAATTGCAAAGATAGAATCCAACCCTTTGCCATTGATGTTAAAGGGGAAGGAAATCAAGCAAAACAAGGAGTAGAGGATATGCTGCCATCAATGCCAAAGGGGGAGACTGTTGGAAATGTTGTCATTGATGGCAAAGGAGTTGGAAAAGGAGGAGCATCTAAAACAGCAAAGGAGATTGCAAAGAGAGAAGCAGAGTGGCAGAGAGGTGGCAAAGGTAGCAGAGAGGTAGCAGATGCAGGAAGAAGTGAACTGAAGCAGAGAGCTATTCAAGGTGCAGAGTAGTGAAGAAGAATTTTAAATGGGTCTATGATGCTATGGTGTGCAATTATGTGCTGTGGTGTGAGTTGATCAAGGTTTATAAATAGTGTTGAATAAATAAAGTGGCAAGGGTTTTGTGGTGATCTGATGTCCCAAGGGCTTGATGTATGAACTGTGTACATGAGGGATGCTTAGTTTTTGTGAAATGTATGTGTATAGGTTGATTAATTTCTGTGTGGGATAGAAGAATAAATTTCAATTGCATGAGCTGCAGTCATCGATGACATAGAGTCCACTGTAAAATTCAATATTACAGTCATCGATTGAATAAGGCGCATGAAGGAAATTACAGGCTCTGTTATGAAATTATGGGCTGTGAATTTCTGAGTTTTGAAGTCCATATTGGGCTTTTCTAAAATTGAGGAATTGAAATATGTCTGCATTCACATTATTCGAGAAAGATTGATCATGGGCGGGATCGATCCTCTAGGTGAGACTTGAACTATAATATAACCGTGAGTAGATCGATTTGGGTATGATAGAGATGGAGTCCACATTTATGTGATTAATGGACAACGTTTGAAGTCTGTGTGACGAGACTTCTAATCATTGCAGAATTCCATTCACCATTAATACAATTCTATGTAATGGACTGTCAAATTAAATGGAATTGGTTTATGTTCGGTAGAGAGAAGAGTTGTGGTAATTTGAACCATTGAACCCACAGTCCTTGTTGAATGCATATAACTCTCAGTGTCAAGAGTTCGATACTGAGTACTGATTGGGTTGTGCTATGGAGATTAAATACTCACCCTTACATTGTATGAATGTCGGAGGGTTGCTATGCTGTGTAAGCAATGGAATAAGGGATGGCTTGAGATCACATTAATATGTGGTTGTATTAAAAGTTGAAGGCGAACTCAAAGGCGGAGACAGAGTTAAAAAATGAATGAATAAACTGGAACCACGAGTTAATGGAGCCTTGGATGAATAGTAAAACCGGAGCTCCAATACTAGCAGTATCACGTGGCCCCAAATCTGGTAAGTGGATTTTAATTTTGGAACATGATGTAAGTCTTTGTGTGACGCGTGGCCTTAGGCGGTTTGGTAAAACCAATTTTAATGTGCGATTTGGGCGCGTTAAAGTTCAGGAAGAAAAATAACGTGATAACGTTCTAGGTCGTCTGATAGTCGGTGTTTGGTATCAACGGCCATCACAATTGCGCGATGTATAAAACTTAATATAAGGTTCGTTTCTGTGGGGCCTAATTGACTTATCGTTTTTTTATGTTGGCATGGTTATTTCATATAATGTTAACTTATGTCGGGATGCATAAAAGAAATATGCATCGGTATTACACTTACCAAGTCCGAGCTTTTATACTATAATGTGATGATGGGTCCGTATTAAACCTTCAGATAGTTGGGTTTTTGAAACTGTGAAAGTAAACAAATATGTACTGTCATTTATGTTGATATACTGTAGCTTCTAATGAATGATGTGAGTATAATAATTGTACCCATAATGAAGTTGGTGGGGCCGAGAGATGCTTTATATGGGCGCTGGCATTTTAATACTAGCATAATAGAATTTTCATCGATGTTTCATAGAGTATGATGTTTGATTAATATATATTGTGGGTGGTCAAAATTTCGAGTTGCGGGATCAATAACTAGAGGCATGGCCCAGTACTTGTGCGATCAAATGTTATTAATCATTGTTTATATGGCCTGAAGATTGGGTTTGAAATCAAGGTTTATAAAGCGTGAATTGGTGTTGGTTTTAAACCATTGGCAAATGCATATATTATAATGAATCGAAGTTTATATTCCAAGACATGGACCATTATAATAAAAAGAATGGACAGAAGAGTTTATTAACCTTGTTGGACCCTCACGAATTGCATCGGAGAAAAACATAACAGCGGAACATGTTAATAAAAGTTTCGATGGCGATTGCAGACCCGATGTGTTTATGAACTGTGATTCATATGTGTTTGAGTTCTGGATTAAAGAACATCGAAGCATTCTATTGAAAGCTTCGATTGCAATTATCGCATCGAAACATTTTCAAATGCATCAATCGCAATCGGAAGTATTCAAAAGCGATCCATCGCATCGGGGATTAAGATAAGTCTGGATATGTGGGCCCGAGCACATGTTTGCGTAAATAGTTAAGGGCTAACCTTAAATGAGATCGGAATATTGTTGGGGAAAGCTTTATAATGTTTGGTTTTATGGTCTTATAATCCAAGTTAAATATTCGCGAATGAAATGTTATGAAGATTGAAAGGAGTTTAGATCTAAGTTTATAAAGCCAGAAACATATATTTATTAATATGTCAAAGACCATTGTGTAATGGAGAATTCCAATGGCTTTATAACCATGGTTTAATCATCGCACAGACATATACAAAGAGCGCAAAATTGTGGGTCCCGACATATATGATTTCATAATCAAAATATAAAAGGTAGATAACGTTGAAGGTGCATTATGGATTTTATAATAAGGTTTAATCCCATTGAGGCAAAGAACAAAGTTCTCGCATATACAGTTTGTTAGACATTGTTCACAACCATAATATACCCTTGGAAGAAAAAGGCCTCCAGATATGTTTATCGAAATTGCCAGATTAGCAGTTATATATATTGTAACACAATTATATATATACAGCAGACACACAATCACAGCGAACAGGAATATGCATAGGAATGAATTTGACAGGTGTACAAGCACAGAAAATTGGAGAATATGCAGAAGACAGTGAATAGAGTATGCAGAACAGTTATATGACAGCTGCAGATACACAATTGCAGTGAATAGAAGAGGAAGGCAGAACAGTTACCTGACAACAGTAGAAAAGACAAAACCAGCAAGCCAAGTGCTGTAAATAAGACTAAGTGAAATTGATATATGTAAGTGAAAAATTGAAGGTATATGTTTTAATTGATTTTATATTGTTTGTGATGCATTGGCAAGTCTCTGGAGGAAAACAAAACTCCCACTGTAATATTGAAATTAATGGATATTGTTATATTTTTTCTGAATGAGTGCGTAAAAGAAATGAGAAGGCAGTAGGCAAAGAGGCATGGCTGTCCATTTCAAATTCCGTGAGGAATGCTAACAGTCATAAGGGAATTTCTATAAATGATATCACATTGATATGCATAAAGGGGTTAGAGAGTGAAGAAAAAGAATGCAGAAATAAAGTAGTGAGGCAGAAAAGAAGGAGAAGCTGAGCAGAGAAGCAGGTGGAGCTGATAGAGAATTCGAGAAAATGTAGAGATGATACAGGATAGATATGAGAGCTTATGAACAACATAATAGAAGGTAAAGAATAAAGCTGATATCCAAGGTAAATCAGCAAGTTTTTTTCTTTTGAAAGAGTAAGGAAGTTGGAGCTTCCCTATCAAGTTGTATCTTGATAGATGTCAGTTGTAGCTGAATGAGGTAGGAGCCTCCTGTAGGTTGGTGCCTGCAGAAAATTGATGGGAGTTGTAGCTTCCTTCCAAGTTGTATCTTGCAGAATTGAGGTAGGATCCTCCTGTGGGTTGGAGCCTATAGAAAATCAGTGGTGAGAGAGAGTTGGAGCTTTCCTTTGCATCACAACAATAATAAAATGTGGTTTTATCCCTTTGTGGGTTTCCAACTATATTTGGTGTCTATGTGCATGATGTCTATGAGTTGATATGGTATATCTATTCTGATAATACTTGCTGCTCACATATTAAGACTGCTGGTACATTATCTAATATGCTTATTAATTGCTTCTCACAATTAAATATTGCTCACACTTTATGTTGATCATGAAATGAAAGTGTTAATAAAGTTTAATGCAAAGTTTTAAAATTCCATGAATGTGTTAAACTGATTCACCCCCCCCCCTCTCAGTTTAACTAAGGGTTCAAAACTATGCTAGATATAACTGATGATTTTTTGGAATGTAAATTTGTTGCCATACCTAGAAAACAAAATATACAAGCTCACAGTTTAGAAACCTTTGCTAGTTCATGCAAATTACCATTCCTACTTAATCACAGATATACTACTGAATTCAAGCATAGGCCAATAATTCCAAATAATCTAAAGTATTGGAAAAAAATTTCTCAAGATGAATAGATTTACAAGTTTATGAACAACGAAGGTGAATTTCAGAACAGTAAAATAGACACAGATTGTACTATAGATAAATATTTAGATTGTGAAATGGATTTCAACAACTTAGATGTAAATACAATAAAGTTTTCAAAACCAACTAGATTTATTCAATCAGATGTAGATAGCTTAGAGAAGGTAGAGATTGAAGAAATTATTGATGATGAATTTGACATGTTGGATCTTAAGGATAATTTCTTACCTAAAATTTTAACTCCTTTGGAAGATCCTTTTGACTCGAATGATGTAGCTAGAAAACCAAAAATGAAGACAGTTAGATCTGATATATAATAATGAAATATTGGTACAGAGTTAAAACCCAAATTGATAAAACTTTCCAAAACCTTACCTTAACCAGAAAAGGAAAAATATATTGCTTTTTAAAGGAATATCAAGATGTTTTTTCTTGGATTTATGAAGATCTCAAATCTTATGATACCAACATAATCCAACATAAAATTCCAATAAAATAAGAGCAAAATCCATTCAAACAAAAGTTGAGAAGAATTAACCTTGTCTTATTACCTTTGATAGAGAAAGAAGTAAAAATAATATATGATGCTTAGATTATTGCACCAATTAGATACTCTGAGTGGGTTTCCAACCTGGTTCCAACAAGAAAAAAAACAGGAGAGATTAGATTATGTGTCGAATTTAGAAATCTTAACAAAGTATCCTTACAGGATAATTACCCTTTACCTAAAATGGATCACATATTACAAAGGGTAGTTGGTTCTTCTAGGATTTATTTGTTAGATGGATTTTTCAGGATATAGCCAGATCCTAGTCCAAAAATAAGATCGGGCCAAAACAACGTTTACCACTCCTTGGGGCACTTTTATGTATGTAAAAATGAATTTTGTTCTAATGAATGCAGGGGAAACCTTTCAAAGAGCTATGGACATATATTTTTCAAAGGAAATAAATGACTTCTTGTTAATTTATTTAGATGACATTACTGTGTTTTCTAAAACTGATAATGAACACTTGAATCATTTGAGGCAAGTTTTTATTAAATGTAGGAAATTTGGCATCTCTTTAAATCCCGAGAAAAGTCTATTTGGCTTAGAAGAAGGCAAGTTACTTGGAAATATAATTTCTAAAGAAGAAATCATAATAGATCCTGATAGGATAGAAGCAATTCTAAACATTAGTCCACCAAGAAATATCAAAGAATTACAAGCTTTCCTAGGTAAGATAAATTTTTTAAGAAGATTCATATCAAATTTAGCTGAGATAATTAGAGAACTAAACAACATGCTTAAAAAATACTCAGTTATTAAATGTACTATTGAGGCCAAACAATCATTCCAATCAATCAAACATGCCTTGAATAAAACTCCAGGTCTAATAAGTCCTAATTTTAAGAAAGATTTCATAATTTTTTCATTTTCTTCAGAACACACCATTGCTGCAGTTTTACTACATAAAAATGACCAGGGATTTGAAAATCCCATTGCTTTCTTTAGTAAGACCCTTAGAGATGCCCCTTTGAAGTATAACATCATGGAGAAACAAGCCTTAGCTTTGGTAAAGGCTATTAAAGACTTCATATTTTATATTCTCTGTTCACACATTATTTCCTATGTCCCAAATTCTGTATTAAAGGACATTCTTACTCAGGATGGTCCTGATGGAAGAAGAGGTAAGTGGATTGCCACAAAACTCATCAAAGGTCAAGGATTAGCCAGACTTATGGCTGAATCTAACTGTAATGCCCTAGACATAAATTTTATTGCTTAGGTTGATGAACAAGAAGAGATGGCGACTCCAATTATCAGTGAAGCCTTCTCATATTCACCTTGGTATTCAGATATCATCTTTGTACTATCAAAATTACAAGCTCCTCCTGGATTGTCAAGAACTAAAGCTATATTTCTAAAACTTAAAGCATTAAGATTTTGTATCTTAGATAATGTACTTTTTTTGAGAGTTCATAGTGGGATTTTATTGAATTATTTACTAAAGGAAGAAGCTGATAAAATTCTTGAAGAATTTCATGCAGGTGACTGTGGAGGACATTTATACTGGAAAACTATTGCAGACAAGATTCTGAGAGCTATTTTTTACTGGCCTACCTTATTTGGTGATGTCAAAAGGTTTGTTACTTCATGTCACAAATGAAAAATTTTTTAGGGCAAGAAAAATTTGTTACCCTTACCTTTAAAGCCTATTTCCACTAAGATGCCATTTCAACAATGGGGTTTAGACTTCATTGGTGAAATTCACCCTCCCTTTTTAAGCCAACATAAGTGGATTTTGACTACCACTGACTATTTCACAAAGTGGACTGAAGCCATACCCTCCAGACAAGAAACTGATACAGTCATTATTTCCTTCCTAGAAAATAACATTCTTTCAAGATTTGGTTGTCCTCAAAAGATAATTACTGATAATACATCAGCATTCAAATCCAAAAATATGATTTCCTTTTTCCATAAATACCATAGTACCCTATGCCACTCTACTGCATATTACCCTCAGGGTAATGGCGTAGCTGAATCCTCAAATAAAATCCTTGTAAATATCATTAAAAAATTACTGGAAGATAACAAGAAATCTTGGAACAGGAAGTTAGTGAATGCCTTATGGGAAGATAGACTTACTACTAAAAAATCCATTGGTACATCTCCTTACTAGCTTGTTTATGGAATGGATGTTGTTTTTCCATCCTCCTTAGGAGTGCCAGCGATGAATATTATCCAAGAACTATAGGTTGAAACTAATGATATACAGAGAAGGATTAACCAAAATATTCACTTGTAGCAAACAAGGGAAGAAGTTTATGTTAAATCCCAAGTCATCCAGGATCAAATCAAGAAAATTTTGATAAAAAAAAGTAAAGAGGATGATTTTTGCATTGGAGACCAAGTGTTAAAGTGGGATTATAGAAGAGAAGACAAAGGAAAACATGGGAAATTTGATTTTATTTGGAAAGTACCTTATGTGATTTGTGGATATAGGGGTAATAATGCTTTCTTCTTAAAATTATTAGATGGAGCAGATCTTCAAGAAGGACCAGTAAATGTAGAATTTTGAAGCACTACTATTCATCTGAGATAACCAATAGTTAGTTTCATTTACTTTTGATCATTGTACATATACATTGAAGATTTTAGATTGGATTGGATATTTTATTTACAAAGTTGAAGCCCAGAGAGAATTCCCTAAGATTTTAAGGGTAAAATTTCATAAATATGAGTTATTGAAAAAAACAGCAAACACTTACAGGATCATCATAGTCAAAAGTCAAAGGATACTAATCTTAAAGTTCTTGACATTTCACCTGGAAATGCCATCCCCATGTGGAGCCACTATTGGGGTCCTATAATAATAGGGTTCATAAAATTTTGAATTGACTTTGATAGTCTTGTAAATATGTACATACCTTGCTTTCTGCAAGTTGTTTTCCCGTATTTTGAAAAAATGAAAAATAATAAAAAATCAAAAAAAGGGTAAAAGATCCGAAAATAAATATTAAAGGACTTAGAAAAATATAGACCCAAAAATAAAAAAGAGATAAAAATAATACCTGAAAGTGAGAAAGTCCAAATTCCAGTACTTTTACTTTTACTGCAAGAATAGTGACTATGTGCAGAGTGTCAATAAATGCCATAATCCATGATAAGTTAAATTGTTTAATCTTAACTTTTCATGTTTTAGATAATGAATAAATATTTGTCAAACAGTTTAAACTTGACAAATCAGTAGATAGGTAGAGAATAATGAGGAGCTCAACAATTTAATCTAAGCCCTCAGATGAAATCAGGTAGACTTAGCTAGTTTTATACTTTGAAAGAAAAATGTTTTAAGGTTGCAAGCCTAAATGCACCTACAAAATGAAGAAAAAATGTTAGAAATAAAGCTGGGTAGGTAGAAAGAAGTTGAGAAAGCATGTAAATCATCATCGGGAAAAAAATCACTAATTTCCCCTCCCCTATAAGTATTCAGTATTCTAAGCTATCAGTCAAATAGACTCAGAGAATTTCTTTGACTTTTGTTGGGACCGGACCCAAGGCTCAATGACTGGTTAGTGAAAAATATTGAGTTCTTATGTTAAACCCACATTTATCATCATTCACCCTTCATTCATACATTAAAATCCCTTTTTCCTAAGTAAAGACACATTCTTACTTAGCAAAGATAAATCCCAAATAATTAACTTCATCCCTTCAAAAGCATTCATAAAACCCTCAAAATTACATTTATCCTAAGTATTAGTGAAGCAATATAAAGATGAGCAATGCTTTATTTTTTAGACTTTACTTAGAGATAACATGTGTTTTATTTTACATTTCACTACCCTTTCATATTAATTTTTAACCTATTTTTATTAAATCCCTCAAAATACCCTCCCGTAGTTATTAATTCCATTATATTTAAAATAACCCCCCAAAACCCATTATTTTAATGTTTAGACCAAAGTCTATTATCCCCACATGTATAAATAAAAACCTCGACTATAAGCCCTTTGTTCTAAAAAATATTGTTATTTAAATTCCCCGCCCCTATGGTTTGACAACTGTGAAAGTTGAAAACTATATAATATACTATCGCACCCACATATAAAGTTTGAATCATTTTTCAAATGTTTTAAATAAAAACAATTACCCCTACCTATATTCATATAACCCAAGGTTTTTGGATTAATTAAATCATTATTTATAAATTTCAAACAACCCTTTCCGCCTATGCAAAAGGCCCAGCTCCACATCCCATTTCAACGCAACTCCCAAACTAATCTTGATTGTTCGCGTTCAACTCTGAGATCCGACGGTTGACATCCAAAATCGCGTGGAAAATATGCATGTTCATTCCCATGCCAAATATGCTCGAAATGGATGGTTTCCCATTAACCTCTCTCTTCCACGTGGCCTTTCCTTACTGGATCACATGGGTTGAGTCTAAAACCACTTACCACCCATTTGTTCTGTGATAACCAGCGGTTTTAAGTTCAGTTGAAATCTCGAAACCACTCCTCCCATCGATGCGACCTGCATTCAATGCCAGATTAATACAACCGAAATGCATATTAAACCTTTAGAAATGCATTCATTTCATACCCCTTTTGCATGTTTAACCCACTGCACAGCCTCCCTGATTGTAAAAAAAACCCTGTTAAAGCCCCTTGTTTGCCATTTTCATGCCTGAAACCTCCAAGATTTACCCAGTAAACCTTTGAAGACTAATGAGGAGTTGTGCATTGCTCCAAACAATTCACTGAAGCCATCAAGTCAACCAGAACCTTAGAAACTCTTCCAAAGCCGATAGCTGCATTACAACAGGTATTTTTCTGAAAAAATTCAACCTACAATCAATTTAAAGACCTTTTAAAGAAGAAAAAGTCCCAAAGTTTTTAAGAAATTGATTAATAAACTAATAAAAAGTCCCAAAAACAGGCCAAACTCTGGCAAATTTTTCCCAGAAACCTTGTTTCTCTGCTGCACACTATGTTGAAGAATTTTTGAGTTTTCACAATTTAATGACTATTTCAAGCTCCGAAACAAGCCAGAAAATCCTCTGCATGTGCCCTAAGCCTATGTGATCTTTTCAAAAGAGCTTTTAGCCCAAATTTCCATCAAAAAACTTAGAAAACCCTTGTTTTCTGTTTTAAACCAGTTCAAAAACCTTTAAAACCTCTTTGACAGGCTTATTTGGAAAGAAAGCCCAAAGGAAAAGCCCTCCTTATCAAAATTTGTCCAAAAGATCCTCTGCTAAAGTAAATTACTCCTGCAAACTATTTAAACTTGCAAAAGTAGCCCAAAATGCCTAAAAAATAGAGTACAAGTAATCTTGAAGCTTCCAAAATACCTAAATCAACCCCTGCTCTCACTTCTAAGACTGCCATAGTGGTAAATCTGCTTCAACCACCTATTGTTGATATTGAGAATATTCCCCTAGCTGATATTGATTACAAGATAGATGATCCTATTGTGGAATTTAACTGGTTAGATATCCATAATTGGTGTTTTGAAAAATCTCTAGATAAAGAAGAAAAGATTCATATTTGGGAATCTCATTTTCCTAAATATGTGGTTCCATTAACTCACCCAGGCCAAGAAGTCATCAGATTATGTTAGAAGTATTATGTACCTAATCGAAGAGCCATAATAAATGATGACAAAGAAATACTTTTCACTATCACAGCTCAATCTATCAACCACATGTTACAGCTTCAGCCTGATCCCTAAGCAGTCCCTCTATCCATAGAAGCCTTAACCCAGCTGTATATTGGCCTAGATTTTCCCAAGATATTCATGAATTTTTAGACATTCATACCCTCACATGTAGAAATTCCAAAGATAAATCCTCCATATTCTACTGAAAAATTCCCAGAAGGTTAAAGACATATAATCTCCATGCTCTCCTTCATGCTTGGATATTTCACTGATGAGCATACTGATGAATCCATCTTGGGGTTTTTATCCACTTTTACCCCAGGGCAGCCTCCATCAATAATTTTTGACTATGCTGGTTTCATTGCACATAATATCCATTATCAGTTGACAAATTTTCCCATTGAAGGAGTATTCAGATATACTTCTTTCCTTTTCCACACGTTTCTATATTTTCAATCAGACAAATTTCCATTTACTTTACAAAAACTTGACATAGAGGGAAATCCTCTATCTGTCATCTTTTGGACTACATTGCTCAGAAAATAATGCACAGATTTTACATATTCAGACTTTTCAGAGCTATTTTTGCATCCAGTAATAACAATGTTGACCAAAGCAGAGTAGCCAAGAATTAATGAAGAAATGAAAAAGATTTTGTAGTTGTTAGAACAGAGTAAGGTTGGTGATTGGTACCTATATGATAAGTACACTGAAATCAGGGTATTTGGGTGAAACTTGTTACCTTACAAGTTACCCAAACATGTTTCTATGAGGATCTTTTCCTTGAAGTATATCAGAAAAATACTTAATTCTGATTCTATTAATTTCATCGCAGCTAAACAGAAAACCCAATTCAAGTTAAAAAATGAGATAGGGCCATTCATCTGCAACCACGGAGATCCAGAGAATGAGGTAACTAAGCAATTGTTGGAATTTAGATTTGAAGAAATTTTCCTATGGAATTATGATCCACAAGGGATCTTGAGTAAACTAAGGGTAAAATGTAAATTAACACCCTTTATCCATGAATCAAAACCAGAAATATAGAATTTTTCTAATCAGATTGAGCGGGTTGAAAACACCTTAACAGATGCTGTGAACGAAAGGGATACTAGTCACACTTTGGAAATTTCCAAACAACTAGAGACATCCACCAAAATAATCAGGGAAGAGGGAGCCTATGTGGCAGAAACTACAACTAAAACTAAGTTCAAGTTCATATATAACAAAAGACCCAAGTTAGATTTAGTTGGTAAATAAAAGGTGAAAATTAATATTGATGATAGAGCTACACTAGAGACAAATGTTGATAATGCAACAATCATCATAAATGAATCAGCTCCTAACAATCAGAATGAAGAACAAGTCAACAAGGAAGATACACAGTTAATGGAAAGATAACAAAGCATGGAAGCTTCTTCCTCACAAATAGCTAAGGAAAAAGACTTTGATATTAAAGAGAAATATAAATAGATCAAACTGAAGAATGAAAAAATCAAAAATGAAATTTACTCTCAGTTTTTGAAGTAGAAACCAAGTTATCAAAATAGATTTCTATCAGCCTTTGACTACTCAAGTAAAAAACTAATATTGTCAGTATTGCAGCCAACAGTACCAGTGCCAAAGACAGTTGCTGATTATAGGAAATTGGATATAGAAGTAGCAACAAACAATATTCATGAACTAGATTAGATAGAGTTTCATAGGAAAAGCTCAGAGATGTTATATTCCACAGTTACAACAGAAGCTATGAGTGCTCACAAGCTCCAAAACACCATATCTAACATTCAAGATCATATGAAGATGGAAAAAGCTTCAATATATGCCAAGGATCTAAGGATAAAAGCCTTAGAATAATTAGTCTTGCAGGTGGGATATGATCTTGCTAATATCAAAGCAGCAGAATTATTGATAAAAAAGAAGAATGAAGATATAACAACTTTTAGGAAACAACTCAAGCTTCCTCAAAGTTAACATCCTCAAACAAAGGAGAACATACAAGAACATAATGAAAAATATGACATGATGAATATCATCTTACAGTTGACAGCCCAGATTAAAGAGATGGAAATTTAGATGGACAAGCTTGTCCAAGAAAAGGAAACAGTGAAAGAACCAGAAGCACCTACAGTTATTCCCATGGTCACTATTGTTGTGCCTTCAACTCTAGTTGAAGAGTTGGCACCAAAAGCACCACTGGCAACTGCCAGTGATTTCATCCACTACATCAGCTGCTGAGTCATCTTCAACAACAGTACAACCTACAGATGAGGCCAGTAAACTAGTGAAAGCCATGGAAGACATGTCTTTAAATACAAATGAGATTAATAGGTTGACTAAAATGGTAGAAAATCTTGAGAGTTCAAATAAATTGGCTTAGATAAATGCTAAAACACATGAGCAGAAGGCCATCAGATTAAGTGAACAACTGAAGAAATTGCAAGATGATTTAACATTGACTGAGCAAATGTCATACATAAAAAATTACCTATGGAACAATATCATTGAATCCATTCATGATGTGTGGCCTTCAATTCACGTAATTTATGAGAAAAGAGAGTTATTACTAGAAGCACAAGCAGAAATTCAAACACACAAAGTGAATTGGTTGATAAACCAGAGCAAGCTTTAAGGCTTCACTTTCCTTAACAACAAGAATAGACAGGAGTTGGAAGAACCCAAAATCAATGACAGCACAACAACTATCCTAGAAATTAGGAAAGTCACTACAAGAGAAATTTGATGAGGCAACTTGAAGAGAAATGTGAAACTATGAATATTTCCATAACCAGATTTATGGTTAAGCTCACAAATTTGAGGCAAAAGGGACTGCCTAACATTATGGTAATAAATGATAAGTTGATGCCCCAAAATGACTATGATAAAAAGATAAGGGAATTTTCCAACGAACAGGTAAATAATCCACAAGGACAAGGCATTCCAACAGGGAAAGTCTTATTGAAAAAGTTTGAAGATTTATTTTACAAGCAGCATGAGATCAAACATTTTTTTTTTATGAAGCCGACCTTCGCTAGATATATCGAAGATGATGAGAGATTTAGGAAACTAAAAAATATACAAATTCCTAAAAATGAGGATTGGCAAGCACTCACTGATTTATTATGAAGAATGGAAGACAAACAGATGAAAGAAGAAATATCTATTTTATGATTTTACTATCAAAGAAGATTTTACAGCAGTAAATGGTTTTACTAAAGGTTAAAGAGTATCCAAAGTGAAAGAGTATCAGTGAATAAAGAGTATCAAAGGAAGAGTATCAAACAAGGCAGGTCAAATTCCAAAAAATATCTAAGAGCCAGCAAGGAGGACACATAGGCAGCCAGCAGCTTCTTGTCATCAAAATAGTTCTGTTTCTTTTGGATAAATATGACAACTTGTTGATTTGTTAAGTAGTTTTCTCTATTATTTTTGTAAAGATATTTTATTTTCCTAAGTTAATTCCTAGAAGTTTTCTAAGATATTTTGTAAAAAATTATGTATAAATACTTCAACTTTAGAAGTATTTTGGGTGGAATAAATCATTGGAGATTGTTATAGTCAATTTTTTTGGACATTGGAAGCTTTTATGTTTCGAATTTCAAGTAGCAGAATGGATCAATTCAATTGGCATTATACTTCAGGATTCCTGCGATGAGCTATCTGGAGTGAAGTAAATACTTCAGGATTTTTTAAGATTTCTTTACTTCTGTTATAATCAATTATATCTACGTGAGTAAATATGTTCTTTATGCATGAGTATATGTTGATGGTTAAGTACATGAATAGATCTACGTAATTTATTGTGAATTGCGAAGATATAATTTTGTTATTATATATCTGCGAAAACGTTGATCTACGATACATCTGTAGTTGCGACAAGATAATCTAGTAAGTATTGATTTATATATGCATGCATTTGTTTCAAATCTGCAATCAGTTTTGTTATAAACCTATTTAAGGCCACCACATTAATTTCTTCCTCGGGGTGTGGAAACCTATTTCTCGCACCCTCCCATACTACTTCGGGTGAGACCTTGATCTTTGCCTACAGGTCATTGCTGAAAGGGCCAGTAGTTGGAGGGTTTGTTGGTTGCGCGATAAACTTTGAACCTCATTCAGGACCCCTCAAGCCAATAGAGCTACAATTGGAGTTTAAAAGAAAGGAGGAATGAGAATCTTGCTACATATTCAAGGTAGGCATCTTTCCCATTATCTGACTTCTTTAAGAAAAATTATATATTATTTATCTTTTGTTGTTCTAGACCAATCCACTAGGTCTAGGGAATTCACCTTTGTCTGCAATCATAAATTCCACATAAAAGATGCATAATTTACGATTGTGAACAAAAGTGATTTCCCTAAACCTAGTGGACTAGTCTAGAACAACAAAAGGAAAATAATATGGAGTTTTCCGTAGAGAAATTTAATAATGGGAAAGAATCCTACTTGGAATCCATCGCAAGATTTAATTTCCTCCTTTCTTGTAAGCTCCAATCATAGCTCCAAGTGCTATAATTATAACCCGCACATATAGCTCAAATAAGCCAAGGATCCACAACATCTACATAGCATAATTCAATTAATTTATCCAATGAAACATAAATCCATTAAAATACATGAATGTAAATGTAACACAACACATATAGGAAAACAAGATACTCTTTGTATTAATAGAAATATGAGAGATTTTACAACTAAGAATAATAGTTGATATTGTAGATATCTCCCCAAGTTAACTTACCCTTGCTTGTCACAAAGCACACCTCAATATCACCCTAATGCATGAATATGATGACTCCTTTAGATTCAAGGTAGCAGCATGAAGACATGATCAATCTCCAAAAGCCAACTCTAATGCTATTGATGGCAGCAAATTTATAAGAGAGGGATGATAGTGTAGGATTTAACATAATCAGTTTGAGATCCATTAATGATGGGAGGATGAGCTCAAGGAATAATAGGAGAAGTATCCAAGGTAGAATCAAATAGGAATCGAGCTCCTTATCCATGGCAAATGGTTAAAATATCTAATATACCCAAATGGGAACAAGCAGCAATACTAAACAATATTGCTCAGAAATAACGCAGTTCAGCCAAGTAAAAGCAGGAGGCCAATATGGAGGCTCAATATGTACATTTAGAATAGAAAATAATAGTTATATTGAAGCCCATGAGTTATAGAATAGAAAATAGAAGACTTTACATGAAGAAATCCCTCAAAATGAGGTGCTACAACCATAGAATATGACTGAACAAGCTTGACAGCATTATTTTATTGGTTGATTACAACTGTAGATTACACTTAAGATCTAGAAAATATATGTGTACAAAAAGTTAGACCTATATCAGATTTGTACACTAGAAAGGATCCTCTACAAATTCCCCTTGGGGTTTTCAGAAAAAAGTGAAGTACATGGAGTAGATCTGAGATCTAATGTAGCAGATCTGCAGAATGATTCAGAATTTCTGAAGCAAATACAATAGTATTCAGATCAAATCTGAATATGACATGGATTAGATCTGTAATCCATGGATCACCACGGTGAAGGGAAGATTACCAACCCTAGATATCTCTCCTCCAAAAGTCTGCCAATACACCCTGCAACTTAACACTTGCAAATAACGCAGTCCTAGAATATAAACTGCGATGTAGGCTCTAGAACATGGTTTTGCCTCAAGCCAAGATCTGAAAATGTGCCTCAATCATCCAATACTCTCTTGCCAGGGAATAAGAAATGTCTAAATAGTGAAGAGAATAAGAAATGTCTAAACAGACAAAATCTTCAGAAATAATATGGTCATCAACAACCTTCTCTTGTTGTCCTTCTCTTCCTTTTATAAGATTGAGATCTTGAAAAACCCTAAACCATCTCAATGATTTATCTTCTTTCACATGTGCCACCTCCAACTAAAACTGCGTTGTGCATCAATGAGGATCACTTCTTCTAGACAGCGTTGTTGATTTGGTCATGGTTGACCCTGTCAAATAGCTCAATCCCTTTCACACATAAGGGTATTTTATTAAGATAGCCTAGATTTATCTTTGTTCACATGTGGCATTGATTTATTCACTATTTTAGGAGTTTTTATTGTCCTCCTTTACACATTTATTCATGCAACAGGAAAATGAAACACAATTGTATATTCCGATTAGCTTGGGCTAATTGGGAATATTACAGTCCTCCCCTCCAAAATGTTTCTTATCCTCAAGCAATTGATAGGGTGAGTGATGCAACACTTCTCCTCCTCCATTTGTGACACCATCATGAATCAAGTTTCCTTCATCAGTTAAGTGTTCACCAATCCAACCCTCCATGAACTGTTCCTCCAAAGTCATTATGAGATGTACATAGTCCATCCCACAAGGAGTCAAGAACTCACATGAAACAAACATGGTTGAACCAATACTCTCCCTGAAACATGTAGCATAAGGTACATAGAGAGTCTCCATCCCATGAGGTACATACATACTCCCCATCCTCCCTCCATACAATCCCATAAATAATACAAGTATATCATCAATGTATGGAAGCAAAACTACATATAAACAAACAGAAATTTGAGCATGAGGAGGTGGGTCATAGTCCCACATATGATATCAGTGCAGTGCATCTCCTGCCTGCATCATATCAAGGTGTGGTAAGTGGTTTCCCCACCACTTACTTGCTGCATATGTCATATCACTATGGCTAAAAGTGTGAGATATGTTTGGTGCCTTCGGGAAGCACCGATCATGAAAGAAAATATCCCTTTCCACATCAAGGGAGTGGCCAAGTTCAGAAATTTTAGTGGCCCAATAGTTGCCATGAGATTTACATGATACATTAATCCTACTTGGAGTCATGGCCTGCATAAACATGGTGAAAGAATATGTAAAATCAGAAAATGAAACTTGATTTACATGATCAGATTCTTCACCAACAATGTTTCTCATACACATGGAGTTGTGCATGGATCTTTATCCTCTTTCAAAATAAGGAAGAGATGGATGAAATAAGTCTTGCATAGATTCACATGGCTACCCCAACTCCACATAGTTCATGCATTCTTGAAAATTTTTATGTAGTTCTTCTTTCAAGCCTTCCCAATCAAATCTCCTCATGATGATGTTGTAGATCCTCATGGAATACATATGGTTGAAACATAACTCTTTGTATGCTCCTTGTAGTAACTTCTACTTGAGCTTAGAAGCTCTAGACAAGAAGATCCTACCATGATGATAGATGACTCCTCCGTGGACTAAGTAGCCCTCTTCATGTAGCTGGTCATCAAGTATCATACATGTGTGAAGATCTTTGGAATAATCCACCAACAGTTGGGATTTCCAGTATAGATCTACAGTGCTCAACAATGACAGCGCTAATGATGCATTAATAGAAATTTATGTCATGTTTCTTCTCCTCTCCTTGACATATCCTATGCCAAAGGTGTGTGTTGGAAGGGCGTTCCTTCCATTCTTCTCCTCCCATAGTGCAGATTCAGAAATGAGAGTGGGTGATGATGATAAGGGAAGAAGATTTCCCTCCTTCTTGAGCTTGCCCAAGCCTCCCAGTGTTGTAGCTTTGTATTCAAGTGCTCCAATCCCTCCTGGATCTAAGTTTGGAGTAGCAAGTTGTGAGGTCTTCCCCACAAAATATGAATTGGGTGGCCTCCCAGGTGGTTTTCCAGTAGATAAGAGGGTCCCACGCAAAAATCTCATGAACATGATAGATGGGACAATAAAGTCCTTGCTTCCACTGCGTAATTCCATTTTAGATTTCTGTGTGGAAGTGGTATGTGAGGGGTAAGTATGCATGCATTTGATAATTTGAGATTCACCACTCTTCTTTTCCACCCATTCCATTTGCAAAGCCTCCCAATAAGTGGTGACTTTCCCCAATGTAATCAACCATTGGACACCCAAAATAACATTGGTATCCAATATTTCAACCACAAAGAAGTGATCCACCAAGGTGTAGGATCCCATTGTGATTGAAAATTATGGGACATAATGCATGCATTGCATTTTTCTATCTCTTGGGACAAAAACAGATAATCCCTCAAAAGTATCAGTGGGTATTTCCCTCCTTTGCACAACATGGAAATCAATGAAGTTGTCGGTAGCCCCACTGTCAATCAATACAGAAACCCTCTGATTCATGATTGAACCTTGAACTCTTAAGGTCAAGTACTTAGGTACTCCTCTAAAAGATGAAAGATTTCCTCCCATAGGATAAAATGCTTCATTCCCATCTCCTGATGGTGATGGACCTCCTTCAACAGTGTCAGTGCTGTGACCCCTTCTTGGTTCATCATCTTCTTCTTCCTCCTCAAAAACTGAGAATACCTTTATGTAATGTGCTTTTCCAGCAGCACATCTATGTCTAGGTATCCATGGTTCTTTGAAAGTGAAGCATAGCTTCTTCCTCCTTAGATATCTCCGGACTTCAATATCAAGAGGCTTCTTGAATGATCTCTCCTTCAAAGGAGCAGCTTTCTCTTCCTTTCCTTTAGAAGGAAAAGAGGGCTTGTGCTGAGATTTTTCCTTTGCTTTTGGCAAGGCATCTTGAAGGTATCTAGCCCTCTCAATGGCATCATGCAAGGTAGTGGGTTGGTATAATTTACCAACCCATGAAGAGGTTAATCTAGACCATCGATGAACATATACACCCTTCTTGCTGCAGACAAATCAGGAACCATAACAGATAATCTCAAGAATTCAGAAATGTAAGACTCTGTATTACCTAATTGTTTCAACTTTGCAAGGCTCATGAATGGTGCCTCTGGATCTTTTCTATCAAATCTTTCCACCATCCTTCTAGTGAACTTAGAATAAGAATTCACATTGGCATGACCCAATGTAGACAAGCCATGAAACCACCAGTCATGTGCTTCACCTTCAAAGTGCAGCTCTGCAATCTTGATAGCTTCCATCTCTGGGACCTTGTTCAACTAAATGTAGATGTCAAGTTTTTCTACCCATGCTTTGGCAGAACTCTTGGCTGACCCATCAAAATTGGGTAGAAATAATATTCCCATAGATTGATGTCGATCATGATTCTGAGTGAATCCACCATCTCTATGTGGATGCCTTGGTCTTCTTTTGTCCTTCAGGTGAAAAAAATCCTGAAAACTTAGCTGATCTTTGAATCTCTGATTCTAAGACTCATATTATTCAAATTAGTCTTCAAGGGATGCTTGTTCTTGTAACCCTTCATTTCCCACAGCCAAAAAGGTAGGCATAGTGGAGCGTTGGGAAACTTGTGGCTAATTCACTGGTTGATCATTCCAATAGTGAGACATGCCAAACCTTTCTCTAAGATGAAATCCCTTAGGAGATTCTTTTATTTTTTCCATTCTCATCTCTTTAATCTCTCTAGCAAGATCTTGCATGGCTATTAAAATGGTTTTTTCAAACTCCTTCCCATCTTCATTACTTCTAGATTTAGGGGCTTTACCCTTGCCTTTATCATCATTTGTGTAATCAAATTTCTTTTGTATTCTTCTTAGATACCTCCTCTCTCTGTCAGTAAGAGGCTCATCTTCTTCTGAAGACATATTGGCTCTTCAAGAAAGCACAGGCTATGCCAAGATGATTTCTCTGATACCACTGTAATATCCCCAAATGGGAACAAGCATCAATAATAAACAATACTACTCATAAATAACGCAGTTCAGCCAATTAAAATCAGGAGGCCAATATGGAGGCTCAATATGTACATTTAGAATAGAAAATAAAAATTATATTGAAGCCCATGAGTTATAGAATAGAAAATAAAATATTTTACATGAAGAAATCCCTCAAAATGAGGTGTTGCAACCATAGAATATGACTAAACAAGTTTGACAGCGTTATTTTATTGGATGATTACAACTATAGATTAAACTTCAGATCTAGAGAAGATCTGTGTACAAAAAGTTAGATCTATATTAGTTCTGTACACTAGAAAGACTCCTCTACAAATGGCCCTTGGGGTTTTCAGCAAAAAGTGAAGTACATGGAGTATATCTGAGATATAATGCAGTAGATCTACAGAATTATTCAGAAATTTTGAATAAAATACAAAAGTATTCGGATTAGATCTGAATATGACATGGATTAGATCTGTAATCCACGGATCACCACAGTGAAGGGCAGATTCCCAACACTAGAGATCTGTCCTCCAAAAGTATGCCAATAAACCCTACAACTTAACACTTGCAAATAACGCAGTCATGGAAGATAAACTGCGTTGTAGGATCTATACCAAGGTTTGGCCTCAAGCCAAGATCTATAAATGTGCCCCAATCATCCAATACTCTCTTGCCAGGGGGATAGAAGGCTTTCCCACTAAAAAGAGGCACTAGAATGGCCTAGATCTGAATAGATCTAACCTCCACTTGATGTAGCTTACAAATAAAACCAAACCCTCAATAGGATCTACGTTGTAGTTGAAATAAGAGCTTGGCCAAATGCCTGATAGTGGTCAAGAAATGCAAGTCTCCTCTAAGAGGCCTCTCAAGGAAGGAGGTGGGATTCCCGATTAGGAGCACCCAGTGATAAACATCACTATTATCTGCTAAATAGACAACAGAATAAGAAATTTCGAAACATAAAAAATCTTCAGAAATAATATGGTCATCAACAACCTTCTCTTGTTGTCCTTCTCTTCCTTTTATAAGATTGAGATCTTGCAAAACCCTAAACCATCTCAATGATTTAGCTTCTTTCACATGTGCCACCTCCAACTAAAACTGCTTTGTGCATCAATGAGGATCACTTCTTCTAGAAAACGATGTTTATTTGGTCATGGTTGACCCTGTCAAATAGCTCAATCCCTTTGACACATCAGGGTATTTTATTAAGATAGCCCAGAGTTATCTTTGTTCACATGTGGCATTGATTTATTCAATGTTTTATAAGTTTTTATTGTCATCCTTTACACATTTATTCATGCAACAAGAAAATGAAACAAAATTGTATATTCCCATTAGCTTGGGCTAATTGGGAATATTACAAAATAACCCTTAAAAGCTTTTGGAAGAAAAATCTTTGGAAATATTTTTAATTTTCCCGAAATTCTAGAATCAATTCACCTGAAAAAGGAAGAAACTAACTATGATCAATGCTGGTACAGAAAGGTGAAACCAACACTGAATGCAAGTGGATAAAGGTATAGGGTGCATTGGGGTTAAAAAAATTATTTTGAGCAATTAATACCAGAAACTAAGTATTTTTGGAAAGGTCATGCTTAGGGCTTTGTGTATGGATGATGACAACATGTTCATGAATGTGGATTGATCCAGTTTGTAGGTATATTGACCAGATGTGAAAAAATGACCTATAATATATTTCCCCTTAAAGCAAAAAGTTAGAAATGGTAGTTGATGAATAAATTGTTTTACCTTGTGACACATCCGGATCAAGAAGAACTTGTCGAAACCATCATCTGTTATAATAAATTTTCATCATAATAACTTTTCTGAATTAGGCATACCCATGCTCAGCACATAAGATAACATTACATGTATAGTGATTAAGAATTAGTGTCCATTGATGAAAGAGAGTGGGCCCATGATTGGATGGCTGCATGTATGATAATATCTATCATGCTTTGTAATATTGCATTAATATTGAAAGCGTATCTCATATGGATGGAGCTAGATCTAGGGTATTTTATCTCTTTCATTTGATTGTGCAATGTAAAATTCTAACCATGCAAATAAATGAGTTGGAGTCGAACATGGTAGACATCGTATGATTACCAACCAATGATGTAAGTCGTTAACAGACACAAGATAAATCATTGATGATGTTAATGGTTCTCAAGGTACTGTAGTACAATCCACATGGTGTGGATGAATGAGTTGAAGTCTAACACCACACATAATATTTCAGTCGAAGACCACGGATTAAGACCTATCACCAAGAGCAAGAATAATTTTTATTGATGTATGCTAACCTCAAGGTACCAAAGGGAGTTTCTAATTCAACTTCATGAATGTTGAGTTGATGTTGACAGGAAGCGACCCATCGCAGGAGGGAAATTATGTATCCCTCATTAACTACAAGAAACATGTATCAATATTTGAGATAGAATGATGTTGATGTCGAACTAGTTCAGGAATGACATACATGAATGAAGGATTAGAAATATTGTAGTAGATACCAACTGAATGAATTCCCTTGAACATATGAACGCCATGAAATGGAGTTGGAAGAATTGACCCAAAAATGAATATGGCAGCTTTGATATGGTGTGATGAACCAAAAATACAAGCAATTTTCCCAACCCAATAACCACAGAGATGAAGTGGAAGAGTGTCATGTTCAAGAGTGACTCGCTGCTATTAATAGGTAGATTACCCTATTTTCCCAATTTCCCAACCATTTTTTATTAGTACCTCTTTATTTTTTAACAAGCTTGAGGAGGATAACACATGATTGAACTATAATTTCATCCTTTTGGATGAAACTCTCTAAGTATTTTTAATGAACATTGAGAATGAGTGGTTCATTTTCGTCATGTTCGACGAGTCCATTGCTTTTTTATTTTTTTACGAGTCCATCGAAGGTGTAACTTGGATTCATTTTCATTTTTAGAGAGTTTGAAAAAGAAGTGAAAAATAAAACTCCAAAGGTTCCCTTTTGTAAATATTCTCTTGAGTCTGAAAAGGTAGAAAAAAATTCTCGAGAGAACCTCTTAGCCTTGTTCAACTAACATATTCATTTTTTGTAAATAATATATCCCATTCTGGAAAAGAGTTAAAATTATATTCGGTAGATGTATTTTCATTTACTTTAACGAGTTCGAAAAGACAAGTGCTCAACAATATTTTCATGTTTAGGGAGTCTAAAAAGAGTGGAAAGATAAGTCCTCCTGGAGTAACGAGTGGTATAAAGGGTAGAAACTGGTTCTGCTAATGATGGAACTGCTCAAAACATGTAAAGGTCAAGAGGTTGGCTAATAAGACCACTCATCAGAGTGGTTCCTCAAGAAAGGGTAAAAACCAAGTGAAAGCAAAAAATCAATGAAATATATGGTGAAAATGGAATGAGAAAACCAAGGCTCATTTGACATAAAAAGGTTGATAAAAATGGAAATCACGTGGGATAGAATGAGAATGGTTTCATGTTTACACAATCTTGAAACATGGGAAACTATGCTTGAAATTGGTTTCATTTTTACACAAGCTTGAAACATGAAAAAATTTGCTAGAAATAAGTTTGCATGCCCCCATCATAGAGACTAAATTCTAGGCACATGTCCCCCAGGATTCATTTCATTCACCTACGTATACTACCAGATTCTAATAAGCATATGGAATAAAGGTTCATTTATGAGATCAAGTGAAATACTCAACTGGGAATTTACGAGATCTAATCAAAGACTCGAATTGGATGAGGATATTTTTATATTTTTAATGATATTGACACAACAAAAGAACTATGATCATGGATCTTGTTTCATTTTTTAACATGCTTGACAGATGAAAAGGAACTCTGCTCTAGGATCTTTGGTTATATTAATCATTGCTCCCTAGAGACCATGGTTTCCAAAAATATCTCATCAAATGGGAGAAGAATGTTCTGGAAGGGATACATATCAAAGCATCCAATGGAAATATCAAGCGCCAATTCTCCCAATACATGATGCATTACATCATCAGTAGACACAGGCATGGAATAGGTTGCCACATAATTAATCTGTGGTGGTGGAGATACCACTTTCATATAAGGAACATTTAGGGAATTTGGTTGATTGGGAGTCAAATTAGGACCACTTAATGAAATTTGGTCAATGGTCACAATCCTTCCTTCATGCGGGAAAGACATCATGAAAGAGTGAAGAGACAAGAGCTCCCATGTCATAAACAAAGTCGTGCACAAGGAGTAAATTAAAATCCAAAGGGACTTGGACTACCATCACATTGATATAGAAAATATTTCCTCCCAAAGTAATATGAAACTGAGTAGGAATCCCTAACGGTTCACTAGTTCCTCTATTAAAAGACAAAATATTATGGCTAACGGGCACAAGTTGTGGAGAACCTAAATATTTCCAAGTATTTGAGGATAGAATAATAACATATGCACCTTCATTTATAATTGTTTTAGATACAACAGTATTATAATAATGTACTATGATATGGAAGGGCATGTAAGGAGGAAGACGATATCCTACAAGTTAACTCCAATCAAGGGAAGTGACCATACTACTTGGAGGGGGTGTCGTGTGAACAAAATAACTTCCCCCTTCTTCTATGGGAATGGGATAACTACTCCCCCATGATATGGTAAGGAGTGAATTTCCTGCTTGGTCCGTGGGAAAAATAAAATTTTCCCCTTGTGTCATTGTAACGAGAGGATTTCCCCCCAGTTCATTGGAATCTGAAGAAATGAGAAGAACCTGAGTGGTATGAACTTCACTCTCTATGGGAAATGTACGATCAACTAAATGTGGAATTGATTCAACCATTTTCTAAATGGATGGTTGTTTGGGAATGGAATCATGGGATTCACATTTAGAGACTGTGGGATTGATTAGATTCAGATTATGATAAATCACTTCATCAAATAATGGAGGATTAGGGAAAAGATCATGGTAGCTAGTCAGAAGTTGTAGTTGAGAAACAAAATTTTTTGTAAAAAAATTGGATGCTTCATCCATATAAGGGAAAAGGTGAAGTGGATGATTCCATTCACATAACCAACAAGGAAACTTAACTTTACCCTCCTTTTCATGAACATTTGTTCACAAGTCGATGGTTTGTCACCAACATGATCTCTAGAAGCCGACGACAAAGGCTAATGTGAGCTTGTGGCCCACACTTTTAATACATTGGAAATACCAAGATAATCTCTAACAAGGTAGTCACCCTTACATGAATTTCAAGGGAATTTAACTTTTTGGGGTTGATTGGAAGGTTTATCCATACTAGTTGCATTGGTAGCAATAGTTGCTTGGTTGCTCCCTTGCTTATTTTGATTCTACTTATTCATCATTTATTCTTTTTCCTAGCTTTGTAGTTACTAGCATCAAGACTTTCAGGAAAGAGAGGAGGAATAAATGGATGAAGGAACATCAGGTGAAGAAGGAAAAAGGTCAACTTTAGGATCAACTTGATGTTGATGTTGTTCAGGTGGAGGAGAACTTGGTTGAGGATCAGTTTGGAAATTCAAAACCACAGGGGTATAAAATAAAAAAAAACTAGAAAACCAATGGTAAATATGGAAAGGGACAATGTTTCCATATAAGGAGCACCAAAATTTCCAAAAGAAGGAAAAATACCAAGATTCCCGTCAGAGGGGGTTCCTTGACTGGTGGAATCAGGAATTGTTGCCATTAGTATCAACCTAATATCCCCTAAGGAGTTTTTCCATGGGGAGATGTTGTTCCACAGTCAATTAATTTATTTTAGAAATTAAATACACAAAATAAAATAAAACAAGTCTGATTAGGCAAAAAAGGATTACCAGGAAACTGTGAATTGCAATATACCACATTGGTAAACCAAGGATTTGATGAAGAATTAAATAATATGTATGCAATCATTTCACTTCAATTAATGTTGTAATTATGATATTTGTGATTTTATATTCCATGTCTCATTTTGAATGAAGGAGGGTGGTGGCCACACCTCCCCCATTCATTGCTAGGGGTGATGGTGGGGTCGTCACCCCCTTCCTCTCCTAAGTGTTTTCCCATGCCATACGAGGTGTGTAGATACTTGGAGATAAAATATTTGTAGCCACTCATCAATATATAGGATTCAATAGAGGCCTAAGAAGGGGACATGAGTTTAGTAGGACTCAAATGCCATAAATTAGTTATAAATATACCACTTTATTTCCAATTCTTCTGATGTAAGTAGGAATGATAATTGAAATTTTGGGGACAAGAGTTGTGATGTGAGTGAGAAACTTTCGAAGCCTCTAGTAGGAAGAGATGTTCTCCACTATTGATCCATTGGTTAATTTTCTTAATGGTGAAACTACTAAATGAGGATCTCCTTCTCTATAAACTTGGTGAATCTCAAAGAATTAGTTATAAGAAGGCCACTTTAAAGTGTAAATATTTTAGCAAAATTATTTCTATTGAATCCAATGGAACATGCTAGGACATACATAAGCTTCCCTTCACTATTGTGAAAGAAACCTCCATAACCTACCACTCCCCAATTTCCTTTTAGATGCCCCATCACAACTGAATTTGAGAAAACCAATGGGAGGGGAGGGTTCATTCAGAAGGAGAAGACACAAAGGAAGTAATATTAGGGGAGTGGAGAGGGAGTGAGAGGGATAAATAAAAACTTTATTCATAATTAGAGATTTAGAATGAGAAAATAAATAGTATTTATGGGACCAAGGGTTGAGGAGGGTGGTTTTATAAATGAAATGAAGGATCTTGGGCCATACTATAGTGAATACAATCCCCTCTGCGGACAGAGGTGATATCTCTAGCCCTAGAGTGGGTCTAGCAATGCATGAGACTAACTAATAAACACTTTCCTAGTTTGTATTTAAAATGGAAGAAGTAGAAGAAGAACCTACCTCATCATGATGCTATCATCCAGTCTTTTAGTGAAGACATTGATTCTACGATCCTTCTGGCTCTCTCCTCACTACTTGTGGCATTCGAATACCTGTAAGAAATCAAGAGACAACAACAAGAAATGTGACAAGATACATAGCATACATCAAATACAAACTACCTAACAGATCAAGGAGTATTAGGCTACTTGCATAGATATCCAGAAAAATATGGAAAGTGAAAAATCAAATGTATTATTATTTATAGAAAAGAGGAAGCATAAACCAGTGGCCTTGATGTTGTAGATCTCCCTTTGGTGATGTCCAAGTCCAAACTGAGGCACTTCAATAAATCCTTCTCCCAAGTGGTAATTCGGGCATAATCACAGTATATGGATGCAAAGGATTAATGATCAGGTTAGACCAACCAATAGTGGAAGGATGAGACTAAATTTATAGGTAGGGATAGGTAGTTAAGGATTCATAAAAGGAGTTAGGCCCAATTATCAAGGGAAAATTCCATCATTATAAGAGCAAGAGCTCTAGATGGTAGAGCTTGATCATATCTACATCGAACCATATCGAGCTCATCGTTCTGTAAGCTTCTAGTGCATGAAGCATCTTCTCCATTTGGGGAAACACTGCCATAAGAGGTTCAACACACTTTTTCATATCAAAAAGTGTGCTGGCAGCACTAGGAAAAAGTGTTGCAATGTGCCATCAACACGGACAAGCAACTAACAAAGAGCGTTGATCTAGAAATTTAGGTTTTAAGATGAGATTCTTGAGAAAATATTCAAGCTATCTTATGTTGGTCTTGAAGTAATATCTTGATGTATTCTCCATGGTGGATATACTACACAGTTTTCATCTTAGGGCACTTCAGGATCAGGGACGAGAAGTGAACGGGGTGACAAATTACTGTGTCATAGATGCCCTCTAAAGTATGAAGGAAAAACAAGGAGTGATGTGTAATATTCCCAATTTTCCACAAGATAATTGGAATATTATAGTTCTTAATTTTATTAATTAATTAAGTAAATAAGAGGGTGAGGGACCCACAAACCCCATAGATGAATAAAATCGACTTTTAATGTGTGTATGTGGATATTTCATATCTAGATCTACATTATGGAGTAGTGGAGTAGCTTCTTAGATGAAGGAAGAGTGGAGATCATGGATCATTAATTTAAAATCATCGAGATCTTGGAGGAGGTCAACTAATATCATAGTGAATTCAAAGTAAGATCATAAAGCACTTATGATGAGAGAGTGGAGTAAGTAGTGCATCTAATGCACACATGATGGAGAGAGTGGGAATTAAATGCAGACACAATGGAGATCATGGAGAGACAACGCAATATTCATTAAGGCTAATGGACACATAGGCAATGCCGTTATGAGGTGCGCCTGGGGCTATGGAAGGCTCACAATCTATATAATGAAGATGAAGGCACAAGAGAAGGTGGGATTTGTATTATTATTTCTTATCTGTTTAGATATAGATTGTTCATGTGACATTTCTATGCACGCTTATGATGCTCAGCTAAGTCTGCACTTTTGTTTAGCACAGGGTGTTTCCAAGCCATAATCCTACCCTTTCCCATGAGGGACTTTGAGTTCCTACTCTGAGAATATTTCTATTGAGCTATATCCATCATCAGGCATTGGTGCCATCTTCAAGAGGTTGTTTCTAGCACTTCATCTAGGAAACCGACGGAGGATTCATCCTTTCACCTTATGCTTCATGTTCAGCCTTTCAGGAGCAACAGATCTATATCTAGCATTCAGGCCATTGTATTTTACCTCCATGCAGTAGCAGTCCCCTCAAGTATTGCACATTCGAGTCTTGCAGATCCAAAGGAGGAAGGAAGTTTCTAGTATTTCAGTTGGAAATCCTATGAGGGACCATATCCTCACCTTGTATTCACTGTTTCCATAATTCCAAAGCTAATTTGCATTATCGAACAACAGGCTTGAGCCTCTCCCTCCTTGATAGTGCAATTTTCTGAAGCTGTGGAGTATTCAGCAACCACATTCAGTGGATAAGGAAAGAGCATATAGATCTTGAGCTTTTATCTTAATGATCTAGTGAAGGGATCAACCCTTCTTGCATAGATCTGATTGTACATTCCATTGCAGCCATCTTTTATTAGATTATGTAGCAGATCTGCATACCCAACATTGTATATATGCAAGCCCTAAGAGGGTGATTTTCCTATATTTATAGATCTAGAAATCCCTTTATGGGTTATCTTGGGTATCAATCATAGAGCCCAGATCTATCTTTTCAGCCTCATCGGAGCTACATAACTGCCTAGATCTACATTTCTATTTTTTCAGAAGTTGCAGTCCCAACAGTTGCAGCACAGACAACCCATTTTTCCTTCCAGGAGTCCAACAATTACGCAGTCCCTCTTGTGGGGTCATTTCAAGGTCATTCTAGGGCATCTCCTTGGCTTGAGTGTCTCATATTTTGAGCACTGATGTGCTAGTTTATCCACCTCTTATTAATAAAATGTCTCAACTATTTTGTACACTTTGATGTTGTATTTAGATTAATTGTTTAATTTTATGTTGTTCATCCATTGTGTTTTAGTATTTCTCCATTCTCCCTTTTGGGATATTACAGTGGTATCAAAGCATGATCTTTGACTCAGCTTGTGGACACTTCATCTTTTGCATCAAAAGAAGAAGTAGATAGTAGAGATCTATCATGAAGGAGGATTGCAGTTTTTCCACTCTTCTCTTTAGATCCCTACAAGATCTCTCCAAGGAGGTCAATAAAATGAAGAGATAAAGGAAAAGGAAGGATCCAAGAAGATTTGATGCGAAAGGTCCCATCACTTCCTATCATCATGAGAAGGAACCGGAGAAGCAAAGAGCTTCACACCATTCTACTAGATCAACTTTCTTTGATAAGAGAGAGGAATAATTTGAATATGAAGGAGACTTGGGGCATGAGACCCTAAGAAAATATATGTTTGAGTACAAGGTAGAGCCTAGATATTTGAAGGAGAATCTCTCTCTCCAACAGTTCTTGTAACTCAAATAAGAAAGAATATCCCAAAGCAGCAATAGAATAAAAATGCATAGATTCTTCTTATCTACATTTGATGGATCTTCCACAAGAAAATTGAGGGCTTGGAGGGAAGAATTGGCTACATTCTTTCAGCTATATCTAGTAGAAGAAAGAGAGGCTATGGAGATTGCAGTGCTGCACCTAGAAGGTGAAGCAAGAGATTGGTAGTTAAGTCTCTTGTCCCATATGAAAGTGTCTAATTATGAAAATTTTATTCGCATATTGAAGAAGAGGTATGGTAGAAAGAAACCAGAGACATCCCACATAGTGACATCTCCCATCATTGAGGAGATAGTACATGAAGAACCCAAGGAAGATGTTTGCATTACCACTCAAGAGGAGGCTCTACCACCACCACCAGTTGCAGATGTACTTACATCAAGAGGAGGATCACTTGCATCTTTGCAAGATGGTCTTGAATTCTTGAAATTTGGAGCCCGATGCATGAGGTGGAGGCAGATACTAGAATTGGTAAAGTTGTAGAAGAGCAACCATCATCATTACCAGCAGTTGGAGAGACTATTGCACTAGTTGGAGGAACTATTTTGGATGTGAAAGATGTTCCAGAGATTTAGCTTATCCAAGGTTTGCACATACTTTCATCTCATATTCTTTCAGTACCTCATATTGATATTTGTGACACCATGCCATCAGGTAAAGTGCATAACCATGGATTAGAGCACCTTGCTAATTTGGAGTAGAAAATTATCACTACACAGAGGACCCTTCATTTGATCAAGGAGAATATGTATTACTATCCCATTTTATCATGGTTGAGCTACACCCAACACTTTGTGTTGAAGTGTGGAGTTGCAGAAGATGGGAGGAGCATAGTCGTATTCAGTATAGTGCCAAACTATGAATTTAGCATTGTATGTGTCCATGAGACAACACATTTATTACCATACAGATCTACAGCACTGTCACTTAGCAGCAGTGATGATCAGAGGGCCCCATTATTCTTGGAGAATTCTGAAAGTAGCTTCACTCATGAAGCATTGGAGGGGCAGATGATAAAGGATAGACATCTTATGACAGAGAGCCTTCCCCATTATCAAGGTGAATTTTTCTTAGTGAGCATCTCACAACTCAAAGAGAAAGATCTACCTACAACATGTATGGAGCCTTATGGGTTCCAATGGGCCATTGATGAGAGGATATCATGGAGAGACCTCAATGGAGGTGCACTTCAACATTTCATGGAGTGAAAAGCTATTCAAATGGAGGATGTTGGTATTATACAATGGGAGGATACCAAGATTGAGCTTGGCATGATTCATCATCCACATTGGGATGAATGGATCCGGATGAGGAGCAGGAGGTTGCCTACCTTCCTGAAAATTTATGATATCGGGCAGCAAGAAGCATGGATGCACTAGTTACTTTTGGGTGAGTATGGGTTTTACCCAACATATCACATTTGTAGGATCCATGCCATACATATCACTGATGACATGCAACAATAGGAGGCATGGCTCTGATGGCTATTGATGAGAGAGTTTGGACACGTCATGATGTATCTTAGTTCCATGTATTTTCTCTTTTTTGGGATATGTATCATGTATTTACACGTATTTCTGTTTGGGATATATCTCATGTTCATGTATGTACTTGGGTTTGGGTCAAGACATAACTCTTGCATGATGTGGCAAAAGGGAGCTTATTTGTATTGTTATGATGAGACATTCCACGTGTCCATTAGTATGTTGTTTCTCCATGAATTTCATCATGATGATGTAAGGAGGAAGCAATAATCCTTGTTTCTTTGGTTACTATTCAGAAAGTATGGGCTGATTTCTTCCCATACATTGCATGACCTTGATGGAGGATGGCAACAGGAGGCCTTACAACATTGGCTTATGTTGGGGGATTATGGTCATTGTACTTGTTATGATGATGATGTGATGGGGCAGCAAGATGCCATACTATGGTGGCTTCCCTTGATAGAATATACCCACTACATTTTGTACAATGATGGTGTGGCGTGAAAGCAAGAGGCATTGTTGTAGTGGCTTCTATTAAGAGAGTATGGCTCTCATATTTATATTGATGTTGATTTGGCATGGCAGGAAGAAGCATTGCTGCGATGGCTTCTATAGAAATCATATGGCTCTCTTACTTGTTTTCATGATGATCTTGCATGGAAATAGGAGGCTTTGCTGCAGTGGTTGTTATTGGGAGAATATGGTTTGAAATTGTTCATGTTTATCGATATGTCTCTACTTCTTACTTCTAATTATGTTGATATTATGTTTGGATCCTACATGGCCAACAGGACTAACGATGAGAGAATTGATAGATGCAATATACTCTATGTATCATGGGTTGGAGAGATAGTTCATGAGTTGGGACTTTCCACTTTGGGAAGAAACCTCTTCATTTCATGTATCTCATGTATAGAGGAGATCTTTGGAAATCATATGGTTGCCACTTAGAGATTCATTGATGAGGAAGGGTATCTAAATTTTCAGTTGGAGGCCATTCTAGAGAGGTAGCTTTGGAGCAGGACATGCATGACACATTGTGACAGATGGGAAGGCCTTCCATATAAGGATGCCATTTGGAGGGAGGATGTTTTCTATAGCATCCACTTTTGCAGTTTCTTGAGGATAAGCAACATTATGGCGGGGAGGACTGTAATATTCCCAATTTTCCTCAAGATAATTGGAATATTAGAGTTCTTAATTTTCCTAATTAATTAAGAAGATAAGAGGGTGGAGGGACCCACAAACCCCATAAATGAATAAAATCCATTTTTGATGTGTGTATGTGGATATTTCATATCTATATATACATTATGGAGTAGTGGAGAAGCTTCTTAAATTAAGGAAGAGTGGAGATCATGGACCATTAATGTAAAATCATGGATATCTTGGAGGAGGTCAACTAAGATCATAGTGCATTCAAAGTAAGATCATAAAGCACTTATGATGAGAGAATGGAGGAAATGGTGCATCTAATACACACATGATGGGGAGAGTGGGAATTAAATGCATACATGATGGAGATCATGGAGAGACAACGCAATATTCATGGAGGCTACTGGCCACATAGGCATCGCAATTATGAAGTGGTCCCAGGGCTATGTGTTACACAACATTTTGTCACCGTCCCTGCAATCCCTTGTCTAGTACATTGGAGGACTATTCCCGTGACCTGTGAACAGTAAAATGTCCTGAAAACACCTTGATGGCATCCTTCTGCATAAGGGAAAGAATTCTCCTCAAGAACATTTCCTCTGAAAAACCCTTAAAACCATGTTTTGGCATTGGCGCAAGTAACCAGTTCATTTCACACTAGTGGGTGCACCAGCTAGCATTTTGTCCCTATGTTGGGCCCGCACTAAGCCTATTAAGGAATCTTTTTTAACAATAGAAGGTGTAATTTTTATTCTAACAACTTTAGAATGGATCATCAAAATGAGGTTGGGTTTTTTGCTTCCGGATCTCCCTATTTAGGAAGTGGTTTTCCACCTCTCATGGAACCTTCCTAAGAGATAGGACTCTCCCCCATGATTATAGGGAGCCTAACCTCTCCTTATCCCTCTATAAAATCCTGCCCTCTCCATTTTCTAGCTATTTGAACTTTTGGGAAGGAAATTATAGCTGAGTGACAATCAAGAGAAGAGCTAAGGAAAACCCTATGAGAGAGAGAGTTCTGTCAAACCCCTGACGAGCTTTGTGAGATACATCCCGCTAGAACCCTGTCAAAGGAAGATCACGACGTCAAAGCACCGGTTGTAATCGTTCTCTCGTATCTTAATATACATGACTCTGTTATTGGTTCCATGATTGTGTTTGTCCATTATATAATGAAATTTCATTCGTTCCCCTCAGACTAATCGATAGTTATAAAGTGTGAAATATTGCATTGCATGTTGTCTCTCTTCTTTGCATGTGTGCAGGTATCTGGATGCAGCATGCTCACAGATCGTGACTTATCCAGCTAGGAATGGAAGCGCCACTTCTTCTTTGACAACAACAGTGAAGGAATCACGATAATAAATCTATCACGATTCTATCTTTTGTAATCAGGAACCAATAGTTTTGCGTGTTTCAATTGTTGCTAGACCCACTCTAGGGCTAGTGGGATCGCCTCTGTCCACAGAGGGGATTTACCTCCACAACAATTTGGTGACTCCACTGGGGATCAGTGTGAGTTGGTCCTTCCTCCATTGGGTTTTCCTTTGGCTTTTTTTTTATTATTCTGCTTTTTTGGTTCACCTTCCTTGTTGTTAAAACCTTGTTCAGCCCCCAGAAGACCAGATCTAGCCTCTGTTAGTTAATTTTCATCATTTGTCTAAGGTAAACCTGATTGGCGCAATTATGCCTATGATAGTTGTGCCAAAGAGCGCTATTTTCCAGTTAGGCCCACGCCCCATTCCCTATTTGGCGCAGATTACAACCAAACAGGCACGCCAACCCTGCTTGGTTTTAGGGTTCTCCTGTTCTTGGACTCTCTGAGCTTGAGTTTTGGTCCTGGTTCATTTTTTTTGGTTGTTTGAGTGCTTTTAAGTCATTTTTTACTGTTTTTAGCCCCTGCCCTCTAGTTTTTTGCCTTTTTCTGTCAGTTTTCATTTTAGCCCTAGGGCTTCTAGGTGCTTCAGTGTGCTGAGCCTCCCGTGGGAGTTTTGGGTCTTTACTTTTCCGGTCAACTTTATTTTTGCTTCTTTGCATTCATCTTGTTGAATCCCATTGGGTCATTGCGTTTATTGAGTGATTGTCTTCTCTTTCATTCAGTTTCGCTTTGTGTTGCTCCAAGCCTAGATCACATGGTTTGTTTGAGTCTCTTTCGAGATTCTTCTTTGCTTTGAGGGATTTCGTCATCGGTTTGAGTCTTGATTGTGCTTGTGTGAGTTGAGTGAACTCGTTTTTTTTCAGCTCTCTCTCTATTATTCTCAAGTTGATGTTTCCATTAGTTTTTCATCTATTTAATGCATTTTCTCTAATGTATTGAAAGATACCAAAAACAAAATCTTTTGCAATTTGATTGGCATAGTGAAAATTGAAAAAAAAATTGCATTACTATCATTGTATAATTCTAGAGAAATTTTTTCTAGTTCCATTAGCTTGCATTGAAAACAGTAGTGGATGTGTTTGTGTGTTCATTTTTCTGTCATTTGAAAGCTCTCAACTCTCCTGTAGATAGCTCTTCATTGAACAAAAAGATATTTTGTGGCATGTAGTTTTCATCTAGAGGTTTTATGAGATCCAACATTCGATAGGACCTTGAAATCGAAACGTAAATTGAATATCAACTTTAAAATTTACTAAATTAACCTAAGGCAGCATTGAAACTTAATGGAACATCTAGTAGTCTAAGGTAGAGACATGTTCCAGCATCTTTAAGCCTAGTAGTTGTCGCTCGCCATCTGGCTACAGATAGTGCTAGTACGGACTTGTGCTCCCCATACCGTCATGTATATAAAGGGAGACCCCATTAGGTTGCAAATCCTTTATCCATAGGAAGACGAGTCTACCACCTTTTACCCGTGATACACCGGACATACCATTCGGAGAGATTACCTGCACATACGTTAAGTCCTTGGTTGATTTCTCTTTCATTTTTACCAAGGTGTGTATGGAAGTTCATGGATATCTGGTACACCCATTTACCTAGATTACCAGAGCAGTCATTTTGATCTTTACTGACTCCCTAAATTTTAAGAGATCATCAAGCGCTTTTCCTTTCATGCTTTTTTCCAAACTGAAAGTGATAGAGTCATATTTTACTCATTTCTGGACTCTTAAAACATGAAACAGTAAAATTTCCAGTTTCAACGTGGTAAAATTAATCACCTACGATCACACGCCCATTTAGAGATTGATTTTTTGGCCTGTTTTTGTTTTCCTTGGTTTTTGCCCGCGTATCTTTGTTTTTGATCTCTTCCTCTTTTTGCTATAGTCACAGTGGCGGAACCTTCATTTTTTTCTACTGGTAGTCCTTATATAGACGATTCATCAGAGGTCTCTCATTCCTCTACTAAGCATCAGCAGCACAATGTATCCAAGTTTCCTGATGGGGAACCAGTTATATCTAAACTTCCCTTTGGAGGACCAGTTGATTCAATTGGCCCTTGTCCAACGCTTGGTTTGGATTTGGAGTTGGGCAACACTTCCCTCCTCTTACATCAGGATCACCATTTTTGGCTGCTATCATACTTCGTAGTCCCTGTCGTCTTTTAGAAGATCTTATGATAGGGTCAGATATGGACTCATCCAGTCCTACTCCTAGTGAGGGAATTCCT
This sequence comes from Pinus albicaulis, assembly GCA_034641835.2. Lineage (NCBI taxonomy): Eukaryota > Viridiplantae > Streptophyta > Pinopsida > Pinales > Pinaceae > Pinus > Pinus albicaulis. Next base: position 351,858 of record JAXQQM020060203.1, read on the forward strand.
ACTTCTGATGAAGACTACCAGATTTTTCTTGAAGACATCCTTGAACCATTTGTTCTATCTTCATCTGGTCCATCGCTCCCAGCTGGATATAGGTCTTTAAGTTAGGTCATGGCTGCTATTGCCTCTATGAGAATATCGACTCCGTCCATGGAACCTACCATTCCCTCGTTAGGGATGTCACCATCGACACCTCTCACGGCATCTCCTTTTGTCACATTGGTACCTGTTAGACCTACTGTCTACGTGGCTGCGTCCACGTGTGTTGTCACCACTCATTCAACTAGGACCTCATCGGTTCCTGAAGACATTTATATAGCTTTTTCCATTCCCAAGAACATTTCTCTCGAGGAGTACCGGATGTCTATATAGCTCCCCTTATCTGAGGTTGGTCAGTCCTCTCAGGATCTTAATCATCCTTACTTTTCTCATTATGGAGTGGATGGTGCCTCGATCTACACATTTCCATATCAATATGATGAGCAGGGAAACCCCATTCATTTTCCTACTCCTGAGGCTTAGCAACATATTAACGATTTTATATCTACCCTGCCTATGCAACCTTCTAACCAACAAGGACAACCCTTTCAGGGACAACCTTTGTTTCAGCAAGGACATGATCTTGGTTCACAAGGACAACCCTTCAAGGGACAACCTTTGGCCCAGCTAGGGTATGCGTACAACCCGCAAGGGCAACCCTTACAGGGACAACCTTTGGTCCAGCAGGGATTATTGTACGGCCCGCAAGGGCGGTCTTACAATCTTCAAGTTCAACCTCTGTAGCCTCACCCTGTGGTCCAACCAGGGCAACCTCAAGGACCGGCAGGGCAACCGGGGTATCAACCTGGACCTCCATACAGTCCTGGGGGGCAAACCAATCCTTATAAACCTTTGGTGCAACCTCAGCAGCCTCATTTTCCAATTGGTCAAAATGTTGCACAGCCAGGACCATCTTATGGTCCTGTCACAGGTTAACCTGGTTATCAAGAACAACCTGGCCCACTCCCATCATCAGGCCAACCTGCTCAGCCAGGTCAACCTGGTGCCCCTGATCAACCAGGTCAACCTATTCAACCAAGGCAGCCTGCACAACCTATTAACATTACTCAACCACCGATCTATTCTACGCCACAGTCGAATCCACCTGTCTGCCCGACTTATCCAACTCATCAGGGCCCCACTTACCAGCAACCCATTTGACCCCATGACAGATATTACCCTCAAGATCAGTCTCGACCAATTTACAGTCCGCCTCAAGGTTCTGGTTATTACCCTCAACAGTCAGGCTATACTTATACTCCGTAGCAAAATCCATACACTGTTCAATCGGGGCCCACGTATAATCAGAATCAATACCCTAGTTATCAACCCCCGTATCTTGGTTTTTAGCCGCCATATCAACCCAATTATCCAGCTTATACCCCCTATGGTCAGAATCCTTTAGGACAAAACCAATGGGGGCATATTTATGCTCAACCAGGATGGAGTACAGGTATAGGTCCTTATCGGGGACCTAGTATGCCTTTTAATCCTCAATTACCTTTTCTCGCCACGTTGGAGTTATCGGACATGTCCAAATTGACCAATGATCCAATTCTTCATAATCTGTATTGGCCTCTGGTTCCGAAGAAGGTGTCTGGTGATTGTCCTAATTTTGAGGGAAAATCTGGAGAAGACCCCCAAGCACACATCATGGCGTACCATTTATGGTGTTCTCCGAATTCTTGGGTGGATGACTCGATTCATCTGCATCTTTCCCAGTGCACTCTCACCGGCGCTGCTGCTAACTGGTATATAGAACTGTCCCATGGTATTTTTCAAAATTTTAATACTCTAGCTATGGCATTCCTGACACATTTTCAGTTACCGGGTCGTTACGAAGCCAGGACACATCTCCTGACATCTTTGAAACAGGACAAAGCTACTCATATTTCAGATCACAATCACGAATGGAGACATCATTGTCATCTGATCGTGAACCAGTGAGTTAGAAGCTAATCAGGAATTTGACATTCCTGATTAGCTTCTAACTCACTGGTTCACTACCTCTTTTGTCAATAATATTACACAAGACATTGCTATGGGGGCGTGTGTGACCAAGGAACAAGCCATTGCTCGTGCCCAGTACCTCGATTTAGTGTACTCTCAGTTTGACACGTTATACGACATCTTGAATAATGCCCTATGACCAGGGACCTCTAAAGTGCTGGCTACTCCATTAGTAGACGATGTTATTGGTTCTGTCTCTGAGAATTCTCACAAGTCTTCCAATGGGAAGAAGAAATAGAATTCTTCCAACAATTATGCTCTTCAGGCTACTCCAAATTCTGGTAAGACCACGGAGGTCAACACCGTCCAGGCCAATCCTGTGGAAAAGACTTGAAAAGGGAAAAAGAAGGGAAAATGCAAAGCCAAATCTGATGCCCCAAAAGCAGAATCATCCAAAACACATGCTGATGATGGTTCACAGCGAAAACCGAAGTACCCTTGCCTGATTTGTGATGAAGAACACTACACCAAATATTGTCCTAGACGATCCGAGGTTAGTCAAATTATTAAGGGCTCTAAGGGAAATCTGGAAATTCTTAAGGAACCTTTTCCATCTTTGCAAACCCAGATGGTCAAGCAGCCTTCGCCATCTACACCGTTTGGGTCTCCGGTTTTCATGATGAATGGTGCTGCACCTGTTTCTATAGCCACTCGGTCGAAGGATTATGTTGGGTCACGCAAGGCAGCTGGGAAGGAAGTTGTTGATGGCCCTTCTCCCCCTCCTGCCTTTGGTCCTCTTGAGATTGAAAAGCCCAGTGTTGAACTCGTTGTACAGCCACCTTCCAAAGGTTTTCTCTGAAAGTCTTCCTATAATCCGAACGCCCGTGCTGCTCAGCATTACAACATTGTTGAGGATTTGGCACAAGCACCTTCTGCGATGTCCACGTTGGAAGTACTTCATAGTTGCCCATCTCAACGGAAAGCTTTGTTATCTGCAATTAGCAAGATTGATCTTGCCAATTCTAGCCTTCTCACCTTCAATCTAGAGAATTTGGTCCCCCGACTTCCACACCAGATTGCGCTTGTTATACAAGTTGGCATTAACAGCCTCAATATTCACAGAGACGTTGTGGATGAAGGTGCATCTACCTGTGTTATTTCATCTGCTTGTTGGAAGGCCATTGACTCTCTAGCCTTGAATTCATCTCTGAATTCCCTTGAGGCATTTGATGGAAGGGAATCAAAACCCTTGGGTGTTATCACGAGTCTACCGATTACATTGAAAGGAAAGATAGTCAACATTGAAGTGGAAGTTGTTGATGCCAAACTCAACTACAATATTCTACTCGGTCGTAGTTGGACCCATGCCATGTTATGCATTTTGTCCACCCTCTTTCAAGTTTTGAAATTTCCACATGAGGGCAAGATTTACTGTCGATCAGTTGTATTACTTTACCTCATCTTCCGAGAACAACGTGCCATACGTGGATCAAATTCCTAATCCCCCTGACAATATAGGACAAGGTCTTTTCAAGGACCCTATTCTCATGGGTATTTTCCGCATTCCACCACTGAACACCGTTCAAGTCAATATGATCTCTAGGTCGGATGACCCATGGATCATCCCTTCTCCTGAACAGGTTGCCTCTTTTGGAGAATCGATGCCTCTGACCCTGGTTGGAATCAGTTATTGTGAGATCATTGCCACATCGAATCCTCCTCTTGCTGATAATACTCCTTTGAGCATGGCTCTTGATGTTTATTCTCAATACCCTTGGCTCGGCGACACAGATTCACTCGATCCTTTGAGAGAATTTTTTCCGTCTAACGAAGCTTTCGTGGAGACTATGTCTCTCAAAGATCTGTCGTGGAGTGATGGGAATCATCGTTCCTCATTTATGCCCAGCCTGGGGGCAATGTCTAATTGTCTCAAGAATTTTGCATCTCAGGTTCCCTCTCTGTCGTTCCAAATGCCAATATTGACTCATGAAGTTTTCTCAGAAGGAAATTTGAGTAATATTACGCAAATGATGCCTATCGACATCTCCGTTAAACTGGGCGTCATCGAGAACATCCATGTGGGAGTCACTTGTTCTCTCGATGAGATTCAAGTGTACACTAGTCTCTTCCACAAATTCTGTGATGTTTTCGCATGGTCTTACGAAGAGATGCCTGGAATTGATCCCAGTATCGTCGTGCACGAAATTCCCACCTATCCCGGTGTGAAGCTTGTGCACCAGCATCTGCATCCAGTGCATCCTCGAAAGGTTGCTGCTATAAAAGCTGAAGTTGAGAAACATCCTAAAGTTAGTTTCATATATCCGATCCCTTTGACAGAGTGGGTTTCCAATATTGTCCCTGTGGATAAGAAGCAGGGCAAAATTTGAGTCTGTGTTGACTATCGAGATATCAATCGGGCTTGCCCTAAGGACAACTATCCCACCCCTTTTATCGATCAGATTATTGACGATTATGTGGGAGTGAGATATTTTCCCTTATGGATGGCTTTTCAGGTTATAATAAAATCAATATCCTTCCATCCGATCAACATAAGACCGCTTTCATCTATCCATGGGGAACATTCACCTCTAAGAAGCTCCTTTTCGGCTTAAAAATGTTGGGGCTACCTTCCAGCGTGCCATGTCTTACGCCTTTCACGACATACGTAATGTTGTTCACCATACCTGGATGAACTTTTGGCTCATTCAGCTCTACGCGAAGACCATCTGGAACATCTCCGCCAGATTTTTCTCCGCTATAGACGTTACAACATCAGGCTTAATCCTCAAAAGTGAGTCTTCTGCGTTGACTATGGTTGACTTTTAGGATTCATTGTCTCTAAGGACAGAATTCTCCTTGACCCTCTCAAGGTCGAGGCTATTGTTAATCTCCCCTCCCCATCCTCGCTACATCAACTTCAGAGTCTTCAAGGGAAAGCGAATTTCTTACGTCGTTTTATCTCTAACTATGCAGAGGTAGCCAAAGGGTTCACGCGACTTCTAAAACAGGACGTCCCTTTCTGTTGGGACGAGATTTCTCAGCAATCTTTCGATAACCTTAAGACGTTTCTTGTAAACGCTCCATTAATACGTCCTCCGAATTATCATCGCGACTTTACCCTCTATTTGGCTTCCGCATTCAGTATGATTGCCATGGTTCTGGTACAGGATGATGATGACAGTAATGAGCACATGGTTTATTATCTATCTCAGAATCTCCTCGACACTGAAATGCATTATGTACACATTGAGAAGTTGGTGTTGGTCAAGGTCCAGGCCATTCAACAGTTTCGCCATTACATCCTGTTATGCATGGTAACCGTGATTTCCGACTGCAACCCCATGACTTAGATTGTGTCTCAACAAATGCTGGGGGGAAAGTACTCAAAGTGGATTGTCATCCTCCAAGAGTTTGATTTGGAGTTCACTAGTGCCAAATTGAAGAAATCACTGGTTTTTGCTAATCTCATTTTTTCTCTCCCTACCGACTCTATTCTGTCTCAATCCGAGGATCATATCTCGGATGAAACTCTCTTCTTAATCAGCACTCTCGATCCATGGTATGGTGATATCATCGTGTACCTCCAGACATCTACCTTCCGGTCTAAGTTAACAAAGGATGCTCGATGCCGCGTTCGACATCAGTTGCAACCATATCGCATTGTCATAGATACCCTATATCGTGTTGGAGTCTATTCCATACTCCGCCGGTGTTTGACCTTAGAAGAGGCTGAGAAAGTTATGAATGAATGTCACAATGGCACCTATGGCGGTCACATGTCTGGTTATGCTACCGCACAAAATATCCTTTGTGCGGGCTATTTCTGGCTGTCTATATTTAAAGACTGTATTGTTGCAGGATGGAAATGTCATGAGTGCCAGATCTTCTGACGTAAGATGCGTGCGCTGCCTCTCCCATTACGTCTTTTCATTACCGTCGGCCCTTTTTCCAAATGGGGCATTGATTTCATGACGTGTAACCTTCACTCGGCTGGGGGGCATGCTTATATCATCATTGTCGTAGATTATTTTACCAAGTGGGCCGAAGCAATGCCTACACTAGCTGTGAATAGTAAGACAGTTGCACAGTTCATTTTCAACCATGTGATCACTCGTTTTGGCATTCCTCAATCCATCGTCACTGATCATGGCTCTCATTTTCGGGACTATATGATGGCAGAGCTGACATCTAAGTTGGGCTTGCGTCACGACAGCTCAATGCCATACTACCCTCAGGAAAATGGCCAGGTTGAAGCCGTGAACAAGGAACTTGTCACGATGCTTCAACGAATAATTGGTATACACAAATCAAGTTGGCATCTCCAATTTTTTTAGCTCTTTGGGCCTACCAAACATTAGTGAAGAGTGCAGCCGGATTCACACCATTTCAGTTGGTGTCTAGTCTGGATGCTACTCTTCTGGTTGAATGTGAGATCACTTCACTAAAATTGGCTATGGAATTACTGCCCGACACTTCCTCGAAGGAAGAATGTCTCCTATATCTCGAGAGATTGGATGAAACTCGCCACTTGGCTGCTTTGGTTATCGAGGCATAGAAAAAGCGGGTTAAAGCTCATTTCGATCAAACAGTTTCTCTACACTCTTTAGTCGAAGGGGACCTCGTCCTCTTGTATGATCAAGCCCATGAAAATCTTGGGGCAGCCAAATTCCAACCTATGTGGCATGGGCCCTATATCGTTAAACGTTTGTTGAAAAATGGGGCTTATGAGCTGATCGATTATGAAGGTCTTCCTTTGGCACAACCCAGAAATGGGTTGTACCTGAAGAAATATTATGCTTGAATAATTCTTGCATAGTATATGTACATAGGTGATTTTTACATTTTTGTGCATGTGTGGTGTGGTGTGATTTGTAGTGTTTTCTGCTTATTAGGTCTTCTTGATTGTGCAGATGTCTATTAATCCTTATGTCGGTTTCGCGGATGGCACCTCCCGTAGTACCAGGAACCTGTCTTCGGCAGCCGGGGTAATTTACAATCATGTTGGTGAATTGGTTAATTTACAAGGTGTTTGTCTAGGGCCTGCTACAAATAATGACATGGAATATAGTGTCATTTTGAAATTATTAAACGAGGCTGTTAACCTCAGTATTCATGTGTTACCTGTACATCTAGATTCACAACTTGTGGTTTTACAGCTCAATGGTCATTATTCAGTTAGAAACCCATGCATTTTAAGACTATATCTACGTATTCGTTTACTTGAAAGAAATTTTGATTACATTACATATTAGCATATACCAAGATGAATGAATACACTAACAGATGCAGTAGCCAACATGGTATTAGATAGACATTTACGCAATTTGTAAAGGCATTATCATATGTAAGCAAGATTCGTGAAGAAAATAGATGTATATATATATGTCGAGTGTTTGCAACATGTGCATCATATAAAACCAAATTATACATGTTTGTTTCAGTTACATCCAGAGACAACATGTCTCTGAAAACATATGCAAATAGAAAGACTAGGTGACTAATCGGAATGGTGCTCATGGTAGCACGTCACTGCCCACACCAACTGCCTCAGTAAGCAGTGGAGATGACTCGACACCCCTACGGTGTGCCTTTGGTAAGCTAAGGGAACATCAGCTAAATGAGCATAATCTGGAACTCAGCAAGCAATCCCCTCTAGGTTCTGTACAAGCTCGTCCCCCTCGCCCCCCTCACCTTGAGGGTCATAAGCGAGAGGGGTCCTCCTTGCTATTGGTGACATTTCGGCGGGCCTCTCTCAGCCAACATCTGTATACATATAGGATCAAATATTAGAACATGCATGTATACCAAAAAATCATAACATTCATAAAATTAAAAAGAGTCTTACCAAGCTCCTCATCCCATTCCTCTCCTTCTAGGAGTGGAAGGTCTGGGTCTCCAATAAAATCGATGCCCGCATAAGGCCAGTCCTCCACGACCATCAATTGTCGTTAGAGCCAGCCAAAGAACTTGGGCCGCCAGGACATCTGCTGGCCGCCCCCTGCCCTGGGCATCAATGTCGCCCATCGAGCCATCCATGGCTCTCTCAATGTTGGATCCGAGACTATGGCCCCCTGGCACTGGAAAATTGGTAATCGTTCCAGGAATAATGACGCCAGGATTGACCCATATCCAAACTGTTTCAGTTTGGCCTTCTTGCATTATTTTTAGTTGCCATTTAATGTTCATGGTCACGGCCGTGGCCTAGTCAAATATTGTTGGGTTCATGCACTCCGATGCAAGAAGGAGCTGTGTCTTTGTGGCCTCGTGTGGTGCCTGCGATCCCACAGCCCGCGTAATGGTATGTAGCACTACTCTCAGTGCTAGATTGGGGATGGTCTGAATGTCTAATTTCCCGCTCCTTGTTCCTTTGCGTGCCCCTCAGCACACCCTATCCATGACCATTATCATGTTTTTGCCTGAAGGCCTGTTGCCGGTCAAGATAGGGACTGGACCCCTATGTGACAGTCTAGTGATGAAGTACACGTCTGACACTTCGAGCTCAAGTACCTCATCTCTAAGTTTGAACTTCTCCTCATCCTCATCCCAAATGCTAATCATATATTGTAGTAGTTCAGGATGAGCCCAAAGAGATGGCATCAAGAAGAATTTTTTCAGCCCGCAATTCCAGAGAGCATTCATACAATGCTCATTTCCCATTGCCATTTCATATTCCTCGTTGTGCTCTCTCTCTTTCCATTCAATGACCATCTTTTTGTTGGGTACCTACATCAAAACAAACATAGGAGCATTATAAACCTCCTCAAGTATTCCAAATTGTATATCATTGGTTCATTTTTGAGATTTTTTAGCCGGAATTTACGTTGTGCCATTGGCGTGGCTGTTTGGCTAACAGTCGCGCAACCTCTGTGTAAAACAGAGTGGATTGGCGTGGGTCCGTGCCTAGAACCCGCGCCAATCGCAGAGCCCTAAAATTTGAAATTCCCTCCCTAAAATACCTTAAACCATGATTAAATATAATGAAATGCAGCTTAAAATATGGAAAAAGAGGTCAACTCTTACCTAAACCAGATGGAAGTCGATTTGGTCCACTAGATTGGTCACACTTGTCGCCTGAAGATCAAAGCACAAAAGGGTCACTGTTGCTCTGCAAAGAGGTAAAAAGTTAAAAGTAAATATTTTTTACCACTGTTGGTCTTTTATAGCTTTTCAAAGCCCTAAATAGGTTTTTAAACATGTTTTTCGATATATTTTCACATTATTTTCATCGAATATGTTTTACACGTGTATTTTTGTGTAGCAACAGGTTTTCCACATGATTTTGATGAAGAGAAAAGTTGTATTTTATACTTTTTCGGACTCGGTAAAAACATGAAAAAGTCACTACTGGAGTCACCTTTCAGCTCTTTTCTGACTCTCTAAAACTGAAAAGATTGCCAAGTCGCTTCTCGTTTTGAGCTCGTTAAGTTGGCTGCAAAATGACATCTACCCAGTATACGTTTACCCCTTTTTCAGACTAGGATGGATTATTTACGAAAAAGGAATACCCTAGCCTATCGCGACTAAGAGGTTCTCTCAGACATAGTTTTCTACCTTTTCGGATCTGTGGGACTACCTACGAAAAGGGACTGCTGGATTTTTCTTTTTTGATGTGTTTTCAAACTCTCTAAACATGAAAATACGTCGAGTTCTTCCTTTTTCAGACTCGTTAAAAACTAATGACATCAGACTCCGTCGTAATGACGTTACTCGAGTTCTTCCTTCCTAGGGCTCGTAAAATGTACTAGGTTGGATTTCTCTGAAGGAAAAAATTACATCACAAGCATATGCTATCCCCTTCAAGCTTGTTTTCAAAAATAATTGGGGTACTCGCCAAAAATGGTGGGGGAAAATGGAACGAGTATTATAGTCGTGCCGGTAGTATGTCGCTCTTGAACATGGCACTTGTTTGCATTCGTGTTGGGTTGGGGACATCTCATCTCGTTATCTTCTTGCCTTCATTTGTTTGGGTAATCTCTTTGACCACTCATCTGCACTTTGCCACATCACCGTGACCTGAGATCCCTTGATGTCAAATACTACCAAATCCAATTTCGTGCCGCCGATATGTTCAAGAGAAGTTGGCCTCTGCAGTTTTCAACCTCCCTCTGATTCTCTGTTGGTCTTGATTCACAAAACATTATGTCCCTCTGTCTCATGTCGATGATGTGGGAAACATTATGGCCCACCTTCAATCAAGGTCATTTCCTGTCAGCTTTAGCTCATTATCCAGGACTCTGATCTAGAGACTCCCTTCAGGTGCCTTAGAGCTTGCATGCCTCAATGGCAGGTTCTTCGCATTTGACGCAAGGTTTTCATTATTGGCCTTCGATCGGATGATTCTGCGGGTGTTCTACGCCAACTCAATGTTCACATTCCGTGGATTGTACCTTTTGTACCTTGAGAGCCATCATCATTATTGGTGGTTTCTCTCGTATCTGTTAACGGCTTTCATTATTGGCTGGTAATCAAACGATGTTCTTGCATGTTCGAATTCATCTCACATATTCACATGCTCGAACTTGTACTCTGTTCAGGTCGAGATGGAGTGCAAGACCCTGGATTTTGTCTGATAACATCCAGGCTGTGGGTTCTCTGTAGATTATTATGACTTATTACATGACTCTTTTGATTGGGTAGCTACGACCATAACTGAGTCTACTTGTTGATCCTTATTTTTCTCGATGGTTGTGTCCATACCTTAGATCTCACTATTTCCGTACTTTTTATGGATGGCTACACCCATACCACATATCATGTATCAGATATATTAGTTGTATTTTTATTCGCAGGTCTTCCGACGGCAATGTTTTTAGTTAGACACGTTCTCATAAAGAATTTCACCCCTCCCTCTCTCTCAGACCTCATGCTTTAGAGGGCATCTGTTACACAAAATTTTGTCACCATCCCTTAAATCCCTCGTCTCGTACATTGGATGACTATTTCCGTGACCTGTGAACAGTAAAATGTCCTGAAAACACCTTGATGGCATCCTTCTGCATAAGGGAAAGAATTATTCTTAAGAACATTTCCTCTGAAAAACCCTTAAAACCATGTTTTGGCATTGGCGCGAGTAGCCAGTTCATCCCTCGCGCCAATGGGGAAAATTTAGACTATTGGGCGCGCCAGCTGGCGCTCTATCCCTGTGTTAGGCCTATGCCAATCATATTAAGGAATGTTGTTTAACAATAGAAAGTGAAATTTTGATTCTAACAGCTTCAGAACGGATCATCAAAATGAGTTTGGGTTGTTTGCTTCCGGATCTCCCTGTTTAGGAAGTGGTTTTCCACCTCTCATGGAACCTTCCTAAGAGATAGGACTCTCCCCCATGATTATAGAGAGCCTAACCTCTCCTTATCCCTTTATAAAAGCCTGCCCTCTCCATTTGCTAGCTAGCTGAACTTTTGGGAAGGAAATTATAGCTGAGTGACAATCAAGAGCAGAGCTAAGGAGAACCCTGTGAGAGAGAGTTTTTTCAAACCCCTGACGAGCTTTGTGAGACACGTCCCACTGGAACCCTATCAAAGGAAGATCATGACGTCAGAGCACCGGTTGTAATCATTCTCTCTTATCTTAATATACATGACTCTGCTATTGGTTCCATGATTGTGTTTGTCCATTATATAATGAAATTTAATTCGTTTCTCTCTGACTGATCGATAGTTATAAAGTGTGAAATATTGTGTTGCATGTTGTCTCTCTTCTTTGCATGTGTATAGGTATCTGGATGAAGCAAGCTCATGAATCATGACCCATCCAACTAGGAACGGAAGTGCCACTTCTTCTTCGACAACAGTAGCGAAGGAATCACGGTAAGCGATTTATCGTGATTCTATCTTTTGTAACTAGGAACCAGTAGTTTTGCGTGTTTCAATTGTTGCTAGAACCACTCTAGTGCTAGTGGGATCACCTCTATCTGTAGAGGGGATTTACTTCCACAACACTATGGAACACTCACAATCTATATAATGAAGATGAAGGTACAATAGAAGGAAAGCTTTGGACTATTATTTCCTATTTTTATATATATATATTTTTTATTTGACATTTCTATGCACGCGTATGTTGTTTAGCTAACTCTGTAATGATGTCTAGCACAGGGTGTTTCCGAGTGGAAATCCCACCCTTACCCATTGGGGACTTCGAGTTCCTACTCTGGGAAGGTTTTTATTGAGCTATATTCATCATCAGGCATTGGTGCCACTTTCAGGAGGTTGTTTCTAGCACTTCAGCTAGGAAAACTGGTGGAGGATTCATCATTTCAACTTCTACTTCATGTTCAGCCTTTTAGGAGCAGAAGATATATATCCAGCTTTCAGGCCATTGTATTTTACCTTCATGCAGCAGCAGTACCCTCAAGGATTGCACAGTAAAATCCTGTAGATCCAAATTAGGAAGGATGTTTCTAGAATTTCAGCTGGAAATCCTGTGGGGGACCATCTCCTCACCTTATATTCACTGTTTCCATCATTCCAGAGATTATTTTCATTATCTAGCAGTATGCTTGAGCCTCTCCTTCCTTGAAAACACATTTTTCTGAATTTGTTGAGTATTCCACAACCATATTCAGTGGAGGAAGAAAGATAAACTAGACCTTGAGCTTTTAGCTTAAGGATATAGTGAAGGGATTAGCCCTTATTGCATAGATCTAATTGTACATTCCATTGCAGCCATCTTTGATCATATTATGCAGTAGATCTGCATACCCAGCAGTGTATATGTGCAAGCCCTAAGAGGGTGATTTTCCTAGATTCATAGATCTGGAAATCCCTTTCTAGGTTATCTTGGCACTAGTACATTTGGGGGAAATTTTGACACTTGATTCCGACACTTTTGACAAAATTTCAGAAATTTCCCCAAATTTTTTCAATCCCACCCGAAACTGTCGCTATACCGACGTTTAGAGAAAAGTGTCGCAATACCGACACTTAGACAAAGTGTCGCAATTGCGATGTTTGGAGGAAGACATCGCAATTGCGACACTATGCCCCAAAGCGTCGCTATTGCGACGGCTGCCTCCAAACATTGCAAGTGTGAAACAATGTCTAAGTGTCGCAATTGCGATGTTTGGAGGCATCCGTCTCAATAGAGATGCTTTGGCCGCCGTCGGTATAACGACACTTATATGTGCGCTACATAAAAATGATTTTATTAAAAACTACATTAACGTCTAATATCACGTGCGCATTCACCCTTAGCTCTTGCAGAACAACATTCGCCCTCAGCATTCACCCTCAACTCTTACAGAATAGCATTCGCCCTCAGAATTCACCCTCAACTCTTGCAAAACAGCATTTTCCCTCAGCATTCGCCCTCAGCTCTTGCAAAACAGCATTCACCTTTAGCATTCGCCCTCAGCATTCGCACTCAACTCTTGCAGAACAGCATTCGCCCTCAGGATTCACCCTCAGCTCTTGCAGAACATCATTCGCCCTCAACATTCACCCTCAGCTCTTGCAGAATAGAATTCACCCTCAGCATTCACCCTCAGCTCTTACAAAACAACATTCACCTTGCATTCGCCCTCAGCATTCGCCCTCAGCTCTTACAGAACAACATTTGCCTTGCATTCACCCTCAGCTCTTGTAGAACAACATTCGCCCTCAGCATTCGCCCTCATCTCTTGCAAAATGGTAAGTTCTTACTACAGGCCCTTCCTCCTATAGTAGGGTTGACTCTATTTGGGTTTTTTTGGTTAATTCCATTGGATTGTGTTAGGCTATAGGGTTCTCTCTAGATGTCTTCCAATGTTCTTTCGAATGAGTTTCAAAGAGGATGTGTAAGATGTGTTTGTGCTTGCATGAATTTGACTCCACCAGTTTCATGAAGTTTAAGCTATGGATTTTAGTTCGACAAACTCATCCATCTCAGCACCCAGTAACGAATTTCCCTGGTTCTGATCTATATTGAAGGTGAAGTGAAAAGTGGTAGAGAATGGGAGATCGAAAATCATCAACTTTATCACAATGGTAGTACTCCAAATCAAAAGTGATGAGCTTTAGTTCTCCAGATTTGGTGATTTTTTGATGACATACCAAAGGTCACTTCCATACAACCATGTCAAGGTCAATGTTGAGATCATTATCATATAGATATAGGTCACTGATATATAGCGTTAATATCATCATCACTATCCATGGAAACCGAAAGGTTACAAAATCTGTGATTGTGGTTGGCTCATTTATAATTATTACCCATTTACAGTAGAGCACAAAAACACTAAATATGGCCTGAGCAGAGCCTTTACAACAGGCAATGGAATTGCAATTGCTTCATCAATAACCAATAGCTCCACTTGAGAAAAAATTTCATAATCTTGGGGTTGGATATACTGCAGAGCAAAAAATTGTAGTTATCATTCATGCTCCAATATATTAATATAATTTTTACATTGAACTGAAGAAATGGAAACAAGAAAATGCTAGCCATCATACAATGCTTTGACATAAGAGTTTTGAGTGACATACTTGAAAAAATAACTCATCCACTGATATTTATAATCATTTGAGTTATTCAAGTTAAACATAATGTCAAGAATCAATATTCAATACCCTCTATTATCTTCATCACCCAATACAAGATTTAAATTTTTCCCAAAGAAACGCTTATTAAATTGGCAGCCATTATTTCTCCCTGCTTTAAAAACCCTACATTTAAATGAAAACAAGAATTTCATTTCAATTACAAAAATCTATTAGTGTTTAAGTGTACATGTGTGCATCACTTGTGTAGGGTATTCCTTTTCCACTTTCACATTATCCAAGAATGTGTGCAGTATAGTTCATATTTTTTCTGATTTAGATTATCTTGAAAAAGGAAAGGTAAATTATTTCCCATGGAAAAATAAGGTTTTCCCTTTTTACTACTGGAAATGGTACAACAAAGTTCCATTTCTACCCGAAACTCCTATGAAACAGGAACCAAATAAAGGCCGTGTCATCAATGGACATCATTTGGCTTTGAAAATGGCCATTGCACCATGTTGTTTCTTATATTACATCACGATAGTTTCTTAGGTCATTTATTGTTTCTTGAGATGAAAAACAACCAAAGAAATCATGAAGATTATTTCAAGAAATAAATGACCATTTCTCAATCATATCTAAACTATTTTTTATTTTATTCAGTGGTTGCTTACTTTTAGATAAATTGACACTTTCATAAGGAATATAACATAAAAACACAAAATGGGAAGGAATTGATGAGGTATATGACCTTTAGTTGTTGTCAATTAAGAATTGATAATACATGATGCATGTTCTGTACTACAAACTACATTCCTTCCTGGAGTTAGGACACAGAGTATTGAATTAAAGTTGTAGTTTCTAACTTCTTGTATTAGTTCATCAATCTTGAAATTCAAACATTGCATGTCTTCATTGCTTCATGTTTGAATAATTTGCATTATATCGTACAATAGGAAATTAGGAATTATGATTATTATTACTTTATGGATATGTTAAGTTACTTTTAAGTTTTCATGGTTTAGTGTGAAATTATTCTTGTGTGCCCCTAGGCCCAGGTGAAGGAATGCCAAGGACTGAGAACCCTAGTTTTTAAATGGTATTGTTTCTTATACCCAAAAACCCCTCAACATCACTTCTTATTAGTTCTTAACAATAGTGTTGTAAAAAATTTGAGAAATGATATAGCAAAATCTCGCACTTCTCAAGATAAAGTCCTAAAGCTAAAGTGTGATACCATGTGTAATTCAATAGCCCCATTGTCCCTCACCAACCTCTTTTCACTTTGGGCTAGCTCTCCTCCAACTCAAGGGGGGTTATCCCTAGTAGATGTTAGGGATCTAATGGCCGAACCAAACCAAGTCAAGAGCCCCCTAACTCTCTATGTTTACTACTATCAATCAAAATATTGAAAAATAGGGTCAGACATGCATCCTAAAGATAAAATTACCAAGGTATTTTTGGGTAATTTCAAAGGGAAAATCCCAAAACACATATAATCAAGGAATTATAACGTGATTTCAAACATTAAATATCAACAAAATTGTTTAAAGGATATTGAAAGGAAAAAGGTGATGGAAGATAGAAAGGGCCTTACTTAAATGCTCTAAGGATTTTTCAATAGTTTCTCCAAAAGCTTCACTTCAAGGCCCTTCAAGATCGTCTCCAACAATGTTATACCATCAGCTTCAACAAAGTTGCTCCAAAAATGTCCTCAAGGTCTTCACAACAGGTTGACTATAATTTTCTCCAACAATATATTCAATAAGGTCTTCATTGTCAACTCATCTCTTGTTTGGGTGCCTTAATGTGCAATGACATGTTTCCAAGACTAAATTCAATGCAAGGCATATTTGAAACTCTAACTCTGTCTTCCGGTGTCTTATTAGAAATTATTTCAGTTTTCATTTTGTGTTTTCAAGTTAGATATTGTTTTCAAGTTTTTACATTTATAATTTTATTGCAATGTGGCAGACTGATCAAGGTAGTACAGGAACAACCCCGAGATGGGATGATGGCGGAAAGGGGCCAGCAGAAGAACATGTAAAGTGCAAGCATTGCTCTATCTTTAGGTATTTTAGTTATTTACATAATTGAAATAATATTAATTTTGTTCAAATATGAAGACACATAGCCATGGTACGCCTGATGATTCCCTCTATGAGGAATATCTTTATTCATCCCTATCTCCAGTGCTCTTGCTGCGAAAAAAGGCACAAAATGCAAGGTCGGAATTTGATACTTTGATAGACGCGCCTCAAACACCTAAAACATAAGAAAGGATAAAACAACTTATGACCCAGCTAGAAACATATCAGGTAATAATAAAAAGTCAAAAGGATATTTTTTTTCTTCTACATGAGATGAATTGTGATAGTTTGATTTTTAATTTTTACATTGACTAAACTAACAAAAAGTTCTTTTGTATGTGGCATTTTATGACACTTGCTGAACCCAGTGTTGGTGGTAGTGGGACATAAGGAACCCGGTGTTGGTGGTAGTGGGACACAAGGGCAAGAGATTTCCCAGCAACCCTCTCGTACACCTTCTACTCCTTTAGGTGCCAGCCAAGCAACACACCCTTCCCAAGCAGACACCCAGCCAACCGCTGAACGTGTTGGCAGTGATGAGGCTGATATGGCCAACTACATTATTGTGTTTCCTGGAGCTACACATGTCAGCTCCACAGGGACCATTAATGGAACATTTTTGGTGAACGATGAAGGTGTCCCTATAAATCACGTACAACTCCCAGGTAAATTTTAATATTTTAACTATTTCATGTACTCTATCTAAAACATATTTATCATGATTTTATTTTTAAATTAATGATAATATGTTTTTTTTCTATGTAGGAAACAATGAGTTCTATAGTTTTATGGAAAGCCATGCGTTGGTAATTTTTGGCCCAACCATACGCACAAGGTGGAATTCCCAAAATTCCAACCTGAAAAAAGAACTTCTAGATTATCTAGAAGGCCTTTTTGGGGTCGGCACATTTGACAGAGCAACGATGGCTCGGGACACCTATAGGATGCAATTGCAATTTAAACCTAGATACAAGCGTCCTCTCATAGTTCCAAAGAGTGAGTGGAGAGAACTCATCCATGACAGAAAAGAGAAAAGGGCAAAGAAAGAAGGAAAAATGCCAACTGGACCCGCAAGGTAAATTACAACTTTAATTCAATAGCTTTAATTTTCTCTATGTCTAAAATAAAAGTGTGCTACGTCATATCTGACTTTAGTTTTTTGATGCTAGGTTGCCTGACACCTCGAAGGCAACCAAAGCTAGGATTGAAAAAAAGGGCCGTCACAAGCTAGGCCAGGGCGGCTACTTGAAATTAACCGCAAGAATTGTAATTAAGTAGCTAAACATCTTATAATTAATTGTATCGCCTTCCAACGTTTTTGTAATCCTATCAAATATGATTAAAAATACACAATCATATGTAATTTAGGGTGATGACTTCGGAATAGAAACTACAGAGGAAGATAAAAATATCACTTTCCATTTCGGCTATCAAGCCGTAGTTGAACATCGCAGAAGCTTGGGGCAGGTCCCAAGATCCAGAATGCCTGATAAGGTAAAACATTTACCTTTCAATATGTTTGTTTTCGTCCATAAATTTAATGTCTAACAACTTTGTTTAAATCAGGGGAGCAGCACTACCGATGAGGCAAATAACCCAGTTTTAGAGCCAGATGTAGATGATCCTCACATGCAACCTGATCATTGTAGTGGGGACCAGGCCGACAATGCTACTATCAGTGAGGGCCGTGACGGTAATTAATTTCCACTTATAATTTTTTCTAATTATACCTTGATGGTTGTCCTTATAACGTTTTTTATTTAAATGACAGAGAATGTTTCCCTTGAGGATCTTACCACCAGAGAGGAAGACAGGGCAACGGTCCCAACGGCGACAACTGGTGCACCAGGTAAATAATCTCATTGCAATTTTTTTTATTAATATTACCGAACTAGTTCAATGATATTTAAAAACTTACAATTAAAATTTAATATTATCTGTTTTTGTAGGCGATGCCCCGTCACTGGATGAGCCCAGACATCGTGAATACGCAACTAGGTCAGCAGTGCGGGTTGAAAGGCACGAAACAGGAGCAGAGCACGATGATATTGATGATGTAACTAGGAGCTTTAAAAACAGGAAGAAGAAAAAGAAAATTTGACAATGTAAAATATTGTATTATTATAAGACAAACGTTACCATACTTGGAACGTTTTTTGCGTTATATAAAAAACTCATTTATCATACTATTTTTATGTCAAGCATTAATTGTAATGTTTCCTTGCATACTTTTTGTTGAATTGTTTTTTTATTAGTTATTGAATATTATTTTTTATGCTCATGAAAGTAAAAAATGAAATATAGATTGGGTATTGGGGAATTGAAAGTGATGTGAGGGGGGCGGGGGAGGGGCCATAAGAGCTTCCACCTTCACGTGGTTGGCCCTGTTTAGTAGAGAATAATTTATTGGAGCGATTTAATCTTGGAGCAAACCTCCCTCAATCCAACGTAGCAACAAAAAAGTCACTGTTGACTTAGTTGCTACTCTTTCAGATCGTGGGAGGCTTGTTCCAAGTTCATGCGACTCCAATAAATTGTTCTTGAAACGAAGAGGAGCTTATTCAAGTATGTTTTGACATTTTCAACATATGTTCTAACATTATCATAAGAATACATCTTAGAGTAAAAAATACTACATCAATTACTTGTATTTATTGTATAGATAATGATGGATTTTGATTGACTTGGCAGTGCAGGTACAAATCCTCTTGCATCATGAGCAATACAACTTGTCAACTAGGGTCATGTCCAGGATATTTTTGCTTGTGCACTTGACCGGGTTTGTAATGTCACATTTTGTAAGTTTCTTTCCAGTTCATAATTCAATATTAAGCTTGTTCATGATTATTATCTAGGTTTTTTGTATGTGTTTTTTCATCTATTTGATTGTAAGAAACTCTGCATGTTTCTTGTTGTTCACTATGATTTCTCCCATTACCACTCCCAAGATGAATCCGAATTTATTGTTACATAGGTTACTTTATTGTTACTATTATTTCTCCATTTACGATTTCATAGGTTACATCATGTAAAGTTGTCAATCTCAGGTTGGTGATGAGATTTAGTTCTCCAGATTTGGGGATTTTCTGATATTTTCTCCCTCATGTCATTCCTGCATCACCTCATTATTTGAGCACGCCAATTGTCTACGACTTGTACCAATTGGCACATGTCAATCTCTGAGTGGTGCCACATTTCACCTATTTTCGGCCCACTTGACCACTTGAAAAACTCAAATCCACACACCATGTGTCTTTATCATGGAGTGCCACATGCCCTAGATATTTAGGCCGATAGGCCTTCTGTTATGAAAGAGATCAATTTTTTTTTTGTCAACACTTCTTATCTAGGCATGACACCTGTTACTTGTTTAATCTGATGGTCATAGTCTCTCGAGTTACCTTCTAGGTTTGACATACCACTGGTTTCTAGTATATTTCCATGGAATCATTCTGAAAATACCAGCAACAATCCACACACCTGCAACCGTCGACGAACCTGCAGTTTTAGTAACTGCATTTCTGCAACTGCCAATACACCTGTCGTTTTAGTTGCTGCATTTCGGCAACTGCCAATACACCTGCCGTTTCATTCTCCTGGACTCTGTGTATGCATTTTTTTCATATAATTTTATCACGAAGTTGGCTGCAGTGCTTTGACATGCGTTTGAATATTTTTGCAGGTTAGAAGACATTTCAGGCCAGAGCTATTGAATAAACTTGATGAGATAGTTGTATTTGATCCTCTTTCTCGTGATGAGCTCAAAAAAATTTCTAGACTACATATGAAAGATGTAGCGATTCGTCTTGCAGAGAGAGGTGTTGCTTTAGGGGTTACAGATGCTACTCTGGATCTTGTTCTTCAGGAAGCCTATGATCCTGTAAGTAATCACTTTTTTTTTATTTCTTTCTTATTCAGAGTCTATCTTGCTAGGGGATGTGCCCGTTATGGTTTGTTATGAGACCGTTGTCAATTTCATCACCGTCCCTCATAATATGTTTGATTGTGTTTATAAATAATAAACAATTATTACACCAAACAATAAATAATTAACTGTACTATGAGTAATATGATATCTTGAAATAATTCTCATTATAATTTCATAACCTCTGCTCTCACTTGGTGGTGTCTATATCACTAAGTGTGTCTTCTTTAAAATTATAGTTACAACAGACAATGAGCAATCAACTGCACTGTGAGTGATATCTTGTAATAATTCTTATTATAATTTCCTAACCTCTACTCTCACTAGGTGTCTATATCACTAGGTGTATCTATTTTAAAATTATAGTTTCAATGGTAGATAAAGTGTTATCTTAAAATTATAGCTTTGATGGTGATACCTTGTGATTGATAATGCAGTTTGAAGCAGCTTTGGCTTTGACTAATATAGTCTCAGGAACCTCTGAGAATACAAAGGTTGTGATTGATTACGGGGCACTACCTATATTTGTGGAACTTCTTACCTCTAGGAATGATAATGTTCGAGAACAGGTAGCACGTTTATTTTAGAGGCATAAAATTATTCTTCCCAACTATCTTTATATGTCTATAATTTTGGAATTTGATTTAAAAAACTAGTACCCAACTTTGAGTTCAACTGGTGTTCATGTAAGGCTGTTTGGGCTTTGGGAAATATTGCTGGAGACTTTGCAACATTTAGGGATCTTGCCCTCAGTCATGGAGCTCTGAGGCAGGTGCTTGCCCAGTTGAATGATACTGCCAGAATTTCAATGATAAGAAATGCTACATGGGCTCTGTCAAATTTTTGTTGTGACGTAAAACCCAACCACTATTTGAACAGGTAAGAAGAATACATTTTCTGCCTCTTCTTCTTAGTTCACAGATACTGTGGATTTTTTTTATAGATATTGGTGCTTGGTAGATTTGGACGTAATATGGACCTAGGCGCTTGTTCATTACAATGACTCTGTCATCGGGTTTTAGAAAATGCTCAGAAATTTGGGTTTCACAAGGGGATTACCCTTGCTTGCAATTATCGATTATCAATCACATTCAAAAAAAGTCTTTCGTAGCATTGTTGAGCTCTTTGTAGGTGAATTTTCGAGGCAATTTCACAATATCTGAACTAAATTTGTCTGTCCTTTTCAATACTCTGCGCTTGTAACAGAACCAGACAAACAATCTAGTGGCCAATGCAACAACAACAACACCTCTTGTTGCAATGCATGCAATTCACCCTCTCTGCACGCATGAATGACTATGTCACCCTCTTTTGTGAACAGGTACTGGAGCTGAAGGTACTGGTTTCCATTAGGATCGTGGAATTCAACATCCAAAATAGTATCAAATTCCACTGCAATAGTATTCCCCGGCGAGGGCAACAGTTCATTGAGACCTATTGGACTCATCACCCCCAAATAGCCTCCAGGGCTACCTAGAGTGTGATCATCTGGAGCAATAATAAATGTTGATCCATCCCCAATTGAAACAAGAACAGGACCCACATTGGTTACAGAAAACGAGAACCGTGTTTTGAAAGAAGAAGAAACTTTTGTATTAGGGTCCAGAAATCTAACTGGTCTATTGTACAATGCCCTACCTGCACTTCAAATTGGTACTCCCAACTCCATGCTAAGGCTCACTGTCCCATTCTTCAGATGAGCATCTTAACCTGAAGTTTTATTCCAAAAAACCCAAGTCCCATGTTCTATGCCCAAGACCTCTATTACAACGAGTAGATTTCTGAGCGAAATACTTCACAATAGGAAGCAAAAGAAACATCGCAAAATTGCTCGCTTTAGACTGATAATTTTCTGTGCGAAAATTCAACTGCAGACAATAAAAACATAACATCAAACACAACCAATCCACAATGGAATTTGAACATGAGGATTTATAACCAGAGAAAACCCTCTCCAGGTTAAAATAATTCCATAATGGCTTTAAGATTCTACTAATGAGCGCTTACAACACCATAGCAATTACTGTCACAATGAAATCTGCTGGAAGCAAAGCCCTTGTATAGTTTCTACATTTCCACAATGGAAGCAAGAATCTTGCTATCTCTCATGATCTGGTTCTGTGGTTAGATTTTTTGCTATGGCTGTCTTGTTTTGCTAAATGTGAATCTGTCTTAGCTTTGGCTCTGGTTCTCATTTAGGATCATGGCTATCTGATCTTACTGTGGCTTTGACTATACAAACTTTTTCAATAGGAAAATGTTGACTCTGCTATATATAGGAGCTTCAATGGGTGCTCTCAAACTGCTCTACTACAGTAGTTGCACTCTCAATGGACTTCTACAGCAATTGGCACCATCAATCTGCTTTGTTACAATGATGGCTCATGTCAACAAACTGTGCTACAACCATTGGCACCATGAATCTTCTCTCTGCTTCGTCAAATGGTTGGCACCATCAACTGACTTTGTGCTCCTCGGGGTGATGACAGTGGCAAACACTTTTTTGGGCAGCTTTGTTTTGTCTCTGATTCAAGGCAGAACTATGTTGGCCTTGTTTTTTAGTCCTTGGAACTTAGTTCTCTCATATTTTCCATCCTATCCCCAATTTGCTACCGAGAAAGACATAACTTCACGATATCAAAATTGACTATTTTTGGCCATTTATATTTATTAATGGTACAACTTTAATTTGGTGCATTCGTACAGTATCTAAAGAGCACTCTCAAGTTGTTATTCAGTATTTTAGCATAGCTACTACATTTAACTGCCATGCTCTAATATTTATATCAACCATAAGAATTCTTAAGGTAGTTCCACATTTGTGAATTAGAAGGAATGCTTCTGATAGCTTCTTATCATAGTGGTACAATTCTGTTCGCAGTTTATCTTTTATAAACCTCCAATTTTACAAATGTAGTATAGACTATAGTTTGCATCTCAAATTTTGGACAAATCCGTTTAGTATTCTACATAAAATGCATTAAGAATACAGGGTTGTGTCTACTAAGCACAAATAATTGTTGTACTGAGTCATCTAAACATCTTGACATCCTCGTTTTATATTCCTTTTGTGTTTTTGCAAAGTTTCCTCTGCTATGGAAAATGTAATTATATTATTTTTTTTCCATCGATATACGGATTGGATCTAATTAGATGTAAACCCTTGCTACAATGGTTATTTGAATGGGTTATAATGTGCATTGTTATTTGTTTCTTTTGAAATACATGCATTACCACTACGCGAGATCTTTGCATTAATTTTGAAATGTTGAGATCTTTGCATTGATGTTGCCTCTGCTTGGTGGTGTCTCTGAGATTGAGCTGATCCAAAGGCAATGGATGTGCATCAGCGGTCGATTTCTCTTTGCTAGTACTGTAATCCAAATCCTCTAGCATGAAAACAGGTGTCGCAGCAATTATATCTAGGATTGATCGTTTTTTTCTCACCTTCACTTTAGACTTGGAAAACTTTGTTCCAAATTTTTTAGCATTTGAATCACCTGATAGGCAGTGATCTATGTGGGCATTTAAGGCTATATTTGATGTAGATGAGAAAGATCTACAAACAAGACAAACCTTTGGTATCATGGCCTCTGGAAGAGATCCCGGATTCCCAAATTCTTCATTCTTCCCAGGATCTGCCTTGCTCTTCTCCAAAGTTTGGATCTACCTTGTAGGCTCCTGCCTCTTCTACACTGCTTGAATTGGAGCACCTCCAATATGATATCAAATCATCTGCTTCTATGAAATGACACAGGTCGCAGATGCTTTTATAGACTTTCCTTTTGGGCACTTCACCGCGAACCAAGTTTTAAAATGTCACAACGCACTTGATATTTATCCCTAGAAAAAGTGTCACATGTGAAGATCGGGCTTTTGATGAAGCGAATAACTTGGTAAAGAGAATTTTTTATTTCTTATGTATTCAGTCCAACAATATATATTTTGATGCACTATCATTTTTAACCATGTGCTGAAAAACATACAAAAAATTATGTTTTTAGTGAAATTTGAGTTCACAAGAATTGATGCCAGTCAAAATCTAGACCTTGCTCCCAGCTTACTGGTAAAAGGCGGTACTCATATTTCATCCAAGTAATGGAATGCCTTTTTCATTTTTTTATCTCGTCTTATTCGAACTTCCAAGTCTAGCATCAATGATTGTCTTATGCTTCAGAAAAATGGTATTATTTTTTAGATAAGTGTATCTACTTCTTATTATACTTCTTAACTTCTAATTCTAGCATCATTGATTATTTTATGCTTCACACATAATCTAGTTTTCATTATACTCCTTGAAACATTTTTTATTAGTTGAAAGAGACAAAATTAAAAGGAGTAAGCTAATATATTAGCAAAAGGATTTATGTCACAAATCTAATATTCTTATAGGAATTCAATGGAAATTTCAGGCATCACCTAAGTAATCTTTAGTGTCTGCAAATTTTGACATCTAGAGAGAATTTTGTTACAAAATTAGGCAGCTCCTACTTGAAAACATGTCGATGTTGATGCGTAGCAATCTCCTTCATTTATAGACATGTGTTGGAATATTTGAAAATTCCATAATAACAATGGAGAGAGTAATACTCTCCTCTTCTAACACAGAGAAAATATTGAAATTTCTTCACTGGAAATAGAGTTCAACACTTTGAAAATTTTCTATTCCTTCAAAAAAAAACTATGACAAATTCTTCCTCACTGAGAGGGATTACAAAATTTGACTACTACAAAATGTTGTGCACTCAAAATTCTTCTCTGTCTCTAAAACTACGCACTGTTGTGCTCTTCAAAACACTTACACTGCTATTGTGTGTAATAATAAACTTTACAACTACATTCCGAAATAGGCTCATAGCCCTTTTCTTTTATATGCAACGCATATATTAAAAACATAACAAAACTATGCAAATAAAAAATCTATTAAAATGCTCTTGGGGTCCACAATTTATAAATGTTTTAATATATATATATATGAAATATATATATATATAGAAAACATATATACGTCGCATCTAAATCAAAATATTACCAAAACCAGTGTGGGACCAGAGATAAAAATTGAACACGTCAGAGCCCTTCAAAGGGCCTCCGGCACGTCAGAGAAGTACAGAAAAAAATTTACCAGTCAGAAAAAATTTAAATTTATATTTTTACAAGTTTAAAAAAAATGAAAAATATTATAAAATGCCATTAGAAGCGTTGTAGCCTGTTAGCGTGTGTCACATTTTTTAAAATTCCCAAGTGTAATAACACTTGACAGGTGGTGATTGGTGAGTCGTGGGCCCGGTGCTACCTTATCTTTTTATTCATTTGGGTCTCCCTTGCGTTTCGTGATCACATAGCTTTGTGCAGGCTCCAATAACCATTGTTTTGTGTAGGATTCGAGATTGAGTTAACGAAGCTAATTTATTACCTGTATCCACAATCCATTTACCTTCGTAGTTTGAATGTCTATTGTGTTGGGAACTCTTTTAAAAATGAATTATTTCAGCATTTTTGCTTGCATTTTCTGGTTTAGGTTTGTTTTCATGCTCTGCAAGTTTGTTCCTCTCTTTGTTGCTAAGTATATTTTTATTTTTTCAGTGAGAGTTTAGGGTTTCTCTAACATAGCTTCATAAATCCGATTTAGTGCCTACTTGAATATCGTCACATAATGCTCATGGTTCGGATTGATGAGCATGCTCTGAATGGTTGTTTGATTCATAAGAACCACCCATATAGTCATCTTGAGATATTTCAGAAGTTTTCTCGGGTTTACTTTTTCACCATTTCTAGTGGGCGGGATGGTATGGGGTGATCCATCAATATTGGTGCTCTTGTAGTAGGGAGTTTTTTTTTTTGGGATATAAGGAGCATTTGATGTATATATCCCATTGGATGCATTCATAGATGGGCACGAGAGGTCAAGAATTTAAATTAAAAATATGCAACCTCTAGCATGGCAACCCGAAGGCCACGAGAGACACTAGTTAAAGATTGTTTTGTGCTGGCCTTAATATAGTCGTGATTTCTTTCTATTATCTTAATGCAAATATATAGTCCGGTCTCATTAAAATGAGGATTGTGGTTGTATTTATCTTTGGTTGTTTCTCTCTTAATGCTCCAAAAGTTGCCAAAAGTTGCAATAGTTGTTTAGTTTGCCTATTACAACTTAAAAGTGGTTTTTAGCAATGGGAGTCATGTTTTTTAAGGTTCATACTAATATGAATATCTTGTAATTCTATATTCAGGATAAGAGAAGATGGCCTCTGCTTTGGGCAGTATGACAACAATTTCCACATCTACCTCATTGGCTAACAATGGAAAGGGGAAGAAGTTGGGTGCAATGTTTGATAATTATGGCAAACAATTGTCTTCTCTTTCAGTTTTTTCACCCATTTCCTTTAATCAATCAAGAAGAAGAGGGACTTTGAGATTACGCGATAGAGAGAAGGTAGTTAATACAAGAGCTATGGAAAAGGAGCTATACTTCAACAAGGATGGCTTAGTGACAAAAAAATTGCAGGTCAAAGAAAAAATTATGTTTAAAGGAAGGTCACCTGCACGTGAAACTTCACTGCGGTGGATCTTTCCTTGTCCACTTATATTCGATTTTAATGTGTTATTTTAAATTTTCATGGAGGGTTGTTTTGGCATATGGTCTGGCATTCAATTGCACACTTACTGAAAGCATTTTCAATTTGTCTTGCAGGCGGTGTGAACAAACTTGCTGATCTTGTTGGAGTCACCCTTGGGGCGAAGGGAAAAATGTTGTCTTGGAGAGCAAGCATGGTTCTCCTAAAATAGTTAATGATGGTGTGACAGTAGCTAAGGAGGTAATTTGTAGATGTGTGCTCTGGTTTTCTTTTTAACGTTGTATTAGTTCCCCCTCTTAAATGTCTTAGATTTGGTAGGCATAATTTGAAAACTCAAAGGTGAAAGGAAACATATTTGTTACCCGGTGGTCTACTTGGCCTATGGACTAGCCACATTAGAGTAATGCATAAAGCTTTTCACAACAATAAAAGGAAAGGGTTATGGCTGAGTCAAATTTTATTTTTATTGACAGTGTAATGAAATGTATCTCAATGCTATGGTTTTGGCCTTTTTATTGGTTGAATTAGAGGACCCAGTTGAAAATATTGGGGCCAAGTTGGTAAGGCAAGATGCGGCAAAGACAAATGTTTTAGCTGGGGATGGAACCACAACATCTGTTGTTCTTGCACAGGGTTTAATAAGTGAAGGTGTAAAGGTAACTTTTTGTTGATAGTACGGGATTAAAATCATCTATTCATTTTTGTAGGGTCTTATGGTGTTTGGTTTTTTAGTTTTGGGTTGGGCTTACTGAGTCTAAGATAGTTTTTGAGTGAAAAAATTGCTATCAGGTATTAAAAAAATTTGGTTCTTTGTCAAAATTTATGAGCTTGTTAGGAAATGCAAAACTGACAATGGTTGCATCTTAAATTTGTGGAAAATAATTTGAAATGAAACCTTTTTGTTTAGGTTGTTGCAGCAGGTGAAAACCCCGTTCAAATTACTAGGGGCATTAACAAGACAATAAAGGCCCTTGTTTCGAAACTCAAAATTTTTTCAAAGGAGGTAAACACTTGCCTTTTGAGCAGGCTGGTTTTCCTTTTTGCTGATGCTTTGGTGTATCTAATTGAATTAGTTGCCTAAGGTATTTTTGGTTGCAAACTCCTTTTCATTTTTCATATAGTATTGGCCTTGTGGAATACATTTGATTGTGTGGTCTTGTTAGATCTACAACATTTGTAGTTGTTTAGTCTTATGGCTGAGGTGAACTTTTATTATGGAAATAGTTGATGCAATATTGTCATTTAATCCTTACTGTAGGGTAGCATGTTGAGAAGTTTCTTGTGAAACATTTGGTATTAAAAATTACACTTGATCCTATACAACATCATGCACTTGACTTCAAAATTCATATTCAAAGTGTGCCAGACAATTCTTGCAAAATTTCAAATATTTATGTTGTTTTAAACCATTATCTTTTTCATGTATTGGATGCTAAAAATGAGAAAAAGACTTTGGTATGAAACCAACTGGTGAATAATTTCTAGCAAAACAACCACTTCCAAGACATGATTTAGAAGTAGAACATATTTACTTATGAAGCATAGAAAGATATCCTTGATGCATTGTCAATGTTTGGCTAGGGTTATTTTTCGAGAAGATAACTCCTTATTCCTAGAATAGTGATCTTCAATACAAGTAAATTCCAAAGAAGAGAGATCATCATGTGACATAAACCTATTAACAAAAGTGAACAGGGAATGATTATTAACTATGGCATACTAAGTTGTCAGTGATTTTGACTATTTGTCTTTAACATGTAAAAATGTTAAATTCCAAACTTACATCATCATGGTTTGGCATCATGAGCTTGACTAATTGTCCACCATGCTCATAATTTAATTGTTGTATTCATATCTACAAACAACGTTTCAAATAATAATAATAAAGTTCTATAAGAAAAATCCAGACCTCCATGCTGCTGCTCCTTGTGAGACAAATTCAAAATTGCATTACACAATCTGACATATAAGAATCTCCTATATCCCGGTGGTATGTATCCAAATTATTATAATAGTGTCTTCAAGACTTATGTTGACATTGCCGATGAGATAGTTAAGCAATGAAAGATGGAGCCTTCTTCATTGTTGTATATGTAACAGTCTTTTATTAATATAAATATTGATGGTTTTGTCTTTCTGAAAATGAAATTTAAAAATAATTTATTGTGGTCAATTGAAAAGTTTTTTTTTTAAAGCTTTTCATTATGGAAGGGTGACATAGATATATGCCCTTCTAATTGAAATTCGGACCTGCCCTTCAAATTTGATCACTGTTTGGGACCTTAACAAACAATAAAACTATTCCGCCGCGCGTTATATAAAACATATAACAAAACCTTTGTAAAAACTTCAAACGAACCCTTTAGCCGTGGAGCCCGCCGGACTTCAAACGGCGATAAACCATAATTCAAACCAAATTCACGTTCCAAAATAGCCTACTGACGTCGGCAAATTTTGTGATGTGAAAACCAAATGAATTCCGCCCTAATCTTTTTCGGGTCCGAATTTGGGCTGGCGTACGGAGAGAGAGTTGTGACGCGAATTTCTTATCAAATTCGCCCTAATCTTTTTCGGGTCTTGATTTCCACTGTGTGAGCGGCCCAAATAAAGATTCGCTCCAATCAATTTCTACCACGTGTCCTCCTCTGGCTTGTCGTGGTGCCCTGTTCTCGGATGCGGGTGCATTGGATGGCGTTTAAGGCGATGGGACATGGATGTGGTAATTTCATATCAATCGCATTAAGTTTTAACGTTGTTCAATCAGCTGATATTTAATTTCCAAGGTTTTCATATCAATCGCATTAAGTTTTAACGATGTTCAATATCGGACCTCCACTCCTGTTAGCGATTCTGCATGCTCCAATATTCTCCAGCCTTTGGCTCTCATCAATGAGAGATTTATGACGGGTGTTCTTCGATGCCATTGCAGTCGGGTCGATAAAATGGTGTTTTGTTATGGTTTCTTAGACGAGTTGCAACCTTTGAATTGCAGATGCTCTCCGGTTGCTCGGTTACACTGCCTACTCACTGTGACAGGAAGGAGAAGCCAACTGAACTGTTGCTTAGACCTTGGTGAAAATCTACATTTCTCTCGGTCTATTCTATGTCTGTCTTCCTCAGTTTCTTGGAATCGTGCTTCTCCGTCTCGTCTTGTGCCCACTCGTGAGACTGCACCCATGCCTCGCCTGCGTCAAAGGATGCGTTGCAGCAGGGGTAGCACCAGAGGTCAACCTCTGTGTGCTCCCTCCATCCCCTCAGCTGAGACATCTTCCCATTCCAGTGATTATTACGCAGGCCACTATCCAAACACTAGAAGTGGGCGGGGTCGGGTTCTAGGATATGGCCACCGTATGGGCTCCCTTGCTCCTCATTTCCCCACCGCTTCACCTTCTCCCATGACGCGCACTGTGGTTTTTTCCTTTAATTTCCTCTGAACCGCTCACGAATCACAACTTCAATCACCGTGGTTTTTCATGAAGAGGCCCAAGTGGAGGGACAATGCACCCGTCCGGCGGGTCTGAGCTCAGAAAAAGCCCAGCTTTCAGGCCTTCAAGAGGGGAGCGGTGGCGTGAATGTGCAGGAACCGGATGCTCAGGTTCATAGGGCTCGTGATGTGGAGATAGCGCCTGGAGATCCTAGACCTTCCGTGTCTGAAGCTGCTCCCGCCATGGACAGTGACATGTTTGCCGAAGGATGGTGTCGAATTGTCGAAGAACCACCGGATGAGTAGCTGCTTCTCTTTGGTTTCGTTTTCTTGCTTCGTGGCCCACTTAATTGGGCATGTTTTTTCTTATATTACTGTGTTGTACCTCTGTTTTATTTTTGAATTCTGTAAACACTGTAATCATCAAAGATATCAAACGATGGTTCCCCAGTGTGGGCAATGCAACGACCTGAAAAACGTTCAAGACTGGTTTCCCCGTATGAGGGCAGTCTTCTTTTTTTATTTTTTGACAAATTTGCCATAAGTCTGGGCAATGTTTTTGACTTCGGTCATGCTATAATTTTATTCCCATTGTTAATAGATTAACCTTACTTATAAAAAAAAAAATTTCCATGTTTCTATTTTAAACCTGTTTTTTGAGATATAGAGCCATGTTTATATGATTGTTTATAGTCGAAGCGCTACAGGGTGGTTTATTATATTAATATTTCACAATAGAATTATTTTCATAACAATTGGAATGCCCACAATTCATAAAAAATATTGGAGATTTACTGTCCTGTTTTAAAGTTTCATTTTTATGTTTGCCGAAGGATGGGGCCGAATTGTCGAAGAACCACCGGATGAGTAGCTACTTCTCTTTGCTTTGGTTTTCTTGCTTCGCGGCCCACTTAATTGGGCATTTTTTTTCCTATATTACTGTGCTAGACCTCTATTTTATTTTTGAATTTTGTAAACACTGTAATCATAAAATATATCAAACGATGGTTCCCCTGCGTGGGCAATGCAACGACCTGAAAAACGTTCAAGACTGGTTTCCCTATATGAGGGCAGTCTTCTTTTTTGATTTTTTGACAAATTTTCCATAAGTCTAGGCAATGTTTTT
Organism: Pinus albicaulis; assembly: GCA_034641835.2. Lineage (NCBI taxonomy): Eukaryota > Viridiplantae > Streptophyta > Pinopsida > Pinales > Pinaceae > Pinus > Pinus albicaulis. Next base: position 383,448 of record JAXQQM020060203.1, read on the forward strand.
AAATTCGGTCATGCTGTAATTTTATTCTCACTGTTAATAGATTAACATTACTTAGAAAAAAGAAAAAAAAGTTGCCCTGTTTCTATTTTAAACCTGTTTTTTGAAATACAGAGCCATGTTTATATGATTGTTTATAGTCTAAGCATTGCAGGGTGGTTTATTATATTAATATTTCACGGTCGAATTATGTTCATAAAAATTGGAACACCCACAATTCATAACAAATATTGGAGATTTACTGTCCTGTTTTAAAGTTTCATTTTTTTTTTAAATTGAACCCGCCGTCGGTATACCGATGCTTTGTAAGCATTAGTCTTCCAACGTTTTGAAGGATTTCTATTTTCGTCGATATTGTGACGTCTGTCGATATTGCGATAGTTCTTCCTAGGGTCGGTATTGCGACGCTTTTGGAATGCATCGGTATTGCGACGCTTCTGGAAAGCGTCAGTCTTGCGACACTTTTGCAATGTGTCGGTTTTGTGACACTTTTGTACGGCGTCGGAATTGCGACAACTTAAAAACGTTGGAAGAGACACAGTATAAAAACGTCGGAAGAGTGACATTCAAAATTTCGAACCACATTTCGTCGGAATTGCAACAGCTTACAAACGTAGGAAGACCGATGGTATAAAAACGTCGGAAGAGCGATGTTCAAAACGTCGGACCACATTTCGTCGGAATTGCGACAATTTACAAACGTCGAAAGAGAAACGGTCTAGGAAACATCAGAAAAGCGACGCTTGTTTGGAAGCGATGGAAAAAGTGTCGGTAGTGCGACACTTTGTTAAGGCGTCGAAATTGCAACGTAATGGCAAACCACGTTTTTCTTGTCCTCGAACTATCGCTCTTGCGACGACTATGTGTCGGAATAGCGACGAAGTGGCCGTCAGAAATTGGGCCAAATTTTCTAGAGTGGATATCCATCATAGAGCCTGAATCTATATTTTTAGCATCATCAGAGCTTCAAAACTGCCTAGATCTACATTTCTATTTTTCTTCCAGTTGCAGTCCCAGCAATTGTAGTAGGGACAGTGCAGTTTTCCTTCCAGCAGTCAAGAAGTTACACAGTCCCTCTTGTGTGGTCATTTCAGGGTCATTCTATGCCATCTCTTTGGCCTGAGTGTCTGATATTTTGAGCACTGTTGTACTATTTTATCCACCTCCTATTAATAAAATCACTCAGTTATTATGTACCCTATGATGTTGTATTTAGATTAATTGTTTACTTTGTTATTTTTCATCTATTATGTTTTAGTATTATTGCATTCTCCCTTTGGGATATTACATGATGGGTGAAATTCTTTATGAACCAAGGCAAGGACTCGGAATACCGCAAGGTAACCTGGTAAATCAAGAATAATACAATATGTGACATCTCTAATACAAGCATTCCTAATAACATATCTCTAAGTAGGCATCAAATAACACATGAACCCACATCATGGTCACAACCATTCATTTGAAAGAGATCATGGAAATTAATTGACGCTATCATCGCAACCATCCTTATAGAAAGGATCATGTGTAAAATCATGAGTACTTAATAGCTCCACGCAGCTTGGATAATAAAAAATGAAATTCAACATCTTTGTCTCTATCTCGATTTACCCACTGTACGAATCTAACCATGTGAATAGATTTACTAATGTCAAACATGGTAGAAACCACCTGATTACCAGTTAATAATGTAAACTACTAACAAGCAAAAGAGAAACCACCAATGATGACGATGGCCCTCAAGGTACGACATCACAAAATACAATTGTGAATGAATCATCCGAAGTCAAACACTTGTATAATCATCTGATCGAAGGCAATTGATGTGAAATTTTCTTCAAATGCGAAGAACTATCCATTGAGGCATGCATGCTCCAAGGTACTAAAAAAGAGTCTCTAAATAATCTTCCTAGATAACGAGCTGAAGTCGACAAGAAGTGATCCATTGAAGGAGGGCCATAATAATTCCCATATCATAGACACAAAACAAAGGATTTATCATGATTATAGGAGTGATTCAAGATTGTTGCATATAGGTTCAAATAAGAAGAGTATGTTTTACTTTTACAACAAGGACTTTTCTTCAACATATCAACGATAGGACTCTGGAGTGTGGCAGCATTTGAATAAAAAATGGGATCAAAGGTCATGGTGATGAAAGATGATGATAAAATGGGAGGAAAATGGATTTCCAAAACCTAGGAAGGAAATTAATGAATGAAGGATATCCCCAACCCAACACGAAATGAAGATGAATGACATGTTCAAGAGAGACATGCTACCTCAAAACACATGGGAAGTTTCACTTTCAATTTTCCCCCGTTATTACTAACGAGTACCTATTTATTTTTTATAGAAAGCGTGAAGAGGATGGCATATGCTTAGCGTATAATTTCATTCTTTGAATGAATTCATCCTAGTAAGTTTAATGAGCCCTAGGAAGGAGTAACTCAGCCTTTTCATGGTGACAAGTATTTCACTGTTTAAATTTTACGAGTCCAACGAAAGAGTAACTCAGTGTCTTTTTCATGTTTAGGGAGTTTTAAAAAGAGACAAAAAATAAAACTCTATCAGGCCCCTTTTCATAAATCATCCGTTTAATCCGAAAAGGTAGAAAACAATATCTGAGATAACCTCTTGACCATGCTCGATCAAGGTATTCTTTTTTCGTAAATAGTTAATATCAGCCTAAAAAAGGTTTAAATGTATACTGATATGAAATCAATTCATTTAATTTAACGAGTTCAAAATGACAAGTACTCGTTAATATTTTCATGTTTCGAGAGTCAGAAAATAGATGAAAGATGACTCCTCTTGGAGGAACAAGTGGTATAAAGGGTAGAAAAGGGTTCTGGTGATGATGGAACTGCTAAAAAACACTTAAAGGTCAAGAGGTTGGCTAACAAGACCAATCATTGCAGTGATTCCTTAGGAAAGTATAAAAACAAGGAAGTGATATCATATGATCGATCAAGATGATGGTGACGATGGAATGAGAAAACCAAGGCTCATCTGGCCAAAAGAAGGATGATAAAATGGAAATCAAAAGAGGTAAAATGGGGATGGTTTCATTTTTTACACAAGCTTGAAACACGAGAAACTATACTTGAAATCAATTTCATTTTTTCACAAGCTTGATATAAAGAAAAACCATGCTTGGAATAAGTTTCCATGCCTCCAAAATTATGACTCAATTTGAGGTACATGACCCCTAAGCTTCATTTCATTCACCTAAGTAGACCACTAGTTACTAACAGGTGGATGGAATGAAGGTTCATTTATGAGATCAAGTGAAATACATGACTAGGAATCGATGAGATCTAGTCAAAAATTCGAATTGAAAGGGGATTTTCTTCATTTGTTAATGAGGTTGGCACAGTAAAATAACTATCCTCATGAAACCTTGTTTCATTTTTTAAGGAGCTTGACACAAGACAAGGAAATCTATTATGGAAAGCTTGTTTCATTTTTTAAGGAGCTTGACACAAGATAAGGAACTATGCTCCGACCCATAAGAGATCATGGCTTCTAATATGTTATCATTAGATGGGGGAAAAAGACTCTAGAAATCAAGGTCCAATGCCCCTAGTACATGATGAACTATATCACTGACTATATCATCAGTGGATGCAGTCATGGAATAGGTTTCCACATAATTAGCATGTGGTGAGGAAGATACCACTTTCAACATTAAGGGATGATAGTTTACTAGGATCCATATTAAGACTAATGAATGACAGTTGATCAATGGTCACAATTCTCCCTTCATGTGGGAAACACATCAAGCAGAAGAGAGAAGAGACAAGAGCTCCCATGACATAAGTATAGTCATGCCCAAGGAGTAATTTCAAATACAAGGTGCCTTGGACAGCCATCACATCTATATAGACAGTATTTCCTCCCAAAGTAATAGGAAACTTAGGAAGGATCCCTAATGGTTGATTGGTTCCTCTGTTAAACACTAATAGATTTTGGGTAACATGCACAAGCTGGTGAGAACCGAAATATTTCCAAGTAGACAAGGAAAGAATACTAGCATATTTTCCTTCATCTATAATGGTGCTAGGTACAACCACATTACAGGATTATACCATGATCTCAAAATGCACGTAAGAAGGAATACGATATTTTTTTAGTCGAATCCAATCAAAGGAAGAGACCAGACTACTTGAAGGGGGTGTCTAGGGAATGGGAGAATTTCCCCCTTGTGTTACGGGAATGGGAGGATCACCCTCATTTACCATGGGAATAGGAGGATTTCCCTCCAATTTGTGTGAATATGAGGAAACAAAAAGAAACTAAGTGGTATGAGGTTCACTAAAGGTGAAATCAGGTCAACAGTTTTCTCAACCAATGGTTGTTCGGGAATGTATGCATGATATTCACTTTCAGAGTGAGTGGGATTGACTAGAGATGAATTCTGATTGATCACTTGACCAACTAGTAGACGATCAAGGAAAATATTCTGATAACCAGTTGGAAGTCACGGTTGAGAAGTATCAAGGTTATCCAACACTTTGGAGGCCTCATCCATATAAGGAAAAAGGTGAATGGGATGATTCCCTTCACACAACTTACATGGAAATTTGACTTTGCCCTTTTTCCCATGGGCCTTACCATTACTAGTTGAGGGTTTATCAGCAGCATGATCTCTAGGGGCTGATGAAAAAGGATGATGTGAGAAGGTGGACCATACTTATAATATCCTGGGAATTCCAATACAATCACTAAGAAGGTGGTCACCCTTACATAACTTGCAAGGGAATTTGACTTTATGGGACTGAATGGAATATTTATCAACATCAGTTGCATTGTAACCAATGGTTTCTTGGTTTCTCCCTTTCTTATTTGACTTCTTCTTCTTCTTCCTCTTCTTCTTCTTCTTAGCTTCATGGTTAATAGAATAAAGGCTTTCATCAGGTGAAGAGGAAGAACAGGGTGAAGAAACAGGGGAAGAATGAGGAGTCAACTTTGGGATCAACACGAGGTTGAAAATTTTCAAGTGGAGGCGAGATTGAGAAGAAGCGGACATTTGGAACCATGAGGGTTGAAAATAATGAAACTGGAAAACCAATGGTTAATACTGAGAAGGACGACACTGTCATATAGAGAGTGCCAACATTTCCAAAAGAAGGAAAAAGGACCAGGATTCCCATCAAAGGGGATTCCTTAATTGGTAAACTTAGGAACTATTTCCATTAGTCTAAACCTAAGATCTGATAAATAGTTGTGCACAGGTAAAATGTTATTGTGGACAGTAAATTTCAGAATTAAACAAAATAAACCAAAAAGAGGTAATTTAGGAAAAAGGGGTTTACCAAGTATCTGTGAACTGCAATATACTCCTTGGTGAACCAAGGACTTGATGTACGATAGCCAATGTCGCCGAATGTTGTGTTCGGTGTATCATGTCTACAAGGTGGTCATTTCAGTTACCTATGGCAGGTTTGCAACCTGGTGGAGTCATCCAAAATATAGCTCGACGGTACGTGGGAGCTCAGTCTATAGTAGTGTTGTCTAATGTATGACCGTTCCGTGAGAGTGTCCACATATAATTACCATATGTGGAGCATATTCCTATATACTTCCGTACGTGGGACGAGATATCACCCCCGAATGCAACACATGCTGTTAGCGATAGCTACTATGCTTATTGACACTGGAACACGTCTCTAGCCTAGACCTTTATATTTTTGTGTTAATTCAAAATTAACCTTAAGTTTAATTGAGTAAATTTTAAAGTTGATATTTGATTATGTTTAAATTTTGGGCTCAATAACAATGTCACATGAATCCCTAAAATGCAGCTAAATGGAAAAAAAATTAATTTCATTTCGATGAACTCTAAACTAATGAGGGATAAAGTGCAAACAAGCAATGATTCCCCCCAGCTAGCTCAAAATTACTAAAATGTAACTCTAAAATGAATTCACTTTCACTATCCCAAATGTAATCTTACTGAAAATAAAATCACTTATTTCTTTACTAAGATGCACCAAACATTTTTTTTTTCTTTTACTTTGGATGCTCAAATGAAAACTAATCCAATTAATAAACCAATCAAATAAAAACTAACCAAACGAAAAAATTAATTGAAATGAGAATTTCCTTTCACTTTCTCTTTTTCGAATGAAAAAAAAATCGTTCCAAAAGTACTTGAATGAAAATTACTCTCACTTTTTCTTTTCAAAATGAAAGAAGAACAAACCAATTCAAAAGTTCTAAATGAAAATGACTCTCACTTTTTCTCTTTCAAAATGGTAAATGAAAACAAAGATACACTCTCAAGCTCGCAAATCAAAGAATCGTGATATATGTCCGACTATCAATCAAAGGTTATTTTGAAGTGCAATAATGATTCAGTGAAAATGAAAGAAAATTTTCAAATAAAAGCCAAAACTAATATGAAATAGTGTTTCGAATGAAAAGTGAATGACAAGTGACCTATAAACCCTAGAGGATGATTAAACTTCACTCAAACACAAACATGGTCAAAGAGACAAATTCATCACTCAAGCAAGGAAATCAAGCCAAACATAGTGCTACCAGATCATATTAGGCTAGAAAGACACCTCAGAGGCTAAGACACACTGGAAATTGAAGGGAAACCCTAATTTTTCTAATCTCTAGGATCGGCGTGCCTGTGAAAGGAAATATCATGCTGAAAGGTAGATCAATGCAACTGTTTTATATAAACCAACATTGTGGGTGCTTTTGTGAGGAAAAAAAATGCATTGGGCGAGAAATAAAAGAAAAAATAAAAATATTTTCAACAATCAGACTAGAATTGACACCCTAAAGCAAAAATCAAGCACTATCTGAATCTATAGAGATCTAAATAAACTCATAACTGGGCGATCAGTCAAACTGATCAGAAAACCTAATCAGAAAAGGAGATACAAAGAGGCTATAGTTCCCAAGTGGAGTCGCCAATTTTTTTGTGAAGACAATCCCCTCTGTGGATATAGGTGGTCTCTTTATTCCTAGAGTGGGTCTAGCAATGCATGAGACTAACTAATGAACCCTTTCCTAGTTTGTATTCAAAATGGAAGAAGAATAAGAAGAACCTACCTCTTCTTGATGTTATCTTCTAGTCCTTTGGTGAATACCTTGAATCTATGATCTTTTAGGGTCACTCCTCACAACTTGTGGCATTCAAATACCTGTAAAAAATCAATAGAAAACAACAGTAAACATGAAAAAATACATAGCTTACATCAAATAAAAAATACCTAACAAATCAAGGAGTATCAGAATTCTTGCATATATATTTAGACAAATATGGAAATTGAAACATCATATGTATTATTAATTATAGAAAATAGGAATCATACAACCGTGGCCTTGATGTTGGATACCTCCCTTTGGTGATGTCCAAGTCCAAACCGAGGCTCTTCAATAAATCCTTCTCCCAAGTGGTAATTCGGGCATAATCACAGTATAGGGATGCAAAGGATTAATGATCAGGCAAGACCAACTAGTATTGGAAGGATGGGATTCAATTTATAGGTAGGGAGAGGGAGTTATGGATCCATAAAAGAAGAAGGAAGGCCCACTTCTCAAGGGAAAATTCCCTAATGATAAGATAAAGAGCTCCAAATGAGAGAGCTCGAGCATATTTACATAGAACCATATCCAGCTCATTGTTTTGGAATATTCTAGTGCACAAAGCTTCTTCTCCATTTGATGAAAAACTGCCAGAAGAGGTTCAGAATGCTTTTTCCTATCAAAAATCATGCTGGCAACGCTAAGTGAAAGTGTTGCAACGTGCCATCAGCACGGGCAGGCAACTAACAAAGAGTGTTGATTCATAAATTTAGGTTTTAAGTCGATCTTCTACAGAAAATATTCACGACAACTTTATTTGGTCTTGAAGGTATATCTTGATGTATTCTCCATGGTGGATATACTACACAGTTGTCATCTTAGGGCACTTCCGGATCAGGGACGGGAAGTGAATGGGGGTGACAAATTATTATGTAGCACATACCTTCTCCACATTAGAGGATTTCCAAAGAAAAATGTGATTGATACATTCTTTCCATAATAACCAAAGAAAAATATTAAGAGAGAGGATTTAGGCATGATAAAAAATGAGGTTACAAAAGGCCAAGGGTCTCTAGGAAAAAATTGTTTCCAAGATATCTGAGTTGTTCCTGTATGATTGATTGAACAACTTAGAAATTTGAGACCATAAAAATTCAACAAAAGAGTAGAAATTTAATAAGTGATTTGTAGTCGCCTGGTCATTGTTTTAGAGATTACATATATATGGTCCTTCAAATCCTTTAAATATTATAATGTTCCGAATTAAATCCCCACAGTTGATCGGAATCCATAAAAAGTGCACAACCTTTGGAAAAAGCTTTTGAGCCAATATGTGGCTCTAGATAGGACTTTGGGGAACTTGATCATGTTCTAAAACAAGAGAATAGACTTCCTTAACTATGAATGCTCATCTATCCTTTATCCCTAACAGTTTTTATCTTTTCCTGCTATTCCTGTAATTTTCTAATTTTTAATGCTTGTTCAAGGAGCATCCATTCTTCTAGTGGTAATTCAAAAGTCCATTCCTCCTTGTTCCTCCATGTATTCCATGAGGTGTTTTTTGGCTACATTTTACAATAATGTGCAAATAAATGTAGCTCTTATCCTTCATGACAGTCTCTAGTTGATCATATTCATGTTTCAATACTAACTTGGGTATTTTTTGCTAAGAATACTCCCAAAAATGGGTTGATATGCATTCCTTGACTTCCTTAAAACTATGTTGTTGAATGATGTATTTTTTTAGATCCACTAGATTCCAAATGGAGGATCTTGGGGTGTATGAATGATTCCTTAAACATTGATGTAGAGATTGATATGAACTACATTTTTTGTTCCAAATTATTTTTTAAAACTTACCTCCACCCTGAATCCACTACCACCACATTTTGGCTCCTAAGGCCTTGCTTAGGTTTTTAGATCATGAAACCCTAACCCTCTACGTTTCTTAGGGATGCACATGCTTTCCCAAGCCATGAATTCTTATTTCCATTATCTAAAAGCCCCACCCAAAGGAAATAAGGATAGCGGTTTTTGATCGAATACATGACTCTTTTGGGGGAAACCAAGATAGAAATGTGATATAAAGGAAGAGCTTGAATAAAATATTTAAGGAGAACAAGAATACTAGTGATCTTAAGGGAACAAAAAGTCTAAATATCAAGTTGAAGGGAGAGTTTAGAGAGGATTTCTTGCTAGTGTATTGAACTTAACGAATTTGAAATTAATGGGGCTCCAAGGTATATTATAGGAAGGGAGTTGTGATGTAAACAAAGAAATATAGACAGGTTAGCTAAGACCCCAAGGTGAGTATTTAAAAGGAAAATCTTGGATTTAGAAAAAATTTCTTAAGTGTGTTGTATTCTCTCACCATTGGGACAACTGTTAACATGATGTCATCAATAAATTGTTGATGGGTAGCTAAATTTTCACTACTAAAAATTTTAAGCCCTTTGATTTTCTCTTATCGAACTATAGCCTGCAGTGTGTGTCCCAAAACTTCAACAACTAGGATAAAAATAAATGGTGACAATGGATCCCCTTGATGGATACATTAGGAGGAGTTAACGGTATCTGGGAGGGAGATTCCTTAAGAAGAAAAAATAATAATGGGGTGGAAAAGAGGGAACCAACCTAGTCATCCCAATCTTCTAAGAAGCCAATTGCTCATAGAATTTCATATATATAAGACCAACTCAACTTGTCAAAAGCTTTAGATAAGACAAGATTAAAAATCATTTTTACCTTCCTAGCCACATTAGAGAAAATTCAGCCTAAAAGTGGCCTCCTAAGGAAAATTAATAAAAATAGTTATAAATTTTGGAGGGAAAAGAAAAAACCTACTTTTTTTAATTGTATTTTTGGCATATCTCCCTATAGGTTTACTAAAATTTCAATTGTAGACACTTGTTGGATGCTGAATTAAATTCCTCATCCAACGAGTACCCATTATGCATACTTTTGAGAAGACCCGCATTGATTAAAAATGAAAATAAATTAGAAAAACGTGTTCAAGACGATTTTTTAATGAATCTATAATTTTTATCAAAGTGGGTCTTCTTAAAAGTATGCATAATGGGTACTCATTGGATGTGGAATTTAATTCTACATCCAACGAGTGTCTGCACTTGAAATTTGAGTAAATGTATAGGGAGATAAGCCAAAAATACAATTAAAAAAGTACTTTTTTCTTTTCGCTCCAAAATATTTACATGTACCTCTTTTTATATTTAAAGTATTTTGATTGGTCTACATATTACGACATGAAAATTACATGAAAATTTCATGGGAAATTTTAGGCTGAAATTTCCTCTAATGTTTTTATATAGTGGATGACTTCATGTGCCACCACTATGCCATCTAAGGTTTGGCATCCCTCCATATAACCCAATTTCTCCTTAGAGATAAGAGAAGGTAACAAAGGTTTTAGTAAATTAGAAATTTGTATATGATGTTGCAGAGGGAAATGGGCCAAAAACAACTAGGGTTAAAATCTTGGTAAAAGTTAGGAACCACAACTAAGACAATGGCATGAAGAGCTAGTAAAATTGACCTAGTCTTCAATGATTATTCCACTATTCCATTTATTCCATGCCCCATGAAGGACCAACATGCCTAAAAAAAACATGTGGTAAATTTGTCAGTCCCGGGAGCCTTGTTTTTGGGCATATGCATAATGGCTTCTTCCACTTCAATAACATAGATTTCCCACATAAAAGATTCATTTTGTTCATCTTTGGCTATAGAAGGTATACGTGCAACAATTTTCTTGATGGCTTGAATTATGTTGGGGAGGGGCCATTTCCATAGTGTTGTAATACCCTGTGATCTCCTTCTCAAGGTTTGGGTGATCTGTTATCTTTTTTCATTTACCATCCATCAAAGAAAAAATTATATTGTAGTGTCAATTTTTTATCATAGGATTATGAAATAACTAATTTTTTTTCTCCCCTGCTTTCAACCAATTAACTCTATATTTCTACTTCCAAATATTTTCCTCTTTATTTTTATGCTCTTGCAATTGTACTAATGTTTCTCCTTCCCACCAATCCTTTGTCATACCCTCTAGGATTATATGTTGCTAGATTGATTCCATCTAAACGTCTAGTTGATATTTATCTTGAATGATGTTTCTCAATTCTTCCTTGTTCCATTTTCTTATTTGATAGTTTATAATCGTGAGATTTTGTTTGAATTTGTACGTCAAGGAGTTTCTCATGATCTCTATATCTCGCCACCAAGACTTGGTTTTTTATATAAGGAAGGATGATTTAATAAGAAAATTTCAAATCTAAAATTCTTTTTTGGGGTTACTTTGATATCATCCTCAAGGTAGATAAGCCAATGATCTGATCCCACACATGGGAGGATAGAAGCTTCTAGAAAAACATCATTCTCTAGAAGAGATTTTAAAACAAGAAACCCAGAGAAGTTATTTAGCGCTTGCCTCCTCTTCTATTGTTCCACATGAATGTCCCATTGTTTTTGTCTATGTCTATAATTTTCATTATTCTTATGGTGTCTTTGAATAAATAATAATATATGTCTGATTTGTAAATGCCTCCCTTTTTTCACCCAACGAATTAACCATATTGAAATATCCTCTTATAATGCAAGTATTCTCTTGAAATAGTTTTCTAAGAAGGCATATATCTATAAGGAAGGATTCTCTCTATACTATGTAAGGGGGGCCATAAATACCCAACATACAACCATACTTGTTGGCAAGGAAAATTTCAAGGATGTAAGTTTTTCTTAAAGTTTAGTAACCTTGGAAAATATTGGTAGTCCCTAATATCCAAATTTTAAAATGTTTGATGATAATTTTATAAAAATATTTATATTTTTAATTATTTATATTATAAAATATATAATATTGGCAATTTTTAAGTTAACATAATTTTATACTATAAAATTCAAGCGAATTCATTTAAAAAAAAATGGAAATTGCTGAATCTTTTTTTAGATATCGTATGGAATATTAGCCCACCTACGAATATTAGCCCCTAAAATTTTCCCTTCTTGTTGGTACCTATATAACAAATCTTCTAGCAATTACACATGGACCAACCATTCAATATGATAATTCTAACTTGGTTGGGTTCTGTTATCACTCCCTCCAACTTCCCAAGGCTGAGAGTGGGATTAAAGGAAGGTAACCACATACCAACCTTTAGGTCAGGTAGCTAGCCCTACCAAGACCATCCAAAGCTCTCTGAATGTCACTTTGTAGTCAATTAACTGAATGAATATTTAATGATCTTAGGCTAGGTATATAAGCTCAGTAAATAGGATTTTTGTTTGGTGTTTCTGTGTTGGATAGGAATGATATTAAGGAGTCTAGGTCTAGGGTTTTAAGGTCTGAATTTCAAAATAAATATGCAGAGAATATGGATGAGGCCAGGTAGGTATCTTAAAAGAATGTCTAGTTTTTCATTTTGTATAGGATGAAATGATAGAAATTCTGAATGAGCACTGAGGTGAATTCAATCATTTAGAATATAATAAACACATAATGTAAGTCTTGTTAAAACATAGCATGAAAATGTATGTTTTCTTCTTATAAAATGACAAGATAAACACATAGAAGCATGTATATAAAAGAGGAAATCATATAACTTAACATGATAATATAAACATGCAAAGAAATAACAAACTCTCCAAGGCATACCATAGGATTCTTAACACAATTTCTATAACACTGTCTTTTATTTCATTCCAAAAGGTTTGTACAATAGCTCCTCTGTAAAAACCAACTATCCAACCCAAGAACAGAGTAAAGAGGGTATACTTATAGAAAAATATGCACAATGACACCTCATAGGGTCGAAATCTCATCCACAGTGCATCATAAATACATGATATGAGTTAATTCCTAGAATTTAGGGAGGTTAGAAACCATTCCCTCAAATTTAGCTATAGACTAAGAGTGTTTTCCCCCACATTAAATTACATGTTTTCTCATAATAAGAGGTAAAAAACATATCAATTACTCATAATTCTAGCTCAAAGGACAACAAAACTTCAAAATTGTTACTTTTTCTGGGCTTGACAAGTGTCCAGAGGAATCCTATGCAGATGTGTAACACTTTTTACAGATGCGTAATAGACTTTTACATATGTGTAACATTTTTTGCCGCTGACGTTGAGGGACTTTCATGACTCCAAAATCAAATTTGAAAGATAGTTCAACTATCCCTGTGTGTCTAGTTTCCATAACATCTTAAATTTTTAAAAATGACCCATGGGAAGGCCTCCAAAAGTTGATTCTCCCAAGTTTACTCCAGATGTGTAACAGACTGTCAAAAATATTGGCAGAAGCATAAAAAATTGGTGGATTTTTGGATTTTTCTTCCAAACTAGAGCTTTTCATGCAACAAGGGTTCCTAATCTGTGATGTACTCATCAAAATTCATCCAACCATGTAAGCCATTCATCATTTGGATGCCATAGTAACAAGCGTAACAACTTGGCGCTACGCATCTTTGAAGGCTGAATTTCTAGTTTAGTGCAAAAATCACTCAAAATTCCAAAATTGCTCAAAAATTCTACAAATTTGTTTTGTGGCACCTGTGGATGTTGTGCTAAGTAACCAATGAAGCTTAAACTAGCATATACAAACCATCCTTCTCCTTTAGCTTCATTTGAGCCTCTTTGAGCTTCTTTTTCACTTGTTTAAGCTTGATTTGTGAAATTTTGTTCCTGGTACAATAATGAGTGGCCATGTGTCTCTGATTATTGTTGTCTCTTTTGTCTCTTTTCAAAAGATTCTCCAAATGTTCATTCACCCTTCCTAACCAGATCTCTCTATCTTGATTAATATCCAAAGATATTAGCTCATCAAAGGTCAACTTTTCAGGTGGATGAGCTAACTGTCTCTCTAGCTCCAGTGACCTCTTAAGGCCTCTTGTCTTTGGCCTTCTTGCCTATGTTTCAATCTCCATGTCCTGCATTTTATCAACATCTATTACTTTCTTTCCTTCACCTATATATGTCTCTAGGTCTACCTTAGGTTTACTTTTTATCAACTTCCTCACCTTCAATTGCCAATTTTCTTGTTGTAGGAAAGTAATTTTAGAATTTTCAATGGATTAAGCCTTTCTCAATTCTTTTATTTCTTCATATTTCTGCTTTATGATCTCTTCATATGATTTTACTTCAACCTGCTCTGCCACCTCAACTTCTAAGGGTGCTTATTCATCATGCTGGTGCAATTTTGATTCAATCTGATGTATGAGTGGTTGCTCTTCTATCTCTCTTTGCTCATATATAGTGTCAAGTGTAGGTGCACTTTTGATGAATATGGGAGAAAGGACTTGTATTTTTCCCTTCTCATAGGTGTGAGTGAACTCAACAACCCTAGGAGCCTTTGAAATTTGAATTTCCATGCTAGAATAGCCAACCTCCATTGGTTGTGTAGATAGTGATGGTGATGGTGTGTTATGCATAACAGGAGAACTAGTGGTGGGTGTTGCTGCTATTTTATCCATGAAGGTTTCCCATTTCATGTTGATGGCTGAGAGATGATGAAAAAAAATGAGTTTGGTTGAACCATTATGGAAAATACTTGGGTGATGATCTTTGTTTCTTCTCTGAACCTTCTCAGACATTATAAACAAAATTCTATACAAGTAATATGGAAATTAAAGTGATTTAATGGAGGAAAAATACATCAATAATATGATACGGTACCTATACAACCTAGAGAATCTCCCTTCACAAGTGAAATATTTCATAATTAACCTCATCAAAGGAGCATATATTTTAAGGAGGTGTCTGAAAGGGAATATGTACTAAGGGTTCTCTCTAGTATGAGGTTTGAGGAATAGTTTGTAATCTTCAAGGTCTATTTCCATGCCTTTAAACCACTTTTTTCCATGACTAGGTACACCTGTTACTGAAGAAATCACATCTACTGATAAGTTTAACTCTAGAACTACAATGATGGCCTTTCCCATACAGAAAATTGTGGAAAATAAGCTAGTCAATTGGATATGACAACCTTCTTCCATGATTTTCTCATAGAATCTCAAACATCCAATCCTCTCAAAGCATCCTTTGGAAAAAGGTGATGCATTGACTTCTTGCAAGGTGAAAGGTTAAAATCTGATGTGGTGCCCTCCTTTTTATATTTTCTTTTCACTTTCCATAATTTCTATCAAAAGGATGAAACCATGGGTGTTTAGATGTAGTGGGTGTGTAGACTATGAATTTGGAAAAATAAAGGACATGAATAGGGTAAGTTTGGGGGATGAGATGTAGAGTAGTGAAGCCAAGGAAAATTTCCCGAAAATTTCAGGAGGTAGGGTTGTGTATTGGCTTCAAAAAACATGTGAAATTAGGTGAAATGAATGTAAGTAAGGTGATAAAATTAGGAAAACACAGGGATTTCCTAATTCTTTAATATAAAAATAGTATGAATTAGGGTATGATTGGAATGAAGTGTAGGAAGAATGATAGGGTATGGTCTCGGGAAGGTGTATGAGGATTTTAAATGACAGGATTAGGTTTATTTCACTGAAATCATCCACTGATAAATTTAAGTTAAAATATAGTGGAAAAGGAAGTAAGCAAGAAAACCAACACTATGCTAGATAATCTGACTTGAAGAGAATATGAAGTACTTACTTACTGATGAGGAAGTTGTAGAAACTGATTGCAATGAAAATGGAGCTCAGATAAATAATCTGGAAGAAAAATATAAAAAAAATAGTACATTGACATATGCATAACAGACCTCTGCCAGATGCGTAACAAAGGTTTGCCAATGAGTAACAGCAGTCTCTGAATGAGCCAAACGTCAGGATGAGGGTGAAGGAGAGTGCGTGGGAATGGAACAGTAAGTGGGAGGTGTGGCAGTAGGGGAGTGGAGGGAAGCGTGGAAAAAAATGGTGGGAAAGGAGGGTGGTTTTGATGGATTTCAGAGGGGGGTCGAGATGGTTTGTGGTATTGCGAGGGGGGGTGTGAAATGATAATAGGCTGACATGTTCACGTGGGTCTAGCGGGATGGAAACTGCTGTTTCAGAACTTCCCCACCCCCCCGCCCCTGTCGGTAAAGGTAGGATGGCGAGGGAGGGGAAAAGAGGCTTATTGATCGTTGATCTAGTGGAGTGATTGAACGAGCAGCTGGGATGAGCATGAGATTTAACCACATGCGACAATTTTTTTTGTTTTTTTTTTTTTTGACCTTTATGACATGAGCGGGGAACTTTGGATAAAATGCATAATTCCTATCATTAGGGGAATTTTGAGGTCTAAAATGGGCCTCCTAAGAAAAATGTACAACCAAAACAAAATTTATAAGAACCAATAGGATTCAAGCTGATGATGTCAACCATGGGGGATGATTCACCATTTTTTAAGTAAAAGGGTAAAAATATTAAAAAATAACAAAATAATAAAACTACTTTTTCAACTCGTATTTTCAACTTATCTCCCAAAATTTTTATTCAAATTTCGAGCGACAGTACTTTTTGGATGCAAAATTTAATTCCTCATCCATGGAGTACCCATGTTGCATACTTTTGATGGACCCTGCTACATAAAAAATGAGAAATACATGAAAAAATGTGATTGCAATAATGTTTTTCATGTATTTCTAATTTTTCATGTAGCAGGGTCCATTGAAAGTAAACAACATGGGTACTCCATGGATGAGGAATTCAATTTTGCATCCAACGAGTACTCCCACTCGAAATTTGAGTAAAAATTTTGGGAGATAAGTTGAAAATACGAGTTGAAAAAGTAGGCTTTTTCTTTTTTCCCTCTAAAATTTGATGATTTCATCAAATCTTATTTTATTATTTCCACTATTATTTTATAATTTTTTTAGGAGGCTCATTTTAGACCTCAAAGTTCCCCTAATGGAAATTTGGATAGGGACATAATGAAATTGAACCTTAGGCTTATTAGCGCATTTTTTATAATGTTTCTCAAACTTTGGATAAAATGCACTTTCAACCCTTTTTGGAACAATGTGACTATGAAACAGGTTTTGAAATAAGACAAAGTGTCTTACTTTATTATCCTAAATGTGCTTACACCCTTTAAAAGACTGATTTGATGAAAATGAAGCCTCGTTTACCCTCTTTGGTGACATTTTTGGACTTTCCAGTGGTAAAACAAGGATACCTAGATACAGACTTAGATGGAAATGAAATGATTGACCTAAGACTCTTTATGGAAATGAGTGACATGACCTCTGAGATGATTATGGTCATGGATTGAATGAGGGAGAAACATTTCTAACCTAGACCATATGGAGTGACCAAAATTTATTTGAAAACTTTGTTTGAAAAGACAATTTTTTTACCTAGGACTACTAGCAAATAAACTGAAATAACATGTTTGATCACTTGACATATTGACACTAACATTGGCTCTAACTTGGGATGGAAGCTGCTTCAAGAGGTTTCAATAACACCATAGATCATATAGCCCTATCCATTAGGTGATGGAGTGAAAAATGGAAATAAAAAACTTTTATAATCTGGGATGATGAAATAAAACTAGAAATGACTTTGACTCAAAAAACTAACTTGACTCTAACTTGAAAATTGATTGATTTTTTTTTTTTTTTGAAAGAAAAAACATGAGTTGAATGTAGAAGTCTGATGGCCTTCACCTCGAGCTTCAAACTCCTACAACAACTACCTTATTCTTGGACAACAAATAAAAATGATATGTACAATGAAAGTGAACCTCTTCTTCAATGATCATGTGAGATAATATTTGATGAACCTACCATTGATTGGTCCTCCAATAACTGCATGCCCTCCAAGATCTTCTAATAAAAATTTCGTATTACCTCTGAATGCAGTAATATTATAAGGACCTTTCCATGGATTATCAAATTTTTCGTGCTTATCTTTGTCTTCATTTCGGCCATCCCAGCGAAGAACAACTTTTCCTAGCTTAAAATAATTAGCTTTGGTCTTCTTATCATAAATCTTATTGATTTTCTCTTGAAATTTTGAACTGTGATTGAAAACTTCATCTCTTGATTGTTGTAGAAGAATCATTTGGTTATTCTTCGTTAGATATAATTTGGTTCACTGTTAATCTCTTGCAGAATTTTCATCATGGGTACAACTAAATAAGTAGGGAATACTGTGTCAACACCATAAAAAAGTTGGAAAGGTGACATGTTGATTGATCTCGTCGTGCTAACTCTGTCTACCCATAAAGCATTAATGAGTTTTTTGTGTTAATTTCTCTTGTTCTCTTGCAACATCTTCTTGATTATGTTCAATAAAGATTTATTTGAAGATTCAGCTAGACTGTTTCCTTGAGGATAATATGCTATAGAATGACCAAGGCTAATGTGATACTTATCACGAAATTCAGTCATCTTTTTAGACTTAAAAGAGACGACATTTTCAGTAATGATCTTATAGACAACCAAAATGAGACAAGATATTTTTCTCTAAAAATTGAATTATGACAGTATTAGTAGTTTTCCTTGTGGGGATGGCTTCAATCCATTTAGTGAAGTAATCAATGGTAGTGAGTATCCACTTATGTTGGGATGATGATGGAGGATGGATTTTGCCAATGAATTCAAGTCCCCGTTGCTGAAATGGCGTTTGCACTTCAATTGGTTTCAAGGGTAAAGGAAAAATATTTATCTTCCCCTTAAAGGTTTGACATTCATGACAGCTCATGAAGGTTTTATAAACATCAAAAATATACATGGCCAATAGAAAATCGCCCTCAAGATATTATTTGATGTAGTCTTCCAATAATGATGAAAGCCACAATCACCTTTATGAAAGTCACTCTTTACTTTTTTAACTTATCCTTCAATCAAAGAATTCAACAATACTCCACCAGGATTTTTCCAATACAAGACATTATTAAGAGTGCAATACTTGAGAGCTTTGAACTTCAAAGATCTAGATTTATTACTAGGAAAGCTGGGAAGAGGATTAAAGTGTTGCAAAACATGAACAATATCATCATACCATGGTGAAGAAGAAAAAACTACATATACCTCAGCTAATACTTCAGCTTCTTGCTCCTCAGATAATGCAGCAATAAAATTAATGTTCAAAGCATGCAGATTTGAGTCTGCCATAGGCTTAGCTAGTCCTTGTCCATTGATCAGATTTTTAGGCTTGATTTCCAAGTCATACGCTAACATAGTAGCGATCCATTTTCCACGTCGCCCTTCACGATCATTCTGCATGAGCACATCTTTGGCAGGAATATTTGGGACATATGTAATGACATGAGAGTGGAGAATATAGACCCAGAAGTCCTTCAATGATTTGACTAACCGCAAGGCCTACTTCTCAATGATATTGTACTTCAAAGTTGTGTCTCTTATGGTTCTACTAAAGAAGCTGATGGGTTGCTCTGTCTTCTGATTTTTATTTTGCATAAGGACAACACATAGATTATGCTCCGAAAAAAATGAGAAAATAATGAAATAAAGTGTGTAATCAAGGAGAATAAGAATAGGAGCATGAGATAAAGCCAATTTAACTTGATTAAATGACTTTTTTCCCTCTTCAAACCATTTAACTTCACTATATTTCTTCAGCATGTCAGTAATTTTCCTCAAATATTCAGCAAGATTGGGAACAAGCCTTCTTAAAAAAATTATTTCACCATTGAATGACTTGATTTATTTATTTCCCCTAGTTTTTTATGCAAATAAAGCTTATGGATAGATAATTTTCCCTAATTATGGTGGTCGCACTTAGAACAACAGATGAAAGACACTTTACCTTTTCCTTAATATTATTAGACAAGAGAAGAACACCTACTTATGACCTTTCGTTATCCTTTATCTCCTTTTTTTCACTTTTGTCACTCTCAATCGAACTGAACTTGCTTGATTAGTACTTGAAACGGATAACAAAAGATAGAAAATGAAATAAAGGCATATAAGCTATTCATCTTTGTTGAGGTGGTAAATCCCCTCTGCGGACAGAGGCGATCCCACTAGCCCTAGGGTGGGTCTAGCAACAATAAAATCACGCAATGAAATTGGTTCCTAGTTACAAGAAAGACAAAGATAATGATAAGTGACCTAACTCAAATCCCACGTTGTTGTTGTCGAAGAAGAAGTGATGCTCTTCGTCCCTTGCCCGACAGATCACAGTCCTTCTGTTTGCTTCATCTAGACACCTGTACACATGCAGAGAAACGACAACATACAACGTGATACCTAAAGCACATAACTATATATCAGTCAGAGAGGATATAATTCATTGCATTTCATAAAAGAGTGAACGCACGAATGGAACCAAAATCAGAGTCGCTTATATTAATAATGAAAAAATGGAGATTACAACAAAATGCTCTGACACTGTGATCTTCCTTCGGCAGGGCTTGCAGCAGAGCGTGTCTCAACAAAGCCTGTCAGGAATTTGGACAAAGCTCTCTCTCACAGGGTTCTTCTCGGCTCTACTTTCAATGGTTTCCCGGCTATGTTGAGTAACCAGCTCCAAAAATAGAAGAAAAAAGATATCAACACTTTATAAATAAGCCACTTCGAGGGGACAACCTCCAATACATTACATAAATGAAAATTTCTTGGATGATACAATTTAAAAAACCTCCTTTCTATATATAGGAGTCCATGGGGCCATAATGTAATCCTAGTGGGCCACAATGTAATCCTAGCCGACCTAACAATAATAATTTAAGGGCACAATAATAACAAAATGGGGGTAACAAGGGTACAATAATAACAATAAGGGGGTTACACTAACAACAATAAGGGACTATACTAGTAATATAGGGACCTAACATGCCCCTCTCCTTCAGTAAAAGTGTTGTCCTCAACGCTTGAGTAGCTCTAGGTGCTTCTGTATAAAATTCTCATCCTCCCATGTAGAATCTTCAGTGGGTAAGTTCTTCCACTTGATGAGATACTCTGAAATTGATCGATTTCGTAGTTGTCGAGTTCTTGTTTCCATGACCGCTTCCAGTTCCAATATGATTTTTCC
The DNA here is from genome assembly GCA_034641835.2 of Pinus albicaulis. Classification (NCBI taxonomy): domain Eukaryota; kingdom Viridiplantae; phylum Streptophyta; class Pinopsida; order Pinales; family Pinaceae; genus Pinus; species Pinus albicaulis. The sequence continues at coordinate 404,450 of JAXQQM020060203.1, forward strand.
TTCCTCATCAAGTTCTGGCAATATTGTTTGAACTGGAATATTTTCACCTATAACCTTCTTTAAGCATGAAACATGGAAAACTGGATGTACTCGCGAAGAAGCAGGAAGCTCCAATTTGTATGCCATACTACCAATCTTTTGCAACACCTTGTAAGGACCATAGTACTTTGGCGATAATTTATTATCCTTCTTTGCTTGCTTGAGGGACATTTGTTTGTATGGTTGTAGCCGTAAAAATACCCAATCTCCTACATCAAAACTTCTCTCGCTACAATGTTGATATGCCTGTTGTTTCATTCGATTTTGTGCCAAATTCAGGTTATCCTTTAAGAGTTCGAGAACTTCTTGCTGATGCTCGATGTGATATTCCACTGCTTGAACCTTCGAATTTTCCCTTAAAGATGATGTGATGGATGGTGGATGATATCCATAAAGTGCCATAAATGGGGTCATTTTTGCTGCAGTATGGAAGGAAGTGTTATACCACCATTCAAAGAGAGGTAACCACTTGACCCATTGTGTTTGTTTATCAGATACAAAACAACGAAGATATCCTTCCAAACATTTATTTACTATCTCAGTTTGACCATCAGATTGAGGATGATAAGATGAGCTATGAGTTAATTGAGTACCCAAACAAGAAAATAACTCCGTCCAAAAATTTCCAGTAAAAATGGGATCTCTGTCGCTCACAATGACCCTTGGGCTTCCATGTAGCTTTTGAATTTTGTCCATAAATGTAGTAGCAACCGTACTTGCTTTAAATGGATGAGATAATGCACAAAAGTGTGCATACTTGGTAAGTCTATCAACTACAACCATGATGACACTCTTTCCTTCGGACTTAGGTAAACCTGTGATAAAATCCATTGAAATCTCCTCCCAATGTTGACTTGGAATGGATAAAGGTTGTAGAAGTCCCGAGGTCTTAATTGTTTCCACTTTATTCTGCTGGCAAACCAAACATTTCGCCAAAAAATTTTGAATATCAAATTTAAGGCCATCCCAAAAAAATTCCTTCTTCACCCTGTGGTAAGTTTTTAAAAATCCTGAGTGTCCTCCTAAAGGAGAAGTGTACAATTCCAGAAGAATCTTTTGTTTTAGTTGGGAATTCTTACAAATATATAAGCGATCTTTGTACCATAAGGAATCATTTTTCCAACTAAATGTATCAGATGTACTAGGATATTTCTGCAACTTTTGAATGAGTGTCCATACATATTTTTCCTTCTTCCATTCATCTCTTGCTTCAGTTATCCAATCTGGTTGGATAATAGAAATGGCACAAAGCAATGCTTCCACCTCTTCATTCTTTCTTGAGAGTGCATCTGCAACAACATTAAGCTTTCCTTTTTTGTAGATTATTTCAAAGTCATAACCCAACATCTTTGTGACCCATTTTTGTTGCTCTTCTGAAGATAGTCTTTGTTCCAAAAAAATTTTAAGACTATCATGATCAGTTTTTACCTTGAAGTGTCTTCCCATTAGGTAAGTTTTCCATTTCTTTAGTGCATGCAGTATTGCTAACATTTCCTTCTCATAAATAGGTTTTTGTAAATACTTTCCTTTGATTGGACGACTTTCAAAAGCAATGGGTCTTCCTTCCTGCATTAAAACTGCACCAATTCCATTTCCTGAGGCATCACATTCCACAATAAAGGTTTTTGTGAAGTCTGGCGTAGCTAAGACCGGTGCTAGGCACATTGCCTCTTTAAGATGTTCAAAGGCCTTAGTTGCTTCAGGAGTCCATGAAAATGCATCTTTCTTCAATAATGTTGTTAGAGGTGCTGCTATTCTCCCATAATTTTTAACAAACTTGCGATAATACCCTGTTAACCCGAGAAATCCTCGCAACTTCTTTATGGTTGTGGGGACTTTCCATTCCTTAATGGCTTTAATTTTGTTAGGTCTACTTTAACACCCTCGTGAGATACAATATGACCCAGATATTCCACCTCTTGTACTCCAAAGAAACATTTGGATTTTTTTGCATATAATTGTTTCTCCGGCAATAGTTTGAGCACCCTGTCAACATGTTCAACATGATCCTTCCAAGACCTGCTGTAGATTAGTATATCATCAAAAAATACTAGCACAAATTTTCTAAGGAAGGTTTGAAAATGGAATTCATCAACCCTTGAAATGTAGAAGGTGCATTGGTAAGGCCAAAAGGCATGACCAAAAATTCATAATGACCCTCATGAGTTAGAAATGTTGTTTTTGGAATATCTTCAGTCTTCATTCTAATTTGATGATATCCTGAAAGAAGATCCAACTTGGTAAAATAAATTTCTCCGTGTAATTCATCCAATAATTCATCAATCACAGGAATGGGAATTTTTTTTTTAATGGTGAGCTTATTGAGCTCCCTATAATCCGGACACATTCGCCATGATCCATCCTTCTTGTGTACCAATACTACAGGAGCAGAGAAAGAACTTTGACTAGGTTGAATTATACCTGCCTATAACATTTCTGCAATCATATGTTCAATTTCTCTCTTTTGCAAGTAAGGATATCTATAAGGCCTGATGTTTGGAGGAACACTTCTTGGAATCAAATGAATAGCATGATCATGATCACGAATAGGTGGGAGTCCTTTGGGAGTTTCAAACACCTTGGAATGATTGTCCAAGATTTGTTGGAGATCTGCAGGAATAGATGATTTTGATGTTGGAACTTCTAGTGAGCATAATTGTGCAATTACGCCTCGTTGTTCTTTCTTTAGAAGCTTTTTCATGACATTAGAGCTTATTATCCTTCCCGACTTCCCTTCAATACCCCGTAATTCGACTTCCTTTCCTTCTGAAAAAAAATTCAAGAAAAGTTCTTGAAAATTAAAAGCTACCGTCCCCAAAGATTGTAACCATTGTACTCCTAGTACAACATCAGCACCTCCCATAGGAATGGAAAGCATTGGACTAGTCAATACATATTCCCCATGGTTAGCTTGATATTATGGCATTTTCCAGAGCAATTTATAGTTCCTCCATTTGCAACCATCACTTGACATTCTGGTGCTGGATATAGGAAACAATTTAATTCCTTGGCTACCTTACAATGAATAAAATTATGGGTGCTACCTGAATCAATCAACACTATTACCTTTTTCTTCTTGATTTGTCCTTCTATCTCGAGAGTTTGAGGAGTGGTAATTCCTGCCAGTGCATTACACGATATGGTCGGATTCATTTCTTCCTCTTCTAGGGCTGGTTCCTGGTGTATATCCTCTTCTTGTTCATTTTCTTCTTCCTCTTCACAATCTATGTAAAATAATTTCTTCTCAGCACACTTATGACCTTTAGTGTATTTGCTATCACAAATATAGCAAAGCCCTTTTGCTCTTTTTTCTTCCAATTGTTGTGGTGTCAACCTTGTAGGTTGTGGAAATCTAGGCGTAGCAACACTTCCTTCTTTATAAAATTGAGTGGTAGGCTTCCTTGTCGCCATAATTTTACATTCAACTTTTCTTGCCAACCTGAATGCCTTCTCCAATGAATCAGGTTCCAAAACGCGAACTTCATGTTGGATGTTATCCTTTAAAGTGCCTATGAAGAGATCAATCCTTTGTTCCTCTGGAATATCAGTTACCCTTATATTCAATTTTTGGAAGTCCTCAATGTGCTCCCCCACTAAACCCTTTTGTTTGAGATTTATCAATTGGCTAAAGAAGGTGTTTCTCTTTGTATCCTCATAATGTGCTATCATTTCCTCCGTAAAAATCGACCAAGTGACAATTTTTTTACGGGAGCAAAGCCATCGATACCATACAAATGTATTTTGTTCTAAATGTAAAGTTGCAATGCGTACCTTTTGTGTGTTTTGCACATTATGGAGATCAAAATATTGCTCCATATGTAGTATCCATGTTACAGAATCCTTTCCATCAAACTTCCTCATATCCATTTTTGGAATATGGTGGTTCTTCCCACCAACATTAGATTTTATGAAATCACGATTAAAATTTATTTTTTCCTCATCATGAGGTTCTTCTACTATCTTTTCACCATTAGGAAACATTTCTTGTATCAACTTTGTCAAACCTTCGATGTCTGCTTTTAGATCATTCTTCATGTTTTCCATGTTGTTTTCCATGTTGTCTTTCATGTCATCCATCTTAGCTTCCATGCCAGCTTCCATGCCATCCATCTTAGCTTCCACGCCTTTCTTCAAACCATCCATCTTCGCTTCCACGCCTTTCTTCAAAACTTTCATTTCATTTTTTGTTTCTCTTTGCGAGAGTGAAATTTGTTGCACTTGCTCTTGTAATTTTGATAGATCATGTTGCAATTCTTCGTCTTCATGAGTCATAATAGAGCCTTCTGAAGGCTTAATGGATGTTGAATTATTTTTACGGGGCATATTTTAGAACCCAATACTGATATATATTTTACAATATGCCCTTGGAATCAATTCAAATTGATTCTTAAAACAATACTTATGCAATTCAAAAAAAAAAATACACACCTTTTTCTTGCTTTTGAGGAGCTTCATATTGAAATTGGATTATCTCTATGATTGCAGCAGTTCAATATTTGAATTTCGGTACCAAAATAGCCCTCTGAATTATCTTTCAAATGCCACAAGTCTGACCTGATTTGGATTCTCCAAGACAAAGTTGTGTCCAATCTCCCACAATCACCTAATTATGGACTGGTTCATTAGAGTGAACTTGTACGACTTGCCACGTGGCACTTTTTCATCCTTCGGCTCTAAAATTGATAGAAAAGAATCTACAATCTGTTTTCTTGCGACCAATTTTTACGACACTCCAATCCGATGCTCAGAGAGAGAGTTATGAAGATTTTCCCATGATCACCTCTTTGAGATGAAATTCTGGAGCCTGAAAACGCACTACATTCCACAAATCATATCTCTGAAAATATTGCGAACCAAGATCTGAAATTTTGGAAGAATTTCTTCAGGATTTCGGCTTCACACCCTAAAATTTTCAGATTCTGAACCTTCGTAGAAAAAAAATTATAGCGCAAATTCCATAATGACCTGTTTAGGAGCCTGAAAAAAGACCTAACTTCCATAGATCATATCTCCGAAAATATTGTGAACCAAACTCTGAAATTTTTTGACGATGTTCCTCAGGATTTTGGCTTCACACCCTAAAAATTTCAGCTTCTGAAGCTTCGTAGAAACAAAGTTATGGCGAAAATTCCACGATGACCTATTTGGAGCAGCGAAACCCTAGAATCCAAAGCTCTGATACCAAATGTTGAGTAACCAGCTCCAAAAATAGAAGAAAAGAGATATCAACGCCTTATAAATAAGCCACTTCGAGGGGGAAACCTCCAATACATTACATAAATGAACAATTCTTGGATGATACAATTTACAAAAACTCCTTTCTATATATAGGAGTCCATGGGGCCATAATGTAAACCCACGGAGGCAAGCAAATAACGAGATGAGATGTCCCCAACCTGACACGAATGCAAACAAGTGCCATGTTCAAAAGCGAAATACTACCGACACGACTATAATACTGGTTCCATTTTACCCCACCATTTCTGGCGAGTACCCCAATTATTTTAGAAAACAAGCTTGAAGGGGATAGCATATTCTTACGATATAAGTTTGTCCTTCAGAAAAATCCATCCTAGTACATTTAACGAGCCCTAGGAAGGAGGAACTCGAGTAATGTCATTACGACGGAGTCTGATGTCATCAAGTTTTAATGAGTCTGACAAAGGAAGAACTCAGTGTCTTTTCATGTTTAGAGAGTTTGAAAAGACAGCGAAAAATAAAACTCCAATAGTCCCTTTTCGTAGATAGTCCCACAGATCCGAAAAGGTAGAAAACTATATCTGAGAGAACCTCCTAGTCACGATAGGCTAGGTTATTCCTTTTTCGTAAATAATCTATCCCAGCCCGAAAAAAGGGTAAACGTATACTGGGTAGATATCATTTCGCAGTGAATTTAACGAGCTCAAAATGACAAGAGACTCGGTGATCTTTTCAATTTTAAAGAGTCAGAAAAGAGCTGAAAGGTGACTCCAGTAGTGAATTTTTTATGCTTTTACCGAGTCCAAAAAAAGTATAAAATACAACTCGTGTTGTCATCCTAGTCGCGTGAAAACTTGTTGCTGCACAAAAAGCAAGTGTAAAACCCATTTTCGACACAACATAGTCAAATATTGGAAAAACAAGTCTCAAAACCTAAATGTGATTTTGAAAAGTTATAAATATGACCAAATAGTAAAAACATATTTACTTTTTACTTTTTACCTCTTGTGCAAAGAAATAGTGAGTTATTTCTCTGTGATCTCGTGGTGACAATTATGGACTATCCAGTGCATCATTCCGGATCCCGTCTTTTCCAGGTAAGAGCCAATTCCATTAGCTATGTTTTAAGCAATATTTGATAGCTTTCTATTGTGATTTGACATCCCTGAGAGGATGATTTGCAAATTTAGGGCTTCCGGGGTTGGCGCGGGTATGAGGCATGGATGCACGCCAATCGAGTTCTTTTTGAAAATGGATCACGCCAGCTGGTGCGACTGTCATAAAAAAAATCGTGCCAACCGCGCAACCCCATATTCCACTCAAATTTAGCAAAAATTGAACCAATCAATTGAATTTTTGAATGCCCAAGGGATATTATGATGTGCTTATGACCAATTTTATGTAGGTATAAAGCCACAATGGTGATTGAATGGAAAGAAATGGAGCACAATGAAGAAGACGAATTGGAAATGGAGAATGAGAAATGCATGGAGGCTCTTCGGAATTGTGGATTAAAGAAATTCTTCTTAACACCATGTCTCAGGGCTCAGCCCGAATTGTTACAATATTTGATAAGTATCTGGGATGAGAATGAAGAGAATTTTAAGCTTCAAGATCAAGTGCTTGAACTCAAATTTTCCAATGTCTACTTCATCACTGGATTGTCTCGCAGAGGTCCAGTTTCAATTATGACATGTACCAGTCCTTCTGGCGAGAAGATATCGATGGTTATGGAAAGAGTGTGCCCAGGGGCACAAACAGGATCGGGTAGTGGAAAATTTGACATTCACACTGTCCCTGTTCTAGCACTCAGAGTGGTGCTACATACTATTACGCGGGCCGCGGGGTCGCAGGCACCGCATGAGGCTACCAAAACACATCTTCTCCTGGTGTCAAAATGTATGAACCCAACAATATTTGATTGGGCCACAGACGTAACCATGAATATCAAATGGAAATTGACTAAATGTAAAAAGGCCAAACTGAAGTAGTTTGGATACAGGTCAATTTTGGTATCGTTCATCCTAGAATGACTTCCTATCTTCCAGGGCCAGGGGGCGATAGTTGCAAATCCACCTTTGAGAGAGCCACGAATGGCTCGATGGGCAGCATAAATGCCCAGGGTAGGTGGCAGCCAACAGATGTCATGGAAACCTGAGTTCTTCGAATGGCTCCAATGACAGTTGATCATCGTAGAGGATTGGCCCTATGCTGGTACTGATTTCACAAGAGACCTAGACCTTCCACTCCCGGAAGGAGAGGACTGGGATGAGGAGTTGGGTAAGACTCTTTTTTATTTTATGAATTTTATGATTTTTTTGGGCATACATGCATTTTATAATAGCTAATGCTATATGTGTGTAGATGTTGGCCCAAAGAGGCCCATTGGGATGTCGCCGATCGCACGGAGGACCCCTCTCGCCTATGACCCTCAAGGTGAGGGGGGCAAGGGGAACGAGCTGGTTCAGAACTTAGAGGGAATCGCCAGTGGGATTCCTGATTATGCTCACATAGCTGATGTCCCTATGGCTTATCAGAGGCACACCATAGGGGTGCCTAGTCACCTTCATTGCTTACTGAGGCGATTGGTGTGGGCAGTAACATGCTACCATGAGCACCATGATGATTAGTCGCCTAGGATTTTCATATGCATATTTTTAGAGACATGTTGTCTCCGAATGTAATTAAAACAAACATGTATATTTTTGGATTTTATATGATGCACATGCTGCAAAAATTAGACATATATATATATATATATATATATTTCTGCATGGATATTTTTCACATATGATGATGTTTTTACTAGTTGCGTAAATGTCTATCTAATACCATGTTGGCTACTGCACCTGTAAGGATATTAATTCATCTTGGTATATGTTGATATGTGATGGAATCAAAATTTCTCTCAAGTAAACGAATACGTAGATATAGTCTTAAAATGCATGCGTTTCTAACTGAATAATGACCATTGAGCTATAAAATCAAAATTTGTGAATCTAGGTGCACAAGTAGCGTGTGAATACCGAGGTTGATAGCCTCATTTAATAATTCCAAAACAGCACTATACTCCACGACGTTATTCGTAGCATGCCCTAGACAAACACCTTGTAAAATAATCAACTCACCAACAGGATTGTAAATTACCTAGGTTGCCGAAGACAGGTTCCTGGTACTGCGGGAGGCACAATCCGCGAAACCGACATAAGGAGTAATAGACATCTGCACAATCAGGAAGACCCAATCAACAGAAAGATGCTTAAAAATCACACCACACCACACATGCACAAAAATGAAGAAATCACCTATGTACATACACTACACAAGAATAATTCAAGAGTAATAATTCTTTAGGTACAACTCATTTCTGGGCTGCGCTAAAGGAAGACCTTCATAATCGATTAGCTCATAGGCCCCATTTTTCAATAAAATTATTAACGATATAGGGCCCATGACACATAGGTTGGAATTTTCCTGCCCCAAGCTTATCATGTGCTTGATCATACAAGAGGACAAGGTCCCCTTCAATAAAAGAGCGTGGAGAAACCATTTGATCGAAATGAGCTTTAACCCACTTTTTCTTTGCCTCGATAACCAAAAAAACCAAGCAGCGAGTTTCATCCAATATTTTGAGATATAGGAGACATTCTTCCTTCAGGGAAGTGTCGGGCAGTAATTCCACAGCCAACTTTAGTGAAGGGATCTCACATTCAACCAGAAGAGTAGCTTCCAGACCATACACAACTGGAAAGGTGTGAATCTGGTCGTGCTCTTCACTGACGTTCGGTAGGCCCAGAGAGCTGAGAACAATTGGAGATTCCAGTTGGATTTGTGTATACCAATGGTTCATTGAAGCATCGTGACAAGCACCTTGTTCACGGCTTCAACCTGGCCATTTTCCTGAGGGTAGTATGGCGTCGAGCTATCATGACGCAAGTCCAACTTCGATGTCAGCTCTGCCATCATGTAGTCCCAAAAATGAGTGCCATGATCGGTGACGATGGCTTGAGGAATGCCGAACCATGTGATCACGTGGTTGAAAATGAATTGAGCGGCTTTCTTACCGTCTACAGCCAATGTAAGCATCTCTTTGGCCCACTTAGTGAAGTAATAAATGGCAAAAATGATATAAGCATGTCCCCCGGCCGAGTGAGGGTTACATGTCATAAAATCAATGCCCCATTTGGCAAAAGGGCCTACGATAATGACAGGATGTAAAGGGAGGGGTGGCGCACACATCTTGCGTTAGAAGATCTGGCACGCATGACACTTCTGTACTGCAACAATACAGTCTTTAAATATATACGGCCAGAAGTAGCATGCTCACAGAATATTCTGGGCGGTAGCATAACCGGACATGTGACTACCACAGGTGCCACTGTGACAGTTATTCATGACTTTCTCAGCCTCCTCTAAGGTCAAACATCGGCGGAGCACAGAATTGACTCCGACACAATATAATGTATCTCCGAAAATGCAACATGGTTGCAATTGATGTTGAACGCAACATTGAGCATCCTTCATCAACTCGGACCAGAAGGTGGATGTCTGAAGGTACATGATGCTATCACCATACCATGGATCAAGAGTGCTGATTAGAAGGAGAGTTTCGTCTGGGATATAATCCTCAGGTTGAGACAGAACAGAGTCGGTAGGGAGGGAGCAAATGAGATCAGAAAAAACCAATGACTTCTTCGATTTGGTAGTGGTGAACTCCAAATTGAACTCTTGCAGGATCAAAATCCATTTTGAGTACTTGCCCCCCAGCAATTTTCGAGACAAAATGTAAGCCATGGGGTTGCAGTCAGAAATCACGGTTACCCTGCGTAACAGGATGTAATGGCGAAACCATTGAACAGCCTGGACTGCGGCCAGCGCTAACTTCTCGACATGGGAATAATGCGTTTCAGTGTCGAGGAGATTCTGAGATAGGTAATAAACCACATGTTCGTTACCGACATCGTCATCCTGTACCAGAACCATGGCAATTATGCTGAAGGCGGCAACCAAATAAAGGGTAAAGTCACGATGATAGTTGGGAGGACGTATTAATGGAGCATTGACGAGAAACGTCTTAAGTTTTTTGAAAGATTGCTGAGAAATCTCGTCCCAATGGAAGGGAATGTCCTGTTTTAGGAGTCGCGTAAACCCTTTGGCCACCTCGGCATAGTTCGGGATAAAGCAATGTAAGAAATTCGCTTTCCCCTGAAGACTCTGATGTTGATGCAACGAGGAGGGGGGAGGGGAGATCAACAATAGCCTCGACCTTGATAGGTACAAGGTGAATTCTATCTTTGGAGACAATGAATCCCAAAAGAAGACCAGAATCAATGCAGAGGACGCACTTGTGAGGGTTAAGCCTGATGTTGTAATGTCTGCAACGGAGAAAAATCTGGTGGAGATGTTTGGGATGGTCTTCGCGCAAAGCTGAATGAGCCAGCAGGTCATCCAGATATGGCTGAACAATATGGCATATGTCATTAAAGGCGTAGGAAATGGCACGCTGGAAGGTGGCTCCAATGTTTTTCAAGCCGAATGGGAGCTTCTTATAGGCGAATGTGCCCCACAGACAGATAAAGGCAGTCTTATGTTGATTGAATGGTAAAATATTAATTTGATTATAACCCAAAAAGCCATCCATAAGGGAATAGATCTCACTCCCCGCACAATCATCAATGATTTGATCTATAAAGGGGGTGGGGCAGTTATCCTTACAGCAAGCCCGATTGATATATTTATAGTCAACATAGACTCGAATTGTGCCTTGCTTCTTATCCATAGGGACAATATTTGAAACCCACTTTGTTAGAGGGATCGGATATATGAAGCCCACTTTAAGAAGCTTCTCAACTTCAGCCTTTATAGCAGCAACTTTTCGAGGATGCACTAGACGTAAATGCTAGCGCATAGGCTTCGCACCAGGGTAGGTGGGAATTTCGTGCACAACGATACTTGGATCAATGCCAGGCATATCTTCATAAGACCACGTGAAAACATCTCAAACTTCGTGGAAAAGGCTAGTGTACACTTGAATCTCATCAAGAGAACAAGTGACTCCCACATGGATGTTCTCGATGATCCCTGGTTTAACAGAGATGTCGATAGGCATCGTTTGGGTGATATTACTCAGATTTCCTTCCAAAAATACTTCATGAGTCAATATCGGCGTTTGGAGAGGTGGAGAGGGAACTTGAGATGCAAAACGCTCTAGACAATTAGACATTGCCCCCAGGCCAGGCATGAAGGAGGAACGATGATGTCCATTGCTCCACGACAGATCTTCGAGAGACATCGTCTCCACGATAGCCTTGTCAGATGGAAAAATTTCTCTCAAAGGATCGAGTGAATCTGCATCACCGAGCCAAGGGGATTGGGAATAAACATCAAGAGCCATGCTCAAAGGAGCATTACCAGCAGGAGGAGGATCTGATGCGGCAACGATCTCACAATAATTGATTTCAACTGGGGTCAGAGGCATTGATTCTCCAAAAGAGGCAACCTGTTCAGGAGAAGGGATGATCCATGGGTCATCCGACCTAGAGACCATATTGACTTGAACAGTGTTCGGTGGTGGAATGGGAAAAATACCCATGAGAATAGGGTCCTTGAAAAGACCAAGTCCTACACTGCCAGGGGGATTAACGATTTGATCCACGTACGGTACATTGTTCTCGGAGGATCAGGTGAAGAAAGACAATTGATCAACAGTAATAATCTTGCCCTCATGCAGAAATTTCAAAAGCCGAAAGAGGGTGGAAGGAACACATAGCATGGCGTGGGTCCAACTACGACCAAGTAGAAGATTATAGTTGAGCTTGGCATCAAAAAATTCCACTTCAACGTTGACTATCTTACCTTGTAATGTAATAGGTAAACTCACGGGAACACCCAAGGGTTTGGATTCTCTTCCATCGAATTCCTCAAGATCATTGGGAGATGAGGTGAGGGTTGGAGAGCCAATGGCCTTCCAGCAGGCGGATGACATAACACAAGTAGAGGCACCTTCATCCACAATGGCTCTATGAATGTTGAGGCCATTGATACTGACTAGTATGACCAGCATGATCTGATGCGGAAGTCGGGGAAAAAAATTCTCTAGATCGAAGGAGAGAAGGCTAGAATCAGCCGAATTTACCAGATTTACCCTCAAACTTAGGACAGTCACCAGGCACCTTTGTCAAAACTGAAGGCCAATATGGATTATGAAGAATCGAATCATTGGTCAACTTGGATACGTCTGGTAACTCCAACGTGGCGAGAAAAGGTAACTGAGGATTAAAAGGCATCCTAGGTCCTCGATAAGGACCTGTACCCGTAGTCCATCCTGGTTGAGCATAACTCTACCCCCACTGGTTCTGCCCTAGAGGATTCTGACCATATGGGGTATAAGCCAGATAATGAGGTTGATATGGCAGCTAATAACCAAGATACGGGGGTTTATAACCAGGGTACTGACTCTAATTATACGTAGGCCCCGTTTGAGCAATATATGGGTTCTACTGTAGAATATAGGTATGGCCTGGCTGTTGAGAGTAATAACCAAAACCTTGGGGCGGGTTGTAAACCGGTCAAGATTGAACTTGAAAGTAATAGCCTCCTTGAGGTTGAACGGGTTGTTGATAAGTGGGACCCTGCTGAGTTTGATAAGTCGGGCGCACAGGTGGATTCGGCTGTGGCATAGAATAGATCGGTTTCTGAGCAAGGTTAATAGGTTGTACAGGTTGTCCTGGTTGAACAGGTTGACCTGGCTGTGCAGGTTGCCCTGGTTGAACAGGTTGACCTGGCTGTGCAGGTTGCCCTGGTTGAACAGGGTGACCTGGCTGAACAGGTTGTCCTAGTTGAACAAGTTGACCCGGTTGGTGAAGGACACCAGGTTTCCCTGGTAGAGCAGGTTGACCTGATGGTGGGAGAGGGCCAGGTTGTGCCTGATAACCAGGTTGACCTGTGACAGGACCATAATATGACCCTGGCTATGCAACATTTTGACCAATTGGAAACTGAGGTTGCTGAGGTTGCACCAAAGGTTGAGAAGGATGGGTTTGCCCCCCAGGACCATATGGTGGTCCCCGTTGATACCCCGGTCGCCCTGTCGGTCCTTGAGGTTGCCCTGGTTGGACCATAGGGTGAGGCTGCAGAGGTTGACTTTGAGGGTTGTAAGACTGCCCTTGCGGACCGTAAAACAATCCCTGCTCACTCGAAGGTTGTCCCTGTAAGGGTTGTCCTTGCTGGTCGTATAGATAACCTAGCTGGGCCGAAAGTTGTCCCTGGAAGGGTTTTCCTTGTGGGCCCGAAGCATATCCTTGCGGAAACAAATATTGTCCTTGTAAGGGTTTCCCTTATTGATTAGAAGGTTGCCCAGCCTGGGAAGATAGAAAACCGTTAATGTATTGATAAGCCTTAGGAGCAGGAAAATGAAGGAGGTTTCCTTGCTCATCATATTGATATGGAAATACATTAATCGAGGCACCATCTAGTCCATAATGGGAAAATTAAGGACGATTAAGGTCTTCAGAGGACGAACCAACCTCGGAGTTTGACGGTTGTAAAGACAACTGATACTCCTCAAGAGAAATATTCTCAGGAATGGCAGAAGCTATGTAAATGTCTTCAGGAACTGACGAGGTCCTGGTTGACTGAGTAGTGACAACAGGCATAGATGTAGCCACGCAGACAGTAGGTCTAACAGGTATTGATGTGACGAAAGGAGATGCCGTGAGTGGTGTCGATGGCGACATCCCTAACGAGGGAATAGTCAGCCTCGTGGACGGATTCAATACTCCCATAGAGGCAACAGTGGCCATGACCTGACTTAAAGACCTATATCCAGCTGGGAGCATAGGACCAGGTGAAGACATAATAGAAGGTTCGAGGATGTCTTTGGGAAACAGCTGGTAATCTTCACCAGAAGTAGGAATTCCCTCACTAGGAGAAGGACTAGATGAGTCCATATCTGACCCTGCCGTGAGATCTTGTAAAAGACAACAGGGACTAGGAAGTATAATAGCATCCAGAAAGGGTGATCCTGATGTAAGAGGAGGGAATTTTTCCCCTACTCCAAATCCAAACCAAGCGTTGGACAAGGGCAAATTGAAGTCAACCGGTCCTCCAAAGGGAAGTTCTGATATAACCAGTCCCCCGTCGGGAAACTCGGATACAATGGGCTGCTGATACTCAGCAGAGGACTGGGAGACCTTTGATGAATCGTCTGTGTAAGGACTACCAGTAGACAAAACTGACGGTTCCACCACTGTGACTATAACAAAAAAGAGGAAGAGATCGCAAAACAAAGACGCGTGGGCAAAACCAAGGCAAACAAAAATAGGCCAAAAAATCAATCTCTAAATGGGCGTGTGATCGTAGGTGATTAATTTTACTACATTGAAACTAGAAATTTTACTGTTTCATGTTTTAAGAGTCTAGAAAAAATTCAAATATGACTCTCTCACTTTTGGTTTGGAAACAAGCATGAAAGGACAAGCGCTTGATGATCTTTTCAAATTTAATGAGTCAGTGAAGATCAAAATGACTTCTCTGGTAATCTAGGTAAATGGGTATACCAGATATCTGTGAACTGCCATATACACCTTGGTAAAAATGAAAGATAAATCAACCAAGGACTTGACATACGTGTAGGTAATCTCCCTGAATGTTGTGTCTGGTGTATCACGGGTAAAAGGCGACAGACTCTGCTTCCTACAGATAAAGGATTGCAACTTAATGGGGTCTCCCTTTATAAACGCGATGGTATGGGGAGCACAAGATTGTACTAGCGCTGTCTATAACCAGATGGTGAGTGACAATTGCTAGGCTTAAAGACGTCGGAACACATCTCTACCTTAGACTACTAGATATTTCGTTAATGTTTCAATGCTGCCTTAGGTTAATTCAATTAATTTTAAATTTGATCTTCAATTTACGTTTCAATTTCAGGCCCTATCAAATTTTGGATCTCATAAAACCTCTAAATGCACACTGCATGCCACAAAATATCACTTTGTTCAATGAAGAGCTATCTATGAGAGAGTTGAGAGCTTTTCAAATAACAACAAAATGAGCACACAAACATCCACCATTGTTTCTAATGCAAGCTAATGAAACTAGAAAATTCTCTCTAGAGTTATATAACACTAATAATGTGAAAGAGCTTTCAATTTTCACGATGCAAAACCAAATGAAAAAGATCTTGTTTTTTCATTTTTCAACATATAAGAGCAAATGCACTAAATGAATGAAAAAACTAATGAAAACATCAATTCGAGGAATGAAAAGGAGAGATCTAAAACAAATAATTTCACTCAATCCAAACGCATACAAGCAAGCCTCAAACTGATGATGAAATCCTTCATAGCAAAGAATAATCTCAAAAAAGACTCACAAACCGTGTAATCTAGGCTTGGAGCAAGACAAAGCGAAACTGAATGAAGGAGAAAAAAATCACTCAACTAATGCAATGATACTATGGAATCCAGCAGAATGAACGCAAAGGAGAAAAAACGAAGTCGACTGGGAAAGCAAGGACCCAAAACTCCCACGGGAGGCTCAGCATACTGAAGCACCTAGAAGCCCTAAGGCTAGAATGAAAAACTGATAGTAAAGGGTGAATAACCGGAGGACAAGGGCCAAACACAGTCAATAATGACCCCAAGGCACTTAATCAACCAGAAAAATGACACCAGGACGAAAACTCAAGCTCAGAGAGCCTAAAAGCAAGAACACCCTAACACCAAACAGAGTTGGTGCGCCTATTTGGCTGTAATCTGCGCCAAAAAAGCATTGGCGTGGGGGCCTAACTAGAAACAAGCACCAGTTGGCGCGATTGTCAGGAGCTAAACTACATCAATCAAGTTCACTATGGAAAAATATGAAAAAAGACAAACAGAGACTGGATTTGGTCTTCTGGGGGCTGAACAGGGGTTTGAAACCAAGGGAGGTGAACCAAAAGAGAAAATAAATCAATCAAAAGCCAAAAAAAACAACCCAAATGGAAGGAGGACTAACTCCCACTGATCCTCAGTGGAGTCACCAAATCGTTGAGGCGATAAATCCCCTCTGCGGATAGAGGCGATCCCACTAGTCCTAGGGTGGGTCTAGCAACAATCAAATCACGCAATGACATTGGTTCCTAGTTACAAGAAAGACAAAGATCATGATAAGTGACCTACCTCAAATCCCACGCTGTTGTTGTCGAAGAAGAAGCGACGCTCTTCGTCCCTTTCCCAACAGATCACAGTCCTTCTATTTGCTTCGTCCGGAAACTTGTACACATGCAAAGAAACGATGACATACAATGTGATACCTAAAGCACATAACTATATATCAGTCAAAGAGGATATAATTCATTGCATTTCATAAAAGAGTGAACGCATGAATGGAACCAAAATCAGAGTCGCTTATATTAATAATGACAAAAGGGAGATTACAACCAAATTCTCTGACATTATGATCTTCCTTCGGCAGGGCTTGCAGTGGAGCACGTCTAAATGAAGCCTGTCAGGAATTTGGACAAAGCTCTCTCTCACAGGGTTCTTCTCGGCTCTGCTTTCAATGGTTTCTTGACTATATTTTTCCTCCTACAAGTTTAGCTAGCTTGCTAATGGGAAGGGAAAGCTTTTATAGATGGAGGAAGGGAAGTTGGGATCCCTATAAGCATGGGATAGGCCCTATCTCATAGGAAAGTTCCATGAGAGGTGGAAAACCACTTCATATACATGGAGATCCGGAGCCAAACCACTCAACTTCCTCTGATGATTCATTCTGGAGTTTGTTAGAACCAAACTTCTACCATTTATTTTTAAAAAAAATTCCTTAATGGGCTTGGCGCGAGTGAGATACAGGGACAGTGCGCCAATTGGCACGCCCTCTAGCGTGGATTTCCCCCATTGGCGCGAGGGATGAACTGACTAGTCGTGCGAAGGCTAAAACACCAGTTTTTAGTGTTTTCCAGAGGAAATTTTCTTCAGGAGAATGTTTATCCTTAGGCAGGAGGATGCTATGAAGGTGTTTTTAGGACATGTTACTGCTCACAGGTCACGGGAATAGTCCTCCAATGTGCGGAACGAGGGATTGCAGGGACGATGACAAAATAATGTGTAACAATATTAATCAAACTAAATCGATTGAATTTTAAAATAAATATATATGAATATGAACACACGTATCTGGATAGGAACAAATCTCTTTATTATAATGATGTAGAAGGATAAGTTACAACTAGTTGGATTGATTCGATGTCAACTTGCTCCAGCTTCAGCCCTATCCTCATTACATCAGAAGAATCACTCCAGCAGCATAACATTACATTCAAACAATACCTCAAAGGGTTGTGATCTTAGCAACATAACTCTACTAATTCAAATTCTTTCTCTCATGTACACTATGATCAGTTCTCAATTTATAAAAAAAATGAGGGTAGTTTAGCATTAATTGATCATTGAATGGCTTTTCGAAAAATAGATGAATAGGTTTCCTTGTTCAATGGAATAGGAGTATAAGTGGTTTAATGGCTCCATGGTGTTCATATTCGAAGTCAGATAGTGTGATAGCTGGAACAACTTCTAGAAGTGGGAAGATTTCTAGAATCCTATAAAACATTCTCTCCCAATCGACCAACGCACTATCAAGTGGGCCTAGATGCTCTATAATGCTACTTTGCATGGGAGTCGATGATCTGCAAAGCACTTACTGCAATCTAGGGGTGTGTTGATGGTTCAATGGAGAACTTCAACTGGACTTCAAGTAGTGAAACTTTTATGGATTAAAACCATCAATGGGATGACTTGTTTAAGGAAAGTAGCAACTAGTTTAGAGTATGATAGACCATAATTTATATTGATATGGGTTTTGGGAGTGATGCCCAAATTGACCTGTAGAAACTTCCCCCTAAAGCATGAAGTCAAAAATGATAATGTTGAATGATATGCTTTATGATGTGATGAGTAGGATCTGACGTAGATGGTGACTTGCATCAATTACAATACATTACATCATGGTATTTTTTCATCTTGGACATGAGTTTTTGAGCAAGGAATACACATATTCGACACATAAACTATCATAACATAATAAAGTCATATACAGATATAGACCCATAATAGGATGACCATCTGTGTAAATACCATCGTACGGATGATGTGGCACTACTCCTGAAATTGCAGCCCGAATGGATGAAACTAGATCTGGGATCTTCTATCTCGTTCACTCGATCGCTTAAGTATGAGTCTAACCATGCGAATATGTGAAATGAATTCCAACATGGGAAGATACCATCTGATTACTATCCAATGAAAGTTTTTAACATACGCGAGAGAAACCAGCGATGATGATAATGGCTCTCAAGGTACTGCAGTACAATCTACATGGTGTGAATAGATGATTTGATGTCAAACACCATACAAATTATTTCAGTTGAATGCCAATGATGTCAACCTATCACCGAAAACTAGAAACTTTCCATTGATGTATGCAAGCTCCAAGATACTGGAAGGGTGTTTCTAAGTTAACTTCTTGGATGATGAGGTGATGTCGATAGGAAGCTACTTGTCGCATGAGGGCTTTGATGTATCCCCCATCAACGACACGAAATGAGAGTAATTATTTTATAGACAGAATATAATTGATGAAGCAATGTTCAGGGATGGTGAACATGAAATGAAGGTTTATGAGTATTTGAAAGGATGAGGAATATCTAAGTGACTTCTCTTGAACATATCGACGACACTAAATGAGTTGGTAGCATTGACCGAAAACCAAAGTGACGGATGCTATGATAGACCATAGGTATGATGGAACATCAAGAAAATAACCTAACACAACAGCCACGGAGATGAAGTGAATGAGTGTCATGTTCAAGAGAAACTTGCTACCATAAAGTAATTTATCCCTTTCCAATTTTCCCCAGTCATTGCTGACAACTACCTCTTTATTTTTTAACAAGCTTGAGGAGGATAACATATGCTTGATGTATAATTCCACCCTTCATGTGAATCCATCGCTATGTGATGTTTTAACGAGTCTAGCGAAGGTGAAAATCGATCTTGTCATGATGGAAAATTTCGTCGCTATTTGATGTTTTATCGAGTCGAACGATAGTGAAAACTCAGTCCTTTTTCATGTTTAGAGAGTTTGAAAAAGGGACAAAAAAAAAACTCCTCAATTTATTTTTCATAAATTTGTCCCTCAAATCTGAAAAAGCATAAAATAATACCTGAGAGAACCTCTTAGGCATGTTCAACTAGGGTGTTCTTTTTCGTAAATAATCTATCTCAGTCTGGAAAAGGGTTAAACTTATAATGAGTATATGTCATTTCAATTCCTTTTACAAGCTCGAAAGGACAAGTGCTCAAAAATATTTTCATGTTTTGGGAGTCTATAAAGAGCTGAAAGAGAACTCCAGGGGGGTTTCTTTTTCGATGTTTAACATATCTCAAAAAAGAGATAAAATTATGCTCTGTGTACGACTTTCAATTTAATTTACGAGCAGGAAAAGACATAAAGAACTCGGGATTTTCATGTGTTTTATGAGCATGAAGGATAGCAAAAGAATCTCAGGATTTACATGATTTTAACGAGTCTTGAAAATAATAACCGAAATGGACTCGAGATAGGTTTCATTTTTATACAAGCTTGAAACATAGGAAAAATTATGCTTGAGAATGGTTTCATTTTTACACAAGCTTGAAACTGAGAAAATTTTGCTTGTGATAAGTTCAATGTCCCTCGAGCTTCATTTCATTCACCTAAGTAGATTATTTTTTACTAATAGGTGGATGGAATGAAGATTCATTTACGAGATCATATAAAATACTTGACTTAATTAGGAGAGGATTTGTTTCATTTTTTAATGAGCTTGACACAAAAAAAGAACTATGCTCATGGAACCTTGTTTCATTTTTTAACAAGCTTGACACAAGGAAAGGAACTATGCTCATAGGAACCTATTTCATTTTTTTAATGAGGTTGACACAGTAAAAGAACTATCCTCAAGACCTGATTCATTTTTTAACGAGGTTGACACAGTAAAAGAACTATCCTCAAGGAAATCTGATTCACTTTTTAATGAGGTTGACACTGTAAAAAAGCTTTCCTCAAGATCTAGTTCATTTTTTAATGAGGCTAACATAGTAAAATAACTATCCTGATTACTTGATTCACTTTTTAACGAGGTTTACATAGTAAAATAACTATCCTCTTGAAATCAAATATTGTAGGGTGATATAGTTCAGTTGGAATACCTTCAATGTAATCTGGAAGATGGGATCGGTGATGAGAATCTACCCCTGGTTCTTCTTCCGACATCACGGATTACATAATGCTCTCATTAGCTGAGAATATACGTGAAAAAGGATCAAAATAAGTAAGACAATCCAAAGAACGATCGACCCAAACAGTCGACGACAAAGGATTAAGATTGGATGCATAAGCCACAAAAATTGATTGCTATGCAAGCTCTATTGAACATAGCGACATGGTTTGACCCAACCTATATATTTCAGGATCAGTGGGAATCTTCCTTAATTCAAATGAAGTGGAAGATATCATATTTCAGGTCTCTATTTTTTTTATTTCTGTCAATGTCGCAGGCGACAGTAACGAAAAGGTGACCATTAGGGAAGAATCCTTAAAGAGTCCTACACCAATGTTCAGAAGAGATGGTGGGGGTCCATGAACAAACGAAACGCTTCCATTTTCCTGGGAACCAGAGGTGAAGAAGGCGAGTTTATCAATGACTGTAATGCCACCCTTATGGGGAAAGACAACCATACGGAAGTAAGTAGATACAACTGCAACCATAGCGTAAACCCATGATCTTCTAAGTAAGATATTATAGTCAAGGGGACTGTCAATGACCTCAACTTCAATAGTAAAAGATTTTCCCACTACTTCAACTTGCAGGTTATTGAGAATTCCACAAGGCTTATATGTACGACCGTCAAAAGCTTTAAATGTCGTAGATGATTGTGATAGACTCAGTGATCCAAGTGACTTCCAACAACTCATAGACATGATACAAGTAGATGCACCTTCATCAATAATAATCCGATGAATGAGGCGATTCAGGACATTTAATTGAATAAAAAATGCTAATTGTTCTAGTAATTGTGGCACATAGCTTGCATGGTTAAGAATACAATATTAGAATCCATCGAATCGATTCCACCAATTTTCGAAAACAAAGCATGTTTTTGGGAGGGACAATTCTAAAGAACCTCAAGTGTCGACATAGCAGAAGGTGACTCAGCCAGATCTTTGACTATGTTATAATTTTGAGTTGCACGAGCCTGAGGGTTGAAATTAGATTTATGAACAATTCCCTTGGCTGCTTTATTGTTAACTCGAGAATAATAAGTGGCAAAATTGAATCAGACGAAGTCGAATTCGAAGTAGTAGGTTAATTTGTAGCTTGACCATTTGAAGGCGAAAGAGGATTACTATAACCTTTACTTCAAGTGGACACCAAAACATCAGTTTTGGGCTTACTGCAGATAGCATAAGCACTTGTGAACTAGAAGCGGGATCCGTAGCAACCATATGTGTTTCCAGGTTTGGAAAATGATTTCTCAACATTGCAGATGCGACGGAAGTATTAAGAAGTTTCGAGACTTCTGAGCGTTGAAGACAATCTCGCGTAAAATTCTCCTCATTACATATCAAACAAGGGTAACAATGTTTCTGAGAAGAACTGCATGTATCAAATGGTATTTCCTACGGGGGTGAATTTTGTTTCTTCTTATATTTCCCTTTCTTCTTACTTCTGGGTTGCTTGTCACTTTTTCCATTGTCAGCTGACACGACATGTATTTCGGAAGAAGACGCGGGATTAGATGCAACAGGGGTTTGATTTGAAACAGCAAGTGTGGAACCATATGGTCGACTTACTAGCTAAGTGCTAGAAAATTGATCACATCATCGTAGACATGAATTTCCTTACCAGATGGAGAAGGAGGAACAATAAAATTTGGTTGTGGTGCGTTCATAATCTTTTCATAGAGCATGTCAGACTGAGTATAAATAAAATCCAGATACTGGGCATGAGCAATTACTTGCTCTTTAGTGACAAAACTGCCTTTGGCCACGTCCTCAGTGATAGATGGAAACAAGGGATTTATAAACCACTCAGCTAAAAGCTGATCTAGAACAAAGGTTTTAACCATTCAACAAAGACGACGCCCCTCATGAATGTGATCTAATATGTGAGTGTCAATTGTCTGTTTAAAGTCGGTCAAAAGTTCCATTCTAGTTTCATATTTGATGGGTAACTGGAAGTGGGTTAGAAATTAGTGGCTAAAGTTGTAAAGTTATCAAAAGAAGTTCGTGGCAATTCAATATACCACTTCACAGCCGAACCAGTGAGCATTCGCTGGAAAATACATAGTCTAACATAATCATCATTAAAGGAGTTTGATGAACACCATAAATGATAAGTCATAATATGCGTAGACGAGTCTTCTCCAGAGGTTCCATTTAATTTTAAAATATCAGAGGGTAATTATGACGAATCGCCGCCCACCAAAGTAAATAATGAATGGAATCATTAGTGAGCCAATTTAAATCAAGTAACTCTAGTGTTGCAACAAACAAAAAATATCGGTTTAGATCAGGTTGAGCGTAACCAAGATAAGATGGAATTGCCTGGGAAATAGGCCATTATGCACCAACATAAGGATTCTACTTTTGGTAACCCTGATAGGGGTAAGTTTGTTGACCAAACCCTTGATAGGCTTGTTGACCAGGACCTAGATAAGCTTGATACTATTGGAATGGCTATTGTGGCTACCATGGGATTTGATAATATTGTTGTTGTGCGCCAGGATAATTTGGACTAGGTTTTGAATAAACGGGATCAATAGAAGCATGTGACAAGGGTAAACTAGCATGTGGTTGTGAAATATTTTGATACAGATGGTTTCTGTAAACTAGCCTGGGAAGACAGAGTCGATAGACCCAAAACTTGAGGGTTAAGGGTTGAAGGACCCTGTGTGAGCAGACTAAGCTACAACCAAGGAAGTAATAACAGGCGTAGTAGGAACAGATGCAAGAGATTGAACTGCTTGATATTGACACACAATAGTTTGCAGTTGGACAGGAAAGGTAGGATGCCATTGAAAAAAAAGCATTCCAGCATAAGATTAACCTAAAAATGAAGGAGTACTACCATATGGCGTGAACATCTGTTTCTCCCCAGCATATGGAGTATAAGGATATTGAACATACTAACTTTCATATAATGGGAATCCAATAGGATCTGGATAAGATGGACGGTAATTGGATGGACCAAATTGATATTGAGTTGATAATTTCAATAAAGGATCAGGTCGTTCATTACTCGTAAGAAAGGAACTAGATAAAATTCTAGATGATGACATGGGCGAAGTCCATGGACTAGAAGAGACACTAGAGTAGGTTCCATTTAAAGCTTGGTAACCCAGTGGGATGGATGGACCACCATAAAGATGAGACTCAGGTGTCGTAGAAAACATGAAAGAGGTAGAAACAGTAGATGTTGTTGAAACTGTAACAAATGGTATATTATGGGATGTTGTCTTAGCCATAGTTAAATAACCCAGTAAATACTCTAAAGAATCTACGAGAACTTCAGACTGAGTAGGATCAATAGGAGCATAGTAGGTCAAATGAGGAAAGACGAATAAAGATGAAGCCCTGACCCAAAATGAGTTGGATTTGAATGGGTTGTCTCTTCCTGAGGTTATTCCTCAATTGAAATCAAACCAAGTGGAATAACTTCAACATCAGGCCAGAGATAAATTTCAGGCGATAAACTCTGCAGTAAAGAGGAAGACTCAATAGTTACGAATGACTAAGGATGAGCTGGTTGATCATCTTCCATCACAGGAAAAACTTCTTGTTGTTAAACTTTGGGATCAAGATAAAGAACGACAGGATCAGGATCAACTTCTGGTTGAACAACTTCGGGTTCTAGATTTACTATTTCACTGGACTGAATTTCATTGTCCTCAGGTAACTGTGAGGGTTTCGTCTCGACAATAGCCGATAAATTGGGATGGTTAGAAATTACTCGAGACTCAGTACTAAAAGGACCAAATTACTCTGGTAAATTAGATGAATATGTAGCACCAAAGGTTCCAGAGGTACCCAACTCAGTAGGTTGAGCTCGCATTCGCCTACTAGGTGTAGCTTCTGGTGGTAAAGGTGGTTTATTCACTGTCCTACGCGAACAAATGGGAAAGGGTTGATATTCTTTCATGATTTTTGATTGATTTTAATACAAATAAACAAAAGCATGGTAATGCTAGGCAAAAGGATTACCAGGCAACTGTGAACTACAATATATTGCCCCATTAAACCAAGGACTTACGTACGTGCAGGAAATATCCCTGAATGTTGTGTTCGGTGTATCACAATGTACGAAGCAGGCAACTCGGTTACCTATGGATGGTAAGAAACCTAATTTTATCCTCCCAAATATACTTGATGGTATGTGGAGGCCCAATCTGTATTAGCATTGTCTAATGTGAAATCGCATAGTGAGAGCATCCCCTTATACTTTTCGTACTAGAACACCGCCAGATATACTCAAGGTACATGGACGAGCTCCGATATACTTACGTATATGGAATGAGGTATCACACTTGGAATGTATTGTAGACAATTAATGACAGCTACTATGTTTTACGACGCCAGAACACGTCTCTAGCCTAGACCTCTAAATGTTGTCATTAAGTGACATTGCACCCTTACGTTAATTGAGATAAATTTTAAGTTGATCTTTCTTATAAGTTTTCCTTTTAGGTTCACTGCATGATGTATTTTACATTCCTAGAATGCAACAAAGACGATAAGAATTCATTTTGATTCAATTTCAACAATGAAAACCTTAGCTACAAGGGATAAAGTAATAAAATTGTAAGCAATCAACAATGAGCACATCTAAATGAAAATTCCCTAACTATTCCTATGCATCACTCACAAACCCTATATGAAAATGCATGTTTTTGTTTTTTATTTCTTTTAAGTTTGAATGAATGAAAACAAAACTAAGATGCACAAACAATCAATCAATACTTTCTAGAGAAACAAATACTAGAACGACAATTCCTCTTTCGAAAATAAAGCATTGATCAAATGTAAACTTTAAACTTTGGAGCTATTTCGACAATGATAAAGAAAACAAGAAGAAACATTGAACAAACAAACATCCAAAGTGAGGCAAGATAGTTGAAGAAACCTGGACTCTAGAGACGATCATACACTTGAAAAATCAGAAAACAAGACACTGAAATGGATGGAAAAATAAAAAATGTGATGAATTTTGGTTGGTCACAGGAGAAACACACCCCTGATTGGGAGACAGTGTGTTGTAGAGAACTTTCTCTAATCCAACAATGCTATTCATAGTACTGTGTCAAGACCAACAATGCGTTGGTGCCAAAGGAATCTAAAAAATAGGCAAACAAACACACTTATTTTACCAAAACACATTCAAATGACTAAAATAAAGCAAGTAAAGTCTAATAGAGGCTGAGAAACAAGGATAAAACCACCAGAGATGATCAATTGAGTCCCCATTATGGTATCCAATTTGTTTTGCGGAAATCAAACCTACAGATAGATAAGTTTGCCTAAGTATGGTGGTTGCACTTAGAACAACGAATGAAAGACACTTGACCTTTTCCTTAAGATTAATAGTGATCTGAAAATGGGTTGGATAACTTGTTATGCTTTTCAAGAAACTCCCTCTCAATTAAACAAATAAAGATCTAGCTTATTCTTGACTTGTGCGGAAATGAATACTTGAAACATGTGTATGTTTTCTTAACTTTTTAAGTGCTTTAAGACCAATTTTTTTTGCTGATATTAAGCATGTGAAACAACCATATAATGCATCAAATAAGCATCAACACATAACAACAAATTTAATAAATGAGTTCACCTGAATATCATGGGCTACGACTGCTTGACCCTTTTTCAACTGACTTGGCTCTTTGGGATTATGCTGTGAAATTTATTTTACAAGTTAATAACTCAACTCCAATGGTTTTCTAGGTTGTACCATTTGGTTTAGAACATCATCATACCCATGTAATAGCTATCACAACTCTGAAAACATAACTAGGCTTCTTTAGACATGATCTCTGTTGTCGATGCCTTAAGCTTCCCTGAGCTTCTTTGTGGAACTAACCCTTCAAGAAATCCTTTTCTATCTTTGAAACCTCACCTACTATCTCCAACACATATCATACTTCCCAAATAGATTGATCATTTGCTCAAAATCAGCATTGGCTCCCCAATCTAGGCCTCCATCCACTGATGGCCCTTGGCTACCCAAAAATTCCCTCTAGCTCTTAGACCTTCAAAAATATTCAAATGGCTCGGAAAATCCTTTCATTGGATTTCAAATGTCAAATATAGTCAGAATATACTATTCATTTGCATAAATTGGCCTCTAGATGCTCCGGTTTTGCCTCCAACACCTGGTGGCACCCCCTAGCTCTAGGTTCATTGAAAAATTATCTGAAGCATATCGAATTTCACAAGTCCTCAAAAGTTTCCAAAAAATCCATAAATGGATTCAAAAGTATCAAAACAGCCAGAAATGAATATTGGTTTGCTAAGAATGGATATTAGCTGCTCTGGATAGGCCTCATTCTCCTGCTGGCACTCGATGGCCCTAGTGGCCCCTGGAACTTCTCTAAAGCAAATCGGCCTTCAAACATCCTCTAAAGGCTCTAAAAACCACACCATTAGTTCCATAATGTCTGAAACATCCAAAATTGACTATTGGATTACTGAGAAAGGCCTCTAGCTACCCTGGTTAAGCCTCCTTTTGTTGTTGCCTCATGGTGGCCCCTAGAACTTCTCTTATGCAAAAAGAACTGCTCAAAAGTTCTCTGATGGCTCTGTGACCCTCACCAATGAGTCTAGAATGTCTAAGATAGTCGAAATTTACTATTGGCACTCTCATAATGGTCGAATCTAACTCAATATAGAGCCTATTCAATTTTTGTCCAGTGACCCCTAAAAATCCTCCACTAAATGGGGAGAAACTGCACATAACTCCAGTTAAATTGGGAAAATCCGCAAATTTGGGCGCTCTGGCTAAAAACCTGACAACGCTAACTGTTAGAATTTAATATGATCGTTAGTGTTGGGCACATGACCCCTAAAACTCCATGGTCACAGTTGGCATTCAAGTTTGGAGCAGAACCGTGGGCTTAACATTATAAAAACTGTTGCATGTGACAAGGTCTTTGTGACAATTTTGGATGGCGTTTAGGGGCTTGTCATCGGTGTTAAGCCCTTGGGAAAGGGTGTTGATCGTATGGGGAGGGTTTGGCCCCTCCAAACCCCCAAAAATATTTTCATTAAACGTTAAATACGTCGCACAAACCAATAGGTTAAGAACCATTGGTAGCCTGAGCAGTAAGAGTTATGTGTGCATGCGGGGAGGTCTTGGGGTCGAGCCACAGTGACCCAAAAAAAAAATTATTACACCATTCCTGGGCCATGTGGTGACCTCCGAGCCTGCCACATGGTGGCCTATAATTGGCCCAAAATTCCAACATACAACCCTTCTGTCCAGTTAAATCATGACACTTTTTAGCCTGCTACTGGTCCGGAAGGGATATTTTGGAGAATATTCTGAGGAATATTCTAAGAATATTCCAAGAATATTCCCTGGGATATTCTTTTTTTTGAATTTTCCAAAACCCTGTCAAACTTGGTCAAAAGCCGAAAATTGCATTTTATCGGACTTTTCAAATCGCAATAACTTCTTCATACAGTGTCGAGTTTTCGAACCGTTCCCGGCATCGGAATCAGGAAGATGATATCTATCCGGTCATTCAAGTTCGACACACTTCCAAAAAATTTGAATTTAGAGCTATCACTTAGGTCCTTGATCCAAATCTGATCACACCTCCCCACTGGGAATCTTTTGGACCCCAAAAGACTGATTACCTGATCTGTTCAGTAGATGAGAGTACAACACCCTCACTTTTCCAGCCTCCATACACTTTTCCTTGCATGGCTTAGTGCCTTTTAACCACAACTCGAAGGTAGTCAACACTTCCCCTCTTAGATGCTCTTGTCCTCTTGTCAAGAATTGTCTTCCTCAAACTCATCCAAAAATTTCTGGCGAGGAATTTATAGAAGGTAGCTGAACATCATGTCCTTGATCATCAATCCAAGGTGGCTCAAACAAACATAAGTTTTCAATAGAAAACATGCATACATAACTAAAATTTTCATATGTACAAATGAATGTATGTCTTACTGAGTTAAGAAGTTGAACCACTTCTTACCAAGCCACTTCCATGGCAACTTTTTCTTCTGAAAATCTTCTTCATGTGAAACATCTATTCACACATCAATGATGGAATCTTTGGTTCCACTTTCGCCAGTCTTTCTATCCTCTTGCTTCGTGTGCTTGGGATGATTAGTTGGATGAAATGTCCAACATTGGTCAATTAAATGTCCCCTCTTCTAGCAATGTGTGCAAGTCTTTTGCACCTTTTGAGAAAGTTTCCTTTGCCTCAAATGTTTCCTATATGCCTTCATCCTCTTCTAGCATTTTGAAACAACATGGTTACGCAGACCACAATAGGAACATCAACGCTTTCTTCCATTCAAGCAAGCATATTTTCCATGCTTATCAGAAACATAATCAACTTGACTATGGAAGAATTATACCTCAAATATTTCTTTGCATGTCCATCCTTTTTACCTTCTTGAGGAGATGAACTTGTAGAGGTTCCAACTTTTCCATAAGCTACATGTGTACAAACATAACACTGTTACCGATCAAATAGGTAACCTGACCTCAAAACGGGAACTCTAGCCCAAAAAGACTCAGAAAACATGAAAAAACACCCCAAAAACAAAAAGTGTGTATTCCAAAACGCACTTCGTTTTTTTTTAAGGTCAAATTTCAACACTTTATAAAATTATGGTAAAAACAAAATTGTTTCTTGAAAAAAGGATTGAAAAAACACCCCAAAAACAAAAAGTGTGTATTCCAGAACGCACTTTGTTTTTTTTGAAGGTCAAATTTCAACATTTTATAAAATTATGGTAAAAACAAAATTGTTTCTTGAAAAAAGGATTGAAAAAACACCCTCAAAACAAAACCAGTTGATGCTGGAATAACAAAAAAAAAAATTGTCATACTTTTGGCATTTTTAAAAATAGAAGTAACATTTTTTAATTTTTAAAATTCAAACATTAAAAAAAAACCTAAAATTTAAGAAAATAAATAAATTTAAAAAATAAAAACATTTAAAAGCTTAAAATTTAAAAATATATGAAGATAAAAAAAATAAAAATAAAAACAAAATAAAAATTTTAATTCAAACATTAAAAAAAACCTAAAATTTAAGGAAAAAAAAAATAAAACAATAAACAAAAAAAATTTAAGATTGAAATTTAAAAAAATATAGAAATTAAAAAATAAAAATAAAAGCAAAATAAAAATATTAAATTAAAAAAAAAACAAGTTAAAAAAAAAGGAAATTATAAAAAATAAAACTCTAGCCCAAAAACGCTCAAAAAACATGAAAAAACACCCCCCAAAAAAAAAATGTGTCTTCCAGAACGCACTTGTTTTTTTTCGAAGGTCAAATTTCAACATTTTCTAAAATTATGCTAAAAACAAAATTGTTTGTTGAAAAAAGGATTGAAAAAACACCCCCCCAAAAAAAAGTGTGTCTTCCAGAACGCACTTTGTGTTTTTTTAAGGTCAAATTTCAACATTTTATAAAATTATGGTAAAAACAAAATTGTTTCTTGAAAAAAGGATTGAAAAAACACCCTCAAAACAAAACAAGTTGATGCTGGAATAACAAAAAAAAAATTTGTGTCATACTTTTCGCATTTTTAAAAATAGAAATAACATTTTTTAATTTTTAAAATTCAAACATTAAAAAAAAACCTAAAATTTAAGAAAAAAATAAATTTAAAAAATAAAAACATTTAAAAGCTTAAAATTTAAAAATATATGAAGATAAAAAAAAAATAAAAATAAAAACAAAATAAAAATTTTAATTCAAACACTAAAAAAAACCTAAAATTTAAGGAAAAAAAAAATAAAACAATAAACAAAAAAAAAACTAAGATTGAAATTTTAAAAAATATAGAAATTAAAAAATAAAAATAAAAGCAAAATAAAAATATTAAATTAAAAAAAAAAAGGTTAAAAAAAGAAGGAAATTATAAAAAATAAAATATAGAAATTAAATTTAAAAAAGAAAAAGAAAATGCTTATTAAATTTTAAAAAAATAAAATAATTTAAAACAAAAAATTAAATTTAAGGAAATATATTAAATTTTAATAAATTTAAAATAAAAATATTAAAAAAAAAACATTATTTAAATTAAAAGTAAAAAAAATAAAAAATAAAAATAAAATACAATGAAAATATTAAATTTAAAACAGTACATATTAGAAACACAAATAAACTATAGAAAATAAATTAAATTTAAATTACAAAAAATAAAATATATATATGAACTTAAATTAAAATATGTATATAGATCAGATTTTATTAAATTTAAAAAATATATATATATATATATTAAAATAACTAATTAAATGTAAAAACAAAAATATTAAATTTTAATAAATAAACAAATAAACAAATAAATTTTAAATATAAAAGAAAAAAAAATAAAAACTTTAAAAATCAATTAAAAATTGAAAATTGAAAAAAATATAAAAATATTAAATAATATTAAATAATAAAAAAATTTAAAAACAAATTAATTTAAAAAAAAATAAGTTTAATTAAAAAAAAAAATCTAATTTTAAATACAAAATTTTTAATTGAAATATAAAAATATCAAAATTTTATGTTATTAACAAAAAAAATTAATAAAAAAGTAAAACATTTAAAAAACGATATTAAATTCAAATAAATTAAAAAAAAAATACAAAATTTATTAAATTCTATAAAATAAGAAAGAAAATTTATGAAATTTTAAAAAAAAAAATCGATTAAATAAAAAAGAAGAAGCAAAATTTAATAAAAATTACTAACAAAATAAATTAAAAAAAAAAAATTAAAACAAAAAAAATAATAAAATTTACAAAAAATAAAAACAAAATTTAAAAAAAAAAAACAAAACAAATTGTATTTTATATAAAAAAATTAAATTAAAAAAAGAAATAATTTTTTTGAAAAAAAAATTTAAAAAATTAAAAAAAAAAAAACCAATTTAAAAAAAAAAAAAATTTAAAAGAAAAAATTTGGGGCGGCAGCCGGCCTCCGCCGCCGCCCGGGCGCGGAGGGCCGGGTGGCGCCGCCCCGCCACCACCACCGCCGCCCCACCACCGCCGCCGCCCCAAATTTTTTCTTTTAAATTTTTTTTTTTTTTTAAATTGGTTTTTTTTTTAATTTTTTAAATTTTTTTAAATTGATTTTTTTTATTTTGATTTTTTTAAATTTTTTTCAAAAAATTTAATTTTTTTTTAATTTAAATTTTTTTATTTAAAATACAATTTGTTTTTTTTTTATTTTTTTTATTTTGTTTTTATTTTTTTTAAATTTTTATTATTTTATTTTTTGTTGTTTTTAATTTTTTATATATATGTATATTTTTTATTTGATTTGATTTTAATTTTTAATTTTTAATTTTTTTTTTTAATTTTTAATATTTTTATCGTATTTTGATTTTTTTTTTTTTAAAATTTAATTTCAAAAAATTTAAATTTTTTTTTTTATTCAATTTGTTTAATTTTTTTTTAAATTTTCTTTTATTTTTATATTTACTATTATAGATTACTTATATTTTAAAATTTAAAATTTAAAATTTATTTATTAAATTTTTTAAATTTTAATTTAATTTATTTTTTTTTTAAGTTTATTTGGTGTTTCGTTTTTAAAATCTATAAATTGTTTCATTAAAAAAAAGCACTAAATTTATGTGTATTTGTTTTTTAATTACTTCATGTGTTTTTTCTCTTTTTTTTTTCTTTTTTAATGATAGTTTTTTATTTTTTATTTTTTATTTTCTTTTTCAATTTAAATTTTTTTTTTTTAATTTGTTTTTTTTTGTTAATTTTAAAATTTGTATTTTTTTTCTTATTATTATTTTTTTTTAATTTAAATTTTTAAATTTAATTTTTTTTTTTTAATCTAAATTTTAATTTTGTAATTTTAATTATTTTAAAATTTATTTTTTTTAACTTTTTAATATGGTTTTTTTAATAAGTTTTAAAAAAAATGTTTTTTTTATGTTTTTTTTAATTTTTTTGGTCAATTTTTGTTTTTTTTCTTTAAATTATGTGTTTTTTTTTTCAAATTTTGTCATTTCCTTTGATATAATTTTCAAATATTTTTGTTTTTATTTATTTATTTTTGTTTAAATTTTTTATTTTTACGAGCTATTTTTGTTTTTTTTTACATTTTTATTGGGTTTTTTTTATTGTTTTTATGTATATTTTTTTATCTAAGTTTTGTGTTTTATTACCAACATGAAAATCACCACTCTAAAAAAAAAAAAGTTGATGCAGCATCAATACGTTTCAAAATTAGCATGAAAATCACCGCTCTAAAAAAAAAAGGTTGATGTAGCATCAATACGTTTCAAAATTAGCATGAAAATCACCGCTCTAAAAAAAAATGTTGATGCAGCATCAATATGTTTCAAAATTATCATGAAAATCACCACTCTAAAAAAAAAAGGTTGACGCTGAGTTGATGCTGCATCAATACATTTCAAAATTAACATGAAATTCACTAACATTTTAAAACAAATATTCATTCTTCATAAATAAAAATATTAGAGTGTCAAAAATGAGCACCAAAAAAAAAAATGGTGATTCTGCATCACCACTTTTCAAAATCGGGTGCTTTTTATGCTACCAAGAAAAAGTAGGTAACATTGC
>JAXQQM020070011.1:0-24645 GCA_034641835.2 Pinus albicaulis
GTTATAGCACTCGGTCTTATGGTGGAAAGGGTAGAAAGACTTAAGCCCTCAAGGGCCTAAAGGCTAAAGGGGCGGAAGAGGTTTTTTAAGGGTTTTTATATGTTTTTTGTGGGTTTTCATAGTTTTTTGAAGATCCGATAGAGCGAAAAAAAACAGGGTTTTTAAGCCATTTGAAAGGGATTTCGTGGTTAAAAACGATTTTTAAGGGAAAGGAGAGTAAATGAAAGGGAACAATGGATTTTTAGAAAAATAAATTCAAAGGGAACAAAAGGCCTAACTTGGTGGATTTCTTCTAAGGGAACAACAGTATTTTGAAGGGAACAACATTTAAGGAATAACACTGTTAGGGAACAGCATTGTTAGGGAACAACACTTAAGGAACAAAAGACATCAAGAATGTGTAGTTTTGTATGAAAACCATCTCTTCAAGGCTTAAGACCTTATTTAGCCATCATTTGCTCTATTAAAAATTTACTGATAACAGGTAGAATCAAGATTAAGAAGTCGGAGCCTGAAACCCCCCAAGTTCGTGAGTCTAGGGTTGCCCCTGGACCTGAGCCATTCACCGACACGCAAGCTCAAATTCGAGACCCACAATACCCTTTCCTCATCAGTAGCGTCAAACCTGACATATTTAGGAAACATTTGGAAAATAGGGATAGGTTCAGAGTTGTTTTGTCGGAACCGTACCACAAAATTGATCCACCCGTCTACCTAGTTGTGGAATTAATATGTTGGCTCAGAGAAGCTTATGATGAGCACCGAGATATGTTCTAAGCAGCTGTGAAGGGAAAAGGGAGCAGTAAAGTTGATCCTCAGGGTCATGTTATTTCGAAGTTGAAAAAACAAGTCGCAGCTTTGAAACATAAATTGAACATGCCCGGTTTTCAACATGTGAAAAATACTGAATTAGCTCAAATAGAGAAAGATAAATCCGACCTCGTTGACTCCTTGGCTAAAGAGAAAGAGGAGAGAGCTAAGATCGAGAATGAGATGGTTGCCCTCAAGCAAGAGAGAGATGAATTGCAAACAAGATGGGATATGCATGTATGCGCTGCTCCCGTTCTGGAGGCTTCTGATACCACTCTTGCGCAGTTAACCAAAATGCAGGCCGAACTTCAAGTGGTAGAGAGGTAGGTTCATACTTTCCAACGGAAGATTCAGGAGCTTGAGGCTCAACTTAAGGAGAACGGAAAAATGGTAGCAGCCTTATAGAAAGAAGTGGAAGAGGTGAAACAAGAGAAGCTTCAACAAGAAAAGAGTATCAAGGACATGACGAACCGAATTAAGGGAAATGTCACCCTCTTAGAAGCCAGACGCTTGATCTGGATGGAAATTATCGCAGAGGTAAGAAAGCATTGGGCCTCTATTAATTTAATTGAAGAAAAGAGGGCAGCAGTTTGTCGGTTTAGAAGAATGCTACACGAAGGACACACAGAGGCTGCAACTAAGGTTGAAAGTTCCAGAAGGTATATTACCTTCCTAAATAATTTGAGCTCAGAAGAATTGGCCAACCGGGGAATTAAAGACAGGTTCAAGGAGGTAGCAGAATGCAGAAGGGTAATGGAAAAGGAAGAATTGCGCAATCATGCACTGGGTAGTTTGGAACAGATGGTGATGAGTTTGGGATAGTTTGAAAAGGAGTGGATTGAACTGACTAAGGCAGGCCTCCCATCATGTTGGGAGCCCGGAATAGCTATGTTTCAGCCGTTACAAGTATATGAGCTCAAGATGAAAGAAGTGATGAATCAGACAGACATCTCGTTTGAAAAGACCACTCGGCTCAAGGCTGAAAATATAATTGCCTCTCTCGGTAAAGAATTCTCCCTCCTATGTCAGATCAAGCAGCGGTTGCCCATCCAAACAGGCTATGCTCAGTTGACTGAGGTGCATGCTCCGGTTGATGCCTTTTTTACAATTCCTACTCTAGCAGCCAACATCTGGTAGAAGTGTAACAATCTTACCAATACTCTGATTACCGCATCTTCACCTCTTCCAACACCGCCTTTGAAGCAGAAAGACAGCTCTTCCATGACTACAGTACCGCCTTCTCCAGCAACAGTCGCAACTCCATCTCACTGGAAGTAATGATAACTCATGACTGGGCCTACATGGCCTCTTACCTTATTTTTCATTTCACTTTTTAATTTCGAGTGAAATTCATATTTCACTCCTACATTTTACTTTCAGTTAGTAAGTTGTTTGTATTTCTGTTAGAAATGGCTTCAAGCCCACTTTGTAAGATGATGGGAGGCGTTCTACCGCATCATCAATTTTGATTTTTTGATTAAGACTTGGAACAACATACAAGCATGCGGGAAAGATATTTTCCCAAAATATCTTTCCACGCACAGAAATCAGAAGTTATAAAAGCAGAGATAAAATACTTATATAGGGTTCCAGATTTTTGGGGAGACTATCAACTAAAAGTTCTATGTGTATGTATTTTTTTATGGTCTGGATAGTTGATGTTAAAGAACCCATTGGGACTTGGTATAAATATTTTTTCTATTGAAAATGATTCCACATGAAATGCTATACAGTTTGCACTCCTTCCTGTTTGATTATATATAAATGGTCACTTTGTCTACATCCATTTGCTTGTATCTAAATATTCTGGAATGCAAGTGCTTTGTATTGGATGTGAATTTATTGTAGTTGGTACTCATATCTTTACATTTATATCGCTTTAAATATGGCTCAGGTATGATACTTTGTTCACTTTCTATCTCATTTCCATAATTCTTCTGATACGCACTTTATGGATTCTTATCTTAATATAAGCCCATTTACAGTGTATATCCCACTTCATATTCCTTCATGGTTTCCACTTACGCATACCTTGATAGTTGTTTATCATTTTAATAGTCGGTCCTCTTTACAGCAAGATGATTTGTAGCTATCTGATGCATCTACCTATTTTGTCTCGTACAGAATCCTCAAAATTATTCCTAGTTGTTACGATTACCTCTAAAGGCTTGGTCCCACTATCACCAAATTTCTACCATTTGTTAGTAGCAAGGAAGCCATATTATTGTCAACTGCTATCAGTTATATCAAAAACTCCTTGCATTTAAGATGTCCTAGGCACTGGTCTTTTTACAACTCAAGGCTGTCTCTAGGAGTTACAACATCTTTTTGGCGTTGTTTCCAGGGAAATGAAGTTAAATATTTAAATCCCTGGGATATGACAAAAACATAGTCACCCTTCAAAATAGGTGAGTAGGAAGGGTTGAGAGCTGTAGATCCCTCACCTTGGAGACTCCACTATAATTCAAAGTTTAAATACATTTTTCAATCTTGGCTTAAAATAAGCCCCACCTGAGGTCGGATACATCTCAACTAATAACTCCTTCAGTATCTGACCCTGTGAAGATATTACACAAATCAAATTAGAGAGAAAAGAAGATTTCTCATACTGATATACCAAGATTCTCCTTGGAAGACTCTCCATCTTCCTCATAGTTGGCTCAAGTTCAAAGCCTTGAGGCCATTGCTAGAATCCTTGAATACTCCCCAGGTCATTCCTCCATTGAAAATATTGAATTCAAAGATGAGGTTGAGTCTATAGACACTTCAAGCTTCTTTCTGCATCCCACTCCTGAAGCCGAAGAAGTGAAAGAAGTCACAGACGTTACCACTTCACATATTCCATCTGTCCAAGCAACCCCACAAGCCGTCGTTTAATACATCCCTATTGTTATACACACTCCCCTTCTGCTACCTCCTGTTATTCTTCATAATCCTCCTCCACCTCCACCACCTAGCATGGTTGTTCCTGGTTTCTTTTTGAACAAATATGCCCCCCCTGGCATTACCACAGATCTTGAATGACATGCCTCAAGATTACCTGAAGGTCCTACCTCGCTTCAACGGGGAGGATAACATTGCCACCCAAAAAAACTTGGAATTTTTTTGTGCTTTTGCAGATAACTTCAATTTTGAGCATCTAGATGTTGTGTTGAGGCTTTTTGTTCAGTCTTTAGATGGCGATGCTCGTAAATGGTTCAAGACCCTGGGAGACCGCTCTATTAATACTTGGGAGGAAATGGAAAATGCCTTCACCAGGAAATGGGGAGAGAAAAAGGATCATGGATATTGTCTTACTAAATTCAACGCCCTGAGGAAAAGACATAATGAAGATGTATCTGAATTCATTAAGAGATTTAATAAACTGTATACAAGTCTACCAGCAGAAATGAAGCCTCACCAAATCGCTGCTAAGGTGGTGTTTGTAGCAGGTTCGAATCAAATTCCAGTTTCTCCTTAAGGGAAAGAAAGTCCACCACCCTAGACAAAGCTCAAACTGATGCTTTAGAAGTGGAAGATAACTTTTCTTCTACGGGAAAATATAAAGGGAGGATGGACCACAATTCTAGACGAAGAGGTAAAGAAGGAACCTCTATCTCAAATCAAGAAAGGGAGGCAGCGGATTTAAAATCGAGGAAATGAACAAGATGATCAAGAACCTCTCAAGCAAGCTGGTGAAGCTTAAGCTGGAAGAAAATAACTCACCATCGAGGCCACCCCAAGCTGCTCCAAACTGGGGTTATAACCCTCAGTACAGAAAACCTCCTCTACAAATATTGTAGAGAGACTGGAAGGAACAACAAGATCACATACAGCCCCCGCTGTATCTTGAAGGGAAAATGGATAGCTCTGCTGAAGAGGTTCTTGATGGGCAGGATGACCAATATCTCACTTACTCAGAAGGTGAGGAAGTGGGACTTGTTGGGGTTCTAGTGTTTTGGCCAGATTGGTAAGACCAAAAAACCGGACAACATCAAAACTGCTTTGGGGCCCTAGGATCTAGCCCTCCTGGACCCAGAGAGGGATCTCTCCAATAAAACAAAGAATGATATGTCTTTGAAGCTCAAAATGAGGTATTAGGCTAGGTATGAAGCACAAATGGGGGTTTTAAAATGATTTGGTTGGTTTTTGGGTTGGTCATGAGATCATCAACTGAGAAAGTGATGGAAGTAAAGAAGTAGAGCAGTAGGACGTTTCGGTAAAAGAGGATAGGTTAGGAATGTGCCATCCATTGGGCTATGGATTCATGAAAGGAGATTACTTGCAAGCAACTAGCCAAAGCTTTCATAGGGCAAGTCATCTATACTAAGGGATCTTTAAGGTAGATGGTGGAATGGAACAATAAAGAGAGAGTGAGACTGATGAGCGACTTGAGATCGGATAAAGTCATCTAACTCGTGCGCGGCTTTTGAGATCTTGAAAGCCGATACATTTGAAACGGTCCCGATTAGTGAGAACCACATAAATCCTCGTATCCAATAGTTGGAATATGTACCGCCAAAGGAACAAATAAGCAGCAAACCTCGAATTCACACATCAGCTAGCAGTGAAAGCAGCTACTACGCTGGTTAAATTACATGAATTTTCCCTTAGATTCACTATCGGCATAAAACATAAAAGGTATGGAGAGCAAAAACATAGGGTACCATGCAAGGGTATATCCTATGCCAGATTTCTGATGCATACCAGAAGACCAATGAACAGCATGAAAAATGTAATAAAACAATGTAATAAGAGAAACATCACCCGTAGTAATAGACTAGGATCCTGTGAAATTCGCTTGATTAATTGATGTGCAAAACCAGCCACATACACTGAGCTCAATGGCTGATACAGTCCAAAATTTTTCCTCCCAGCCTACTACATTACAAACTACACTACTACTCTCTCCAAAAACTGTTCTAACAGTCAAAAATGAATCCCGACAACTGCAACTACCACCTGCAACCAAATGTTCTCGGGAATTCTTATAGGAGATTGGATACCAGGAGTAGATGATACACATTAAATCGATTCATTAAGACAGAGTGGAGGAATTGTCCATGCCCACTCTGCTTAATAGCTCTGCATTGTACTTTGTAGTCTGGTTCGGAGTCTCTGTCAGGTCGATATTTGAACTTTGATGTTTCTTTGGAGTCCTTTCTAGCTGTAAGGCACTCTGTTCTGTCTTCTGAAGCAAGTAAGGTGACTGAAGGTCTTCTGTGCTTCCATACCTCCATTATTGCTGTCTTGACAGTATTTGGAAGTTTTCTGTCAGTGAAATGGCCTTTGGGAGCTCGAGGAGGCATGGAGACTTCTGTCGGGGGTGTACTGTCTGTGAAATTGTACTGCTGATGCTGAGGGAAGATATGGCTTGTTTCATGCGCTCCTTTAATCTTCAAAATATGCCTTAATTCTTTGGATACGGAATTAGGTGCTAATTATGCAATTAATAGGCCCGAATCCCTCTAATCCATCTCTATTGTTACACTGACCGCTGCTGTAATGGCCTCTCTGTGTTTTGAATCACAGTAACTGCGATTATGAGAAATAGAGTGAAATACCACTCTGGTGAAAACCCTACACAATAAAACAAACCAATTATAAAATCTAGGGTGGTGGCGGAAGAATGCTTTGAAAGCCTGGAGGAATGGTGGCGCAACTGTGGATACAGTGGCTGTAGTGGGGGTGTTAATATGCAGTTTGGCAGATAAATGAAATAAACTTTAATATGAAACATTAAAGTTCAATGCAAGCGGATTACAAAGGTTTTTCAGTGTAAAAAATATTTTTTGACCTTTGGAATACAAATGAAATGCACAAAGATGCAATGAAATAAGATGATATGGTGGGACTCGACCATGACAGAGGGCGATTTAACCTGGACCGTCAGATCTCAGGAGGAGATCGACAGCTGCGATGACCCAATGAGGTTCAATGGTCACGCGATGAGAAAATTTGAATGGAACGCGAAATGCGATGTGGACCGTTGATCTGGCTAAGAAGGACAGTTGAGACTAGATCTGGAGGTTGTGGGGACACAGGAGGTAAAGTGGTTTTTAGGATTAAAACCGCTGGTTTTGCGTGACCAAAAGGCCGGAAGGCTGTTTTCACTTTTTCAACGCGATATGGGTCTCCAGCT
This sequence comes from Pinus albicaulis, assembly GCA_034641835.2. Lineage (NCBI taxonomy): Eukaryota > Viridiplantae > Streptophyta > Pinopsida > Pinales > Pinaceae > Pinus > Pinus albicaulis. Next base: position 6,932 of record JAXQQM020070011.1, read on the forward strand.
AACACATGGCTCTGGAAAACTACCCATATCACGTGAATTATAACTGTTAAATCTCAGAGCCAAAAACAACGCGATATTGCTGTGGGACGTTGGATCTGGGCCCGCGAGATCCAACGGCGATGGAGGAGCAAGATACGGAGAAAGTGCGTGGACAGTAAAGTGGGGGCCAACGAACAACGGTTTAGCTGTGGACCTTCCAATCTATGCAATGGACGGTGAAGATCTGGAGAGAGAAACACAAGCAGAGGATTATGGATAGTGGGTAGGAGAGATCTGAGCCGTTAGATCATAAGGGATGGACGGTTGCGATCTAATCAGAGGGGAGCGATGGAAGGACCAAAAATCTGACGAGTGATGGAGCAATTGGCTTTGGACCATTGGATTATCTACATATCAACGGCTATGATTGGATCAGAGCTCGCCAATCGGGGAGGGTCAACAGCAATGCGATTGGTATGATCAGCGGCGAGCGATTGCACGATAGCCGTCAGATCGGAGAAAAGATTGATGATCGGCATGCAATCGGGGGTGATAAGAGAGAGGAGACAGGTGCATCGGAGTGAGTGTTGACCATCGAATCTTTTAAAATATCGATGGCTCGGAAACGAAGCAGAGACCAATAGTGTAACTTTTCTCGCATCGGGGAAAATAAGCGAAACAAAGAACTACGCCCTCTGTTTCTTCCAATTCCGATAAGCGCCCGGGGCTTAAGCGCTCGATCTCGGGTGCAGGGCATATGGGGAAATGGTTTAAGGGGGCCAGCCGAAAGGGGCTAAGCCTATGTATGTAAAAGAATGGGTTTTTTAGCCAAAACAGAGGGTTTTTTAGGCTAAAGAGGGATTCGGTAGAGGGGAAAAAGGACTTTTAAGCCAAACAAAGGGTATTTGTAGGATTAAAAGGGGAGATGAGATGGTTTAAAATTTAATTGGGGAATTTGGAAGACTTTGTAGAAGGGAAAAAGGGGATGAAAATAGAATGGGGGTAAAATAAAGGAAATGGAGGCCTTTTGGGCATTTCTCTTCACAACAAAGAGGTTTTTCTCATGGAAACAGCAGTGAGGATTTATCAAAGGACACAGGCACAAGGAGGCTTCAAGGATGATTTTTTTATAGAGGAAATGCATTCCTTGAAGGCTCAAAAATATTTTAGACCCTTTTTTGCTTGTCAAAAAATTCATAGGGGGCTAACAGGACTCTCTTTGCAGGAGGGTGAGGAAGTAGATCTTTCTTTCCAAGAAGAATATGAGAAAACAGGTGTTGCTGAAGATCCTGATATCGATGATTATTGAAAACAATTTTTTGAATTCATGCAAGAACAGATTCACAGAAAGTATGATCTCCAGTCCTCCAGGAAAAGGACCCGTACATAAGAGCTAGAAGAAGAGTTGCCTCAAAAGGAGCCATTCGTTCAGAAGGTTGAAGGTAAAGGTAAGAAGCCTATCAATGAACATGTAAACCCTATTGTTTCTATCCCCTCTTCTTCTAAGTCTATATATAATCCTCATGCAAATTTCAAACATATTCCAACGGAGGAGAAGCCTCCAGTCATGCCAAAAGAGCCCAAGGAAAAACTTATAGAGAAGTCTCCCACTGCGTTTAGTCTTCAAAAAGAGCTGGAAAAGGTCAAGATCCCAATCCCCCTAGCCGAGCTTTTGAAACAGCCTACCTACCAAGCTCAAGTGTCTCAGTTCATGCTTCCTCAAGAAATAACCCCGATCCCATATAGTCTTAACCTCCAAGAAGAAAGGCCCATGGTAGTGTTTGGTCCGCATGTTGAAGAACTAGATTCGTCAACCCCTCCTTTCTATGTCTCCCTGGTGATTCATGACTTCTTGTTGCATAACTGCATGCTAGATTCTAGGGCATCCCATAACTTGCTACCTCTTTCAGTAATGGAACAATTGGGATTGCAGATTACTCATCCATACAAAGACCTATACTCTTTTGATTCTAAGACAGTCAAATTTTTGGGGATGGTCAAAGATCTGGTTGTAAATCTGGCTCAAATCCCAACCAAGAGTGTGGTAATGGATATAGTGGTTGCTGATATCCCGACCTGTTTTGGGATGCTATTATCCAGACCATGGGGGACAAAGATTGGGGGATCCATAAAGCTAGATCTGACATATGCAACCATCCCTGTATTTGGAGGCCAAGAGAGAAGGTTATACCGAGAAACAAGGTTTGTAAATATGGTGACCAAGGCTGATAACGTAGTGAATTCACCAGTATATAGTAAAGACGAGGAGTTTTCTTGTTTGATGCTCGAAGAAGACGAAGATTTCTTACAGGAGCCAATATTCTGCCAATTGAAGGCTGAACAGTCGACAAGTGGGGAAGAAAGGGGTATCTGGACTTTACATTTCGATGGAGCGAATTACAGAGAAGGGAATGGAGCTGGTGTCCTTTTTATTTCTCCTACTAGGCAGTTAGTCCCTTTTTCCTTCAAGTTGGAGTATGAAGCCACGAATAATGTGGCTGAATACGAATCGCTACTGTTGGGATTGCAGACAACCAAAAACATGAACATCCAAAGTCTGAAATTCTTTGGGGATTCGGAGCTAGTAGTAAGGCAGATCAGGAATTAGTGTCAGGAAAAGCACCCTCAACTAAGGGCCTACAGGAATGAAGTGTGGGATCTTGTGGAAAATTTATTCCTGGCATTCAACATTCATTTCATGCCAAGGGACAAAAATAGAATGGTCGGTTCTCTTACTGTTGCAGCTAGTAATTTCAGACCCCCTTAGAACCCCCTGTTGAGGTATGAAATAGAGGTTCGTTATCGTCCCTCTATCCCTGATAATATCAAACACTGGTAGGTGTTTGAATATGAAGAACAAGTGAAAAGATTCATGGAGACTATTAGAGATTTCTCTAATTTGACCATAGATGCAGAAGAAGAAGAGACTGAAGATTCATCCAAGAATAAGTGGCAGGATACTGTGGCTGGCCATAAGATACTCCAGCTCAAAGGGAATGTGATCCCCCAAGGATTGGTGCCTTTGGAAAGGCTGTTTGACAAAAATGATGTCCTAGCTAGTCATAATAAGGTGGTCGAAGAGGATAAGGTAGAGGAGTTAAACCTTGGGTAGAGGTAGACCCCAAAATTTTGAAGTTGTTAAAGAAGGTCCACGAAGAGCACAAAGAGCAATATCTGAAATTATTCCAGTCCTACAAGGATGTGTTCACCTGGTCTTATCAAGACCTGAAAACTTTTGACATTAGCATCGTACAACACAAGATCCCATTAAGAGGATATGATAAGCCGCACAAACAAAAGTTGAGACAGATTAATCCTTTAATGCATCCATCCATAGAAAAGGAGATCAAGAAAATTTTGAAGGCCAAAATCATTGTACCATTGAGGTATTCTGAATGGGTGGCCAACTTGGTCCCAGTTTGAAAGAAGAACGGAGAGATAAGACTGTGTGTTGATTTTCGGAACTTAAACAGAGCATCCCTTAAAGATAATTATCCACTGCCAAAAATGGATCACATATTGAAAAAGGTGGTGGGATCCTCACGCATGTCCATGATGGATGGATTCTCAAGGTACAATCAAGTGGCAGTTCTTCCAGAAGACAAAAAGAAAATGGCATTTACCACTGCATGGGGTACATTCATGTATGCCCAAATGCCATTTCGGTTGATAAACCTCGGCGCCACATTTCAGAGAGCCATGGACATCACTTTTGTAGGTGAGCAGGACAAATTTGTGGTGGTGTACCTAGATGATATCACAGTTTTCTCCAAGGATGATACCGAGCACATCGATCACTTGCGCAGAACCTTTGACAAATGCCGTAGGTATGGGCTATCTCTGAACTCACAAAAATCTTTGTTTGCTTTAGAAGAAGGGAAATTGTTGGGTCATATTGTAACTAAAGCTGGGGTCAAAATTTATCCAAAAAGGGTAGAAGTAATAAACATCATATCCTTACCCCGAAACAAGAAGGAAGTTCAAGTGTTTCTTGGATGCATAATTTTTTTGAGGAGGTTCATACTGAACTACGTAGAGATAGTTCGGTATATAACGGAAATGTTGAAGAAAGATAATGATGTGAAGTGGACTGCCGAGTTGAGGGAAGCGTTTAATAGAATCAAAAGTGCTTTCGTAGAAGCCCCTGTACTGGCAAGTCCTGACTACGGTAAGCCCTTCATGATTTTCTCGTTTGCATCTCCTCACACTGTAGCAGCGGTACTATTACAAAAGAATATGGAAGGGTACGAGCAACCCATTTCCTTTTTTAGTCAGGTGCTTCGAGACGCTGAGTTGAAATATAATATTTTGGAGAAACAAGCCTATGCCCTGGTCAAGTCCCTGAAGGCTTTTCGAATGTACGTATTGCAGTCAGATATAACTGCTTTCGTACCCACTTCTATAGTGAAAGATATTTTGATCCAAGATGACAGCGAGGGTAAGAGGGGAAAGTGGATAGCAAAGATCCAAGAATATGAGTTGGATATTTGCCCCACCAAGCTTATAAAGGGACAAGGACTAGCAAAGATCCTGTCTGAATCTAAATGTCAAGACTTGGGAATAAAATTAACCATGGGATTTGAAGAGGTACTTGAAGGTATAAGCGAGCAGGCTAGCGTAGAAACTTCCATTCAGAAGATGCACAATGAAATACCTACTCAGTGCATGGTACAAGGAGATTGTAGAGTATCTTCTAACTCTTAGGTGTCCCCCGAGCTATGATAAGACGAAATACCGATCTCTGAGATTAAAATCCCAAAAGTTTATTATAGAAAATGACCGGTTGTACTGGAGATACCCCTCAGGAATCTTGCTCTTATGTCTAACAGAGCCCAAGGTGGAGGAAGTTATGGCTGAATTCCATGAAGGCATTTGTAGAGGACACTATAGTTGGAGGGCCACAGTCCACAAAATTTTCAAGGCAGGTTTCTTTTGGCCTAAACTCTTTGGAGATGTTCATGCTTAGGTCAGGGCTTGTGAAAAATGTCAAAGATTCGCTGAGAAGCAAAATTTTGCACCCTTGCCCATGATCCCATTACATATAGAAGAGCCTTTTCAACAGTGGGGAATTGACTTCATAGGAGAGATTCATCCTGCGTCCAGTGGGCAACACAAGTGGATCCTGACAGCCACCGACTACTTTGATAAATGGGTAGAAGTGATGCTAGCGAGGAATGCCATAGATGCAGTAGTGATCAAGTTCATGGAGGATAACATCATATCCAGGTTTGGCTGCCCTACTAAGATCGTAACTGAAAATGCACAGGCTTTTAAGTCTACCAAGTTCATTAACTTCTGCCAGCAATACAATATTGTGTTGGGACACTCCACTGCATACTATCCACAGGGAAATGGGCTGGTGGAATCCTTTAACAAGACATTGGTAAGGGCATTGAAAAAATCCATAAACGAAAACCAGAAAAACTGGGATTCTCAGCTCAAGTTTGCACTATGGGAAAACATAATTACCAGCAAGCGATCAACTGGCAAGTCTCCGTATGAATTGGTCTATGGACGAGCAACGGTGTTTCCAATACAACTAACTCTACCTGTAGCTCGTTTCCTGCAAGACAGTCAGGAGGAGCCAAATGATCTTATCAGAAGAATGAATCAGTTGGTTGAGTTGGAAGAAACCCAGAGTCAGTTAAACCAAAGGTTGATAGAGTATCAAGAAAAAATGAAAGACTTGTTTGACCAACATACTAAAGATAAAGAAATGCAGGTTGGAGATCTGGTACTAAGGTGGGATGTTAGGAGAGCCGAGAAAGGAAAGCATGGGAAGTTTGATCCATTGTGGTTTGGACCATTCAAAATTGCAGAAGCTGGAGGAAATAACACTTTCAGGCTGGAAAATTTGGAAGGTGATCTGCTTGAAGCCCCTGTAAATGGGAAATTTCTAAAACCTTATTTCCAGTATTGATTCAGGTTGTGAGGCCCGCTATATATATATATATATATTGTACAATATCTGTTTTCTTTTACTCTTATATTTTCTATTTTTGATTAAGACCTAGGGAAGGTAGAGGTGTCACGAACGTTGTGCCTACAGAAAGAAGTTAACAGCTAGTCTGCGGAGTTCTCGACACGTTCGAGGACGAACGTGTCATCCCCAAATGGAGCCAATGTTGTTATATAAACCCTCATCACTCAAATGGGATTAAAGACTATTATCTTAATAAGAAATGGTAAGAGAGACTTAAAGGAGTAAGCGGGTTGGTGTGCGTGAAAATGCATATAAAAAAGGGGACAGGACATAAAGTTTTAACTTTGTGGTAAAACCTTACTCAACACAAAGGAGCATATATGTGCAAGAAAAATGGACAGAGCGAGACCCGCCCAAGTGCCAAACAGTCAAAAGAGGAGAACTACGCTAAGTATTTCCGGGGGTATCAAAGAAGGCTGGGGAAAGCGGAAGCTCAACCCCCCCGAAGCATGAGGTGACGTGACAGCGGTGGGGCCCCAAGAGACAGATTCTGTGTGGTGATGGCCACGGGCTTAGAGTTGTTCCAAGACCCTGCCGAACTACTTAGTGGGCCCATTCAGGTAACAACTAGCGCAAGTAACACAAGGGTAAGGTCCTAGGACACTCAGTACACGACCAGTACCGGTATTTAACCCGATGCGTGGTATACAACTAACCAAACTTTGATAACCAATAGCCAAATGCCACGCGTCCCAATGTCGACGTCCTTATGACGTCAGCCTTACAAGTGTCATCCTAGCCTCATTTTTCGGGTAATCTAAAGCCGTTTAACCCTGTTCTATGTTCATTGTGGTAAAATACTTTCTTTTACGAGATATCATATAGCCAAAGCGCGAGCTCCCAGTACCAGGTCTACAAAGTCGCTTTCAACTTTCCTACATTGTTTTCTCCCAAGAATTTTCCTTACTGCGCAGGTATTCTGTACCTATTTCATTGTCTATTTTCCTTCCGCTTTTCATTTTTCATAATGGTCATGGGTAGAATCAAGATTAAGAATTCAGATCCCGAAACCCCACAAGTTCGCGAGTCCAGGGCTACCACTAGACCTGAGCCATTCACTGACATGCAAGCCCACATTCAAGACCCACAATACCTTTTCCTCATCAGTAGCGTCAAACCTAACATATTTAGGAAACATTTGGAAAATAGGGATAGGTTCAGAGTTGTTTTGTCGGAACTATACCACCAAATTTCTTCGCCTGTCTACCCAGTTGTGGAATTAATATGTTGACTCAGAGAAGCTTATGATGAGCATCGAGATATGTTCCTATCAACTCAAGGAAACAAGATATTTAGTATATCTCCTGATATCATCAGGAAAGCCCTCTGTTATCCCCCCAGTTCAAATTATGTCATTTTCACTGAAATTTATTTTTCCCGTCAGTTTTCCGGCTCTCGCCTTACAAATTTCCCGTCTTCGGACTCGGTGCCTCTGAATACATTCAAGGAAAACCTTCAGCCAACACTTGCTCTCATTGCAGGGTTACTAGGTATAAAGGGGTCGAGCGAGTCTCGAAGGAATGTGTAGCCCTTTTATGGTTGATGTCACAACCAGGTGTTATATTGGATATCCCTGGTTTCTTGGCCTTCGCCACCCAAACCCAGTTTCAAGACCTCCCGGCCATAGGCCATTTTCGTTTCTGCTCCATGGTGTTCTACCTCTTCCTCTTCCAACAGGCTGATAAGTTCGAGGGTTTGGGTTTGGATTTTCTAGGATAAATTCTCAACCAAGAACTGTCTTTGAGTGGAACCCTGCAGTGCATATGTTGGCTAATGGGGTGGGTTATCCAAACTTCTTGAACAAATTCATGACAATATCCTATACTATTATTCATGACAAACCTCTGCCTAGGATTTTTCCTGAGTAGAGGAACTGGCTACAGTTCAGTGAGGAAGAAAGCACAGGAGATTGGTACCTATTTGACGACTACACTGAGATCAGGATCTACGGTGTAGAGGTTCCCCCTTACAGACTGCCAGTTTTTCCCACCATGCGGATTTTCGCCTTGGAGTACCTCCGGAAAACCTTGAAGGTTGACCAACTCCACTTCATCCCTATGAAAAAGGGGTTCATTCTTAAACTTCCTACCACCATTGGCCCCTTTATTGTTAACTCAAGGCATGCCCTCCCCATAGTGGAAACCCTGCTCAAGGGTATGGATTTAAGGCAAGGGAAATCTTGGCCTTATGACCCAAAAGGCATCATCTCTAACAAGAGGAGGAAGATTAAGTCAATTGCATATGCTCACGAATCTAGGCCCTTCATCGAGTGGAGAGCTAATATTGATACCTGGCATTTTCTTTCACAGATGGAGACCGAGTCATCAGTGACGGGGGAAAAAGGGGACACTCCTTCAACACGAGAAGCAAGAAAGAAAAAGGTCTAAGAAGCCTGGGTCACAGGAGAATAGGTAGAGGTGGACACAGGAGAAGGTTATCGACCCCCTAAAAGGCAGAGAACAAATGATGAGGAAGATGTCGAGGAAGAGCCGCCGCTCGAAAAAGTGGCACTGCATGGAGAGCCAGACAAAGGAAAAGCAGGTTTTACGGTGAGATATGATGGTCCATCTTCATCTGATTTCTCAGAGGTGTCACAAGCCGTCTCCATTAACAGGGATGAGGTGGGAGGTGAAATAAAGTGAAAAAATAGATCTATCAGAGAGAAGCTTTGGTCTGAATTATCTGGATATGTAGACAAATATCATACTCGGCTTACTGTAGAGCTTGATATGGATAAGGAGCAGCTGCTGATGGCCATGACATAAGCAGTTCTAGATCTAGAGGCCGGTACCACCAGCTACAGAGCTCTGGAGGTTGCAGTGAACATGTCACAAGTCCCCCCAATCGACAAATGCAATTTGTTTAAGTGTTTCGGCGACATGCTGAAAGACAAGGTTGTGAAGCTCTCTCTCACCCTAAGGAAGCTGCAAACTAAGTTTAACCAAGTGGTTGAGAACCTCAGGATAGAGAAGACTAATGCCCGGGCACTTTCAAACGATTTGCGGAGTCTCCAAGCAGCTGTGAATGGAAAAGGGAGTGGTAAAGTTGATCCTGAGGGTCATGTTATTTCAGAGTTGCAAAAACAGGTCGCAACTTTGAAACATAAATTGAATATGCCCGGTTTTTAGCATGTGCAAACTGCTGAATTAGCTTAAATAGAGAAAGATAAATCCGACCTCGCTAACTCCCTGGCTAAATAAAAAGAGGAGAGAGCTAAGATCGAGAATGAGATGGCTGCCCTCAAGCAAGAGAGAGATGAATTGAAAACAATATGGGATACGCATATATGCGCTGCTCCAGTTCCAGAGGTTTCTGGAAAAGAGACAGGTTCATACTGCCCAACAGAAGATTCAGGAGCTCGAGGCTCGACTTAAGGAGAACAGAAAAATGGTAGTAGCCTTACAGAAAGAAGTGGAAGAAGCGAAACAAGAGAAGCTTCAACAAGAAAAGAGTATCAAGGACCTGACGAACCAAATGAAGGGAAATGTATCCCTTTTAGAAGCCAGATGCTTGATCTGGACGAACATTATCACAGAGGTAAGAAAGCATTGGGCCTTTCTTACTTTAATTGAAGAAAAGAGGGTAGCATTTCGTTGGTTCAGAAGAATGCTACACAAAGGACACACAGAGGCTGCAACAAAAGTGGAAATGGCCAAAAGGTATTTCACCTTCCTGAACAACCTGAGCTCCGAGGAATTGGCAACTGAGGGAGTAAAAGACAGATTCAAGGAGGCAACAGAGCTCAGAAGGGTAATGGAAAAAGAAACCGTGCGCCCTCATGCATTAGGTAGTCTAGAAAAGATGGTGAAAAGTTTGGAACATTTCGAAGAGGAGTGGATCGAATTGACTAAGGCAGGCCTCCCATCATGTTGGGAGCCCAGAACAGCTGTGTTTCAACCGTTACAAGTATATGAGCTCAAGATGACAGAAGTGATGAATCAGACAAACGTCCCATTTGAAAATACCACTCGGCTCAAGGCTGAAACTATAATTGCCTCTCTCGATAAAGAATTATCCCTCCTATGTCAGATCAAGCAGTGGTTTGTTGATGTTCATACTTGCATATCCTTTTCTATTTTGTCTTAAAAATTGAAAAATAAAAAAAATTTGAAATTCCAAAAATGCATATGATATAGTATAATGTTTTATGCTGTATTATAAAAAAAGAAAGGAGAATTATCCTTACAACCTCGACGCAAATTGAGTTTATCATTAAACTTTATTTGAATGTACGTTTGGGTTTCATGCTTAAGTTTCGAGCAACTTCCCGAGCGGAAGTAGTGATCGTCGAAGAATGTTTTTGGATGAGTAAATACAGGGGCGCAAAAAGCTCGCGCGTTATTGTCAAACTTACTTGATGTTTTTAAACTTGTTATTGTAAGAGAAAAATGGTAATGGTGGATTAACACAGGCATGGATAGGATATCTGTAGTCTCAGAGTCCCAGGTGATGTCATCAGTGACGATGGCAGAGTCCAAGCTAGAGCATCGGCAAACAATGCAGACATGAAATATTATGTGACGACCATTAGAAAATTGGGCTAGGAAATTTATAAATTTTATCAACTCCAAATCAGATGAAGAATTGGAAGATATTGGAATACATGACAGATATTTTTATGTAGAAGAAGTCAATAAGATGATAATTAAGAATGAGCTTCGGAAGGTTGCAGAGAAAAGGTTACTGGGAATCAAGGAAGCAGTAAAGAAGTTTGATATATCATTTGACAAATTGACTATAACAGGTTTACTCTCATGCTGGACTGAGAAAGGAAATATCATGTTATGGAAGTTTTATGAAGATCAGTTAACATTAGCAAAAAGCAAGGCAGATAATAGGCACGAAAAGACACAGATCTTAAAGGGAGAAATTGTGTTTAACTTCTTGCATAGGCATTTCAATTTACTATGGATGGTGCAGACTCTCTTTACAGGGAAACCTACACACAGTCAAATTGTGGCGTTCAGGATAGAATATCAGAGTTTTAAAATTCCCCGACAAATCAAGATGAGCTATGGAAGAAGTGCAAGAAATTTTCAGTGGACTCAGCAAAAGAGCAACCAAAAGTAGCCGTTGATTCAACAACCGCTTCAGGAGCAGCTGTTCTCATAGACTAGAAGTTTTCAAATTCTCATTATGTTATTTCTCAAAATTATGTAAATGTAATAGGACTTTTTTGAGGCATGTGCCTCCATAATAGTCAGTAGTTTAAGAAGTTAGAGTTAGTTAGAGCAGTTAGAATCAGTTTCATTAATGGAAACTGTCTTGTGATACTGTATTTAAAGACAATTTCAAGAAAGATGAGGGTTCCGAGTTTTGGGAGCCTGAAAGCAAAATTTTGTACTGAAAAATTGCAAATCAATGAAAGAAGTATGCAAGTTTCCATCATTCTGTTTATATTGAAAGTTTATCCTGTTTACATAATGTTTTCATGTCTGTGAATGAAATAGAGTAATTTGAGCAGCAGGTCTCTTTATTCATGTGCATTTAAGAGTTAAACAAACCTTAATATGCGCTCCTCTATTTTAACTTTATCTTTACATAATTCTTCTGGGTTTTAAAATGGTAGATTCTGTTCTAAACAACATGTCAGTTTAAGATCCTCTTCTAGTTTTCTTCCATTCATTTATTTCAGCATAAGTGGGATATGGCATTGCAGAAACATGTATTGGTTTGATATTTGAAGGTTACAAGATAAATGTTTATGGGTTTTTAATACAGAGATGGAATATAATCATTTGTGACAGAAATAGATAATGTCTTAAGCACAGATTATTTTTCACAGCAAAAGAATTGTTTCTTAAGGTACAACATTAATTGGCGCCGTTTCCAGGGATGAAGAGTCGAAGATTTTCCCTGGGTTTTGTTTGATATTTCCTCTGGTTGTTCAAAGAGGAGGAAATAATAAGCTGTGTTTGTTTTAAAATAGCTTTGGCTCCTAAGAAAACTCATACGAGGTCAGATACCTCTCAGCAAAAAGTTCCTGTTTTGTCTGATCCTGAGAAGCTTGTTTCGAAGAAGGGCCAGAAACCAAAAATATTTGATACACCAGAAACTACACTGCTCACACCAGGAAGCAGTTCACGCACTCCCTCATCCAAGAATATTTCCAGGAAACTCATTTTCTCGGAAAAAGAATCCCCACCATCACCCATTCATTTTCAAGAACCTACGTTAGAAGAGCAATATTTTGAGTTTGTGTCTTTCCCTTTTACAGAAACTCAGCCCCATACAGCTGCCAGCTCTTCTTCAATAGTTCATACTCCAACTCCTATATCATTTGTTCCACCTCATTCGCCCCCACGTACAACTGGTATTCATTTTACCCCCGCTTAAGGAGCAGTTAATCCGGGCATAAACATGGCGGCCCCTGCTTTCTTGATGAATAGATTTGCACCATTAAATCTACCCCAACCACTGCATGATATACCTCAGGAGTATCTCAAGTTACTCCCTAGATTTACTGGTGAAGATGAAATAACTGTAGAGCAGCACTTGCCCCTGTTTTGCACATTTGCTGAGAATTTAAATGTTGAACATTTGGACGTTGTAATGAGACTTTTTGTTCAGTCTCTAAGTGGAGAGGCAAGGAAATGGTTTAAAGGATTTCCTAATGGTACCATAAACGATTGGGATGCCCTAGAAACCCATTTCACCGAGAGATGGGGTGAAAAAAGGGACCATGGCTATTCTTTGACAGAATTCAATGCAATAAAGAAGAAATCTGATGAAAACATGAAATATTTTGTGAAGAGATTTAATAAATTGTATAATAGTTTGCCTGTTGAAATGAAACCCCCTCCTATTGGAGCAAGGGTCGTTTTTGCTGGTGCATTTGAACCAGAGTTCAGTTTCACATTGAGAGAAAGAAGGTCTCCTACTTTGGAGCAGATTCAAACTGATGCTCTGGAGATCGAGGCTAATATGTCAGCTGCTGGTAAAGTTCAAGATAAAGGAAAGGCTAAACAAGAAGCCGTAGCTCATGACCAAAGAATTGATGATATGACCAAGGTCATAAAAAATTTGTCTAATAAGGTGGTGAAGTTGGAAATAGATAGTAAGCCTGTAAGACAGAATAGAGGGGTTTTTAATCCCCAACTTAAAAAACAGGCCTTGCAAATTCTACAAAGAGAAAAGAAAGATCAAGATCAGGTGCAGGAACCTTTGTATATAGAGGCAGCTCCATCTCGTTCAGTAGATGATGATGATGAGAGAGAGGATGATGCTCGAATTTCTGTTGTGTACATGGAAGATGATGAAACAGAAGAAGAAGTTGAAGAAGAAGGAGTGGAAGAAAGTGATCTTTCGTTTGATCAAGAAGAGATGGATGATTACTGCAGACAGTTTACAGACTTCATGCAGTCTGAGTTACATAAAAAGTATGATTTGAGGTCAAAGAAGAGGCTAAGAATGCAAGAGAATGAGGAAAAATTACCAGAATCAGTGCCTGCTCCAATGGCGACTCCATTATAGAAAGACCAGACTAAGATATCAGATAAGGGGAAAAAGCCTATCAATGAAGAAAAAGAGAAGGAAAAACGGTCAGCTGAAGCTTCTCAAACGAAGGTTAGAGATTCTAATATTTTGGAGAAAGTGGTTACTGTTTCTAATCAAAGTCCAAGTTCCAAGAAAGATCAAGAAGAACCTGAAAAGTTGACCAAGCAATATCAAACTTTCAGTTTGGCAAAAGAGTTGGAAAAAGTGAAAATTCAAGTTCCTCTTCTTGAGTTAATGAAAACACCTGGTTATAAGAAGGAGATTGTTGAATTTATCAATTTATCTCAATCTGATGAAGTGGGTGATATAGTTAATCTGCAAGAAGAAAAACCAGTGGTTACATTTGGGCCTCATGTTGAAGAGGTAGATTCATCTATTCCTCCTTTTTATATATCACTTCTGTTACATGATTTTGTTTTGCATAATTGTATGCTAGATTCTGGCACATCCCACAATCTGATGCCATTGTGTGTGATGAAAGAGTTGAATTTTCAAATCACTAAGCCATACCGAGATCTTTATTCTTTTGATTCAAAAAGGGTGAAGTGTGTAGGTCTCATTAAGGATATGGTTGTTACATTGGCTCAAATCCCAACCAAAAGCATTAAGATGGATGTCGTAGTGGCAAATATTCCAGCCAGATTTGGTATGCTATTATCTAGATCGTGGGGGGCAAAGCTTGGAGGAGTTCTGAAGCTAGATTTTACATATGCCATCATTCCTGTTTTTAATGGAGAAGAAAGAAGGTTGTATAGAGAAACTAGATTTCAAAAAAATGCTACCAAGAAAGATGCAGGTAATTCACCTATTTATGGCCAAGAGAAGGATGATCTCTCTTGCTTCATGCTACATGAAGATGCAGATTTTGCTGAAGAATCACAAGGGCATCTCCCTTCAGCAATTGTACGTAAGGAGCTGCATTCAAACAAATTATGGAAGTGTTATTTTGATGATGCATTTTCTAAAGAAGGCACTAGAGCTGGCTTCATTTTTATCTCTCCGGAAGGTAACCTTGTGCCTTTTTCTTTCAAATTAGAGTTTGAGTCCACTAATAATGTAGCGGAATATGAAGCATTAATCATTAGTCTGCAGACAGCTAAGCAAATGGGAATTCAGTCTATGACTGTTTTTGAGGATTCTGAATTAATTATAAGACAGATTAAGAATTTGTGTCAAACTAAACATCCCAGGTTAAGAGCATATCGGAATGAGGTCTGGGATCTAATTGAAAATTACTTTGAACCTTTCAACCTATAGTTTGTTCCAAGGGAAGAGAATAGAATGGCAGATTCTTTAGCAATTGCAGCCAGTATATTCAAGCCTCCAATCAATCTGAGACTAAGATATGAAATTGAGATGAGATATAGACCTTCAATCCCTAACAATGTCAAACATTGGTAGGTCTTTGAGGATGATGAGCAGATTAAGTAGTTTTTGTTGATGATTGAAGATTTTGAAGATCATCAGATTGATTTGGAGACTGATGAGGATGAGTTGGCTGGTAAGACTCTGAAAAAGAAGATTGGTGGTCAGGAGATTATTCAATTGAAAAAAAAAAAAATCCAAGAGGCTTGGTGCCTCTCGAAAGACTGTTTGATGCAAATGACGTGGTAGTGAATCAGAAGAAAGAAAACCAAGATGAGAATGTAGAAGATTGTAATTTAGGAACCCAACATGAGCCTAAAATGATCAAATTATTCAAAGGAGTCCCGAAGGACTATAAAGAGAGGTACATAGATCTGTTTAAACAGTTCAAAGATGTATTTGCTTGGTCCTATGATGATTTGAAGACGTATGACAAGAGTATTATACAGCATAAAATCCCACTGAAAGATGGAATCAAACCACAGAAACAGAAGCTCAGACAAATCAATCCATTATTGTTGGCTCTGATTGAAAAGGAGGTAAAGAAATTGTTGCAAGCCAAAATAATTGTTCCTCTCAGATATTCAGATTGGGTTTCCAATCTTGTACCAGTCAGAAATAAAAATGGAGAGATAAGGCTGTGTGTGGATTTCAGGAACTTGAATAGGGCCTCATTGAAGGATAATTATCCTTTGCCGAAGATGGATTTTGTCTTGCAGAAAGTGACTGGAGCATACAGGTTATCAATGGTAGATGGTTTTTCAGGATATAACCAGGTTGCTGTGGAGAAGGAAGATCAAAAGAAGATTGCTTTCACTACACCCTAGGGAACGTTCATGTATGCCAGGATGCCTTTTGGCCTAATGAATGCAGGGGCTACATTCCAAAGAGCAATGGATATTGCGTTTGTAGGAGATAACTTTGTGGTTGTTTATCTGGACGATGTCACAATTTTTTCAGACTCTGATGAAGAACATCTACAACATTTGCAGAAAGCCTTCTTGAAGTGTAGGAAATATGGTTTATCGTTGAATCCTAAAAAATCTTTGTTCGCTCTAGAGGAGGGTAAACTGCTGGGACATATTGTTTCTAAAAAAGGAGTGAAGATTGATCCAGCGAGAGTCGAAGCAATACAGTCAATTCCATTGCCCAGAAGTAAGAAAGATATTCAGAGATTCCTTGGGAAAATTAATTTTCTGAGAAGATTTGTTCCTAATTACGCAGAGATTGTCAAGAAAATAACAGACATGTTGAAAAAGGATGCAGAGGTGAAGTGGGACAAAGAAGCGAGAGAATCTTTTCAAAGAATTAAAGAAGCCCTGAAGGAAGCACCCGTTTTAATAAGTCCAGATTATCTGAAGCCATTTCAATTTTTTTCATTTGCGTCTTCCTCAACAATTGTTGTTGTATTATTACATAGAAATGAAGAAAAATGTGAACAACCTGTAGCATATTTCAGTAAGGTGCTCCGAGATGCAGAATTGAAGTATAATATTTTGGAGAAACAAGTATATGCTCTAGTGAAAGCATTAAAAGCATTCAGAAGTTATGTTCTTCATTCCCAAATTTTAGCATATGTTCCTAATTCTGCTGTAAAAGAGGTTTTAGTACAGAGTGATGTAGACGGGAAAAGAGGCAAATGGATTGCAAAAATCCAAGAATATGACCTAGATGTTAAACCAACAAAGTTGATTAAAGGATTGGGGCTGGCAAAACTATTAACAGAATCAAATTTCCAAGCACTGGGAATTAATTTATTGGCACCTGAAAAGGAAGTCAATAAAGAAACAGGTGATGTTCAGTCTAGGTCAGCAATTAAGTACATATTTCTGTGCTCAAATTGGTACAAAGATATTGTTCATTATTTATGCTTTCTTTCTTGTCCTCCTTCAATAAACAGAGCTAAATACAGAAATTTGAAACTTAAGGCTCAACCTTATGTCATAATTGAAGCAAAGCTATATTGGAAAGATCCTGCTGGTGTGTTATTGTTATGTTTGACAGAGGAGGAAGTTCCAGAAGTAATCAAAGAATATCATGAATGCTTGTGCGGGGGTCATTACAGTTGGAAGGTAACTGCTCATAAAGTTTTCAAATCAGGTTTCTATTGGCCATCTGTTTTTTCTGATGTTTATAAAGCAGTCAGAAGTTGTCAAAAATGCCAGGTGTTTGCAGAAAAGAAAAAGTTAGCTCCTTTACCTCTTCTCCCTATTTTTGTTGAGGAACCTTTCAAACAATGGGGATTGGATTTCATTGGAGAAATCAATCCACCATCCAGTGGGAAATTTAAGTGGATCCTTACTGCTACAGATTATTTTACAAAGTGGGTGGAGGCAATCCCCACCAGGAAGGCAAATGATTTGGTTGTTATGAAATTTCTAGAAGAAAATATCTTTAGCAGATTTGGATGTCCAGTAAAGATTGTGACAGATAATGCACAAGTATTCAACTCAATCAGGTTTATTAATTTCTGTCAGACTTATAATGTGATACTGTCTCATTCTACAGCTTATCATCCATAGGGGAATGGATTGGTAGAATCTTCCAACAAAACATTGGTAAGAATTCTGAAGAAGACAATAAATGAAAACCAAAAGAACTGGGATTCCAAGCTAGTGTTTGCGCTATGGGCAACAAGGATGACCACTAGAAGATCCACTGGAAAGTCACCTTACGAGCTAGTATATGGGACTCAGGCATTATTCCCCACCCAGTTGGTGAAACCTGTGATTTCCTTCCTGTTAGACTACCTTGTCTAGTCCTCTCACAGAGTCAAATGCAGACGAGTCCCAAAGTCTCGCTTCAATATGCTCAATCAAATGCCATCACCTTTTACCTACGCAATTTAGATGTTACAAGAGTTTGCTCCTAATGTTTAAATAACACTCGC